>JAANYP010002752.1:0-138913 GCA_020465985.1 Centrapalus pauciflorus
GGGGGAGGTTCCTCTCTCGTTTTTCTAACGAGGGGGTCTCGTTTTTCACTTAAAATGGATCATTTTCACACACGGGGGATGGTTTTTGGAGGCGATCGAGAGGAGAAAACAACAAAATGGATCATTGATCAAGCATTCCAACAGCCAACTTCTTGTCTTCTACACACTGGTTTGGTAGTTAGTATGTATTTCATTATGTCATTTGTTGTTAGTGTGCAAGTCCAAATCATGTTGGGCTAAACACATTTTGGTGTTTGTTCTTAAGTTTGCATATTATGGCATGAATGAATGTTATGTGATTTCAGTTTCCATTTGTGCTAAAAGGGGTTGTGGATCTTATTTGTGAATGAATGGGTTGTTAAACAACGGGTGTTGTATATAACAGGGTATAGTGATACCATTAGTTGTGCCGGCTCATTAAAATGAGGAAGACAATTAATAGAGTTGCATACTTTGTCTTAAGAACATTGGTTGTGGAACATGCATTCGAATGAATGGTCTTTATACAACGAATATTGTATATAACAGGGTATAGTGATATCATTAGTTGTGCCGGCTCATTAAAATGGGGAAGACAATTAATAGAGTTGCATACGTTGTCTTAAGAATATTTGTTGTGAAAGCTAATTCGTTTATATGGAAACTGTCATTTGGATCACATTTGCATGAATGAACCTGAATGAGCAATAAGTGTATCTGGAACGGTTGATATCCATGTCATTGGTTGTGCCCACTCTCTATAGGGGAGGAAGACAATCAATAGAGTGGTATACGTTGTCTTCGGAGCATAAATTGTAAAGTCGTATTAATTCATGTAAAGTGTGTCCGTAACATTCTGAATTGCCATAGTATGTATAACGAGAGAGCAATCACCTATTCTCCTTAAGTGAAACTTCCTTAATCCAATTCCTCCGTGTTAGAACGTAATAGTAGCAATTGATAGTAGATTATTAATTAAAAACAAATGATTACAAACTCAATCCAAACAGTCTGTGAAGCTAGTTTAGCAACCTGACTTTCCCTGTGGATTCGATCCCACTTACCCTATCTATGTAGTGTGTGTTGGGTTATTTTTTGATGCTCATACGACTGGGTCCATCACCCGTTTTATTAATAAAGAACCGGGGTCAAAAACTATTAACCCCTGTTATAAAACCGGGGTCCATGACATGTATTGTCACACCCCGTTACCCTGGTTGGCAATGAAGCGCGACGTCGAGGAAGCGTAACCATAATCATAACGAATGACCACTATATGGACGTTTTTAAAAAGGGATAATTGCGCAAAAAACCCACAACTTGTCAGTTTTTCGTGATTAAACCCCAAATCATTTTTTGTTGCATAGAAAACCCCGAACTAACTAAAAATCAGTAAATCAAGGTTTTATCAATCGGTAACCGGTTGAAATCGGTTATTAATCCTACATGGACCGGTAAATAAACTACGTGGAATAAATTTTAATCGTTGAAACCGGTTGCCAAGTATTACACACCACTTAAACACCTGTTGATCATTTTTAATTGTAATTTTTAAACGAGATTACATCGTCAACGGGGGTTTAAATGATATGTAATACTTGGCAACCGGTTTTAACAATTAAAATTTGTTCCATAGAGGTTATTTAGCGGTCCACGTAGGATTAATAACCGGTTTCAACCGGTTACCAATTGATCAAACCTTGATTTACTGATTTTTAGTTAGTTCGAGGTTTTTTATGCAACGAAAAATGATTTGGGGTTTTAATCACAAAAAACTGACAAGTTTAAGGTTTTTTGCGCAGTTATCCCTTTTAAAAATACATCGATAAACTTTAAAATACAGAAATGTTGTACATAGTCTAACATGAAGAAAAAGAAGTTCGCACAATACAGAGATTTAAATACATAATTAAAGTATTCAAAATAATGCAGCTAAATCTCCGGTAGTTTCGAAAATGCATGCGACTCCTTAGATGTGGAAGTTTGAAGAATACATCTGATGGCACACTTGCCTTAATTTCCTGAAAATACACGCTAAAATACGTCAACAAAAATTGTTGGTGAGCTCATAGGTTTACAGGTAAATCTGACTTGTATGGACAACAACTATAGAGTTTGAATTTATAATCATAAATTCCATGTTATGTATTACATATAAACCATCATGCAACCGAAACTTAATTAAAATGAGTTTGCCCCGTGCAGTATTTCCATACGTAATACCGTGTGTTAAATATATATGCACTCGCTGTTAGCCGAACCGAACTAACCCGAATGGGGGACATGACTCCCGATAGATCTATCCACAATATATTCACGCTTACAAATAAATGCAATTAACGGTTCATGATATAAGGGCTGATGGAACCACATGTGTAATACATAATAGAATTGAAGTTGTTTTCGTGTCCATACGAAAACGAAGCATGTATTTTAACCCCAAAACATAACAGTGTGAAAATAGGGGCTATGAGGACTCACCGTGAGTGTGATGGCAAAAACGAGCGTAAAATGCTATTTAGCGTAAGTTGATGGGTGATGCACCGGGTGATTTTAATCGAGCCCTAAATGATAATAGGGACTTAATATCTCTAATATATGATAATATATATATATTTATAAATTTTTATGTCTTAAATCACCCAACATTACAAGTTTATAAATAAAACCCACTTAAAACGTCAAGTTTATATATATATATATATATATATATATATATATATATATATATATATATATATATATATATATATATATATATATATATATATATATATATATATATATATATATGGGTAAAGTGAATATGTGGCTGTCATGTACCTAAGTTTGGGTATAGAACCCCTTAAACTACGTCGTTTTGCTTCTAAAACCAGAGACCAGTGTGACTCTTCGGTCTCCCCAGCATGTATGATGATCGACAACCTCTTTTCTCATTTAGGCACAACTTCAAAATCTGAATCCATCAAGATCTTTCTCAGGTTCTTTTTTCAAAAGCTTATTTCCTAGTTTTTTTTTTCCGAATCCAAATACATATAGATTCAAAAGCGATCTTCTGTATCCAATTTGAATTAGTGTTTTTTTTTTCAAATCATCACTTATCATACATAATTAGTCAATTATCATATACAATTACCGATTACTAGGTTTGTAAATTCTAAATCAATCTCAAGATCTTTCAGCTATCATCATGTAGAAATCGAATTACATCTTGTGTGATAAGGTATGTTTACTCTATGTTTTTTAGTAACAGTTTTGATATCCATCTATATCGGTGATGAAACATTCAGTTACTTTTTTGTATGATGAAATTTCAGTTTGTTCCCAAGGTTATTTCTTGATATGATCCTAAATCCTAACAATGTCTCTCGAGGATTTTATTACGCACTCCATGTGTTTGACAAAATGTCATTTTTTCGTTGCATAAAATTTAATTTATCCATATACCAATTTGTATAAACTAATTTAGTGATTTTCATTGTAGAATTTTTCACATGGGTAATGAGTATTTAAAGATTTTCAAATATCAGATATCATGATATCATAGAAAAATTTGTTAAGAAATTTAATGAAGCAAACAAACATTAATGAAGCAAGCAAACAAGTGGTAGAACTTCGCTCTAGATTTGCTGCTCGTTTGAGACATAAATATTAGTATTTTAGGCTCCGTTGTTCTTCGAACTTTTTTGGATTAGTTTGGTTCAGGTACTGTTGTTCCAAGCTGATTTTCTAATATTGAAGGTGTATATGATATTTTGCTTGTGCCAAATAAGATGGTTACTTCTACTGGTTGAGTGATGGAGCAAACTAATAGAAAATCATAACAATTAACCAATTAATTGAAAAATTAGGCATTTCTACATGATCGTAGAGCTTTTTTGGTGCCACAGAAATGATAGATGAGTAAACTAGTAACAATATTGAAACAAACATAGAAATTAGGATGCAGGTACCATGATCAATGATATTATAAATGTTTGTCTCAAAGTAGCAGACCCATTATAGTGTCAAATTCTAAAAATATCATTTGCTTGACATGAATTCTCATCTTTATTGAGAATATTTTAAATTTATGACCAATTACTTCTCGTATAAAGAAATACATCCTTTAAGTAATACATTGACTTATAATTAGATGGTTTTAGAAAATGTTCGTTAAACATGGCATTTTATCGAACATTTGACGTGCATAAATAAAACGCAATAACTTTGAAAAGAAACCTATTGAATATCAAACCAGAGCGAGTTTTAGACTTGACTTGGGATCAATTTTAGCAAATATGTATCAATCTTGCCAAATTTTTAGCTAACTAGGCTACAATATCTCAAGTAAGCTAACTAGCCAGGAAACTCAAGAATGAAAGAATCATACGGTACCTTCTTTTTGTAGGGACGTCGATTAGAAAATTTATAAAGAATAAGAAACAAATCGATTATACCTGACAGCTTGTGCTTCCGAAATCATAATAGTAAAAATCAGATTGCTTAAAGTCGCCTCAGATGGAAGAGAAAAACAGGAGCAAAATAGTTGGTATCAGAATGAGAAAAGAGGTTGCCGATCATCATACATGCGGGGAGACCGAAGAGTCACACACGGTACTGTGGTATCTGGTTTTAGAAGCAAAACGACGTAGTTTAAGGGGTTCTATACCCAAGCTTAGATACATCACAGCCACATATTCACTTTACCCTATATATATATATATATATATATATATATATATATATATATATATATATATATATATATATAATTTTCCAGCTTTTTCGAAGGTTTTTCGGCCTACTTTGAGGCTGTTTTTGACCAAGATCCAAACGTTTTAGGCTTTGGTTTTCTAGGAAATTAAACTACTATATACAAAGAATTTTTAGAATCAAGAACGGCAATTTTTCGAGATGTTTAGGTTGGGGAAAAAGCTTGTTGAAAACCCTATGTTGGCCATTTTTGAGCTGTCAAACTTTCGATTTCCCAATTAATTTCTGGACGTCTTAAACTCCAAAATAAATTATGAAAACTTCCAGATCTATAGTTAAGACATAAATCTAACTTTTGAGACAAGAATCAACTCATTTCGTTAAGTTATGAATTAGTTATGATTTTTCAAATCCGATATAAATTTTCTGCCGAAAATTCGCAGTTTATAAACTTGAAATAACTTATGATTCTTGTTGTTTATTCAAAGACTACTTGTATTAAAGTTATAAAACACATATATATTACTTGTTTTCATAATATGTACACTTATATGATGTGTTTATATATTTATAAACACATTTGAAGAAACAACTTAAAAACAAAAACTAGAAATTTATAAACTTGAGTTTTTATAAAACTTGTTGTTGTTGGTGATTATATATATTATGCAAGACTTATATAAACTTAAAAATAAGATGAAATAAGCTAGTATTTACTTACTTTGGTGAAATATAAGAATACAAGTGTGAAGAAGGTTGGATCTTGAAGGATTTCACCAAGAACACTTGCACAAAATGAAGAACACTTGAACAGAAAAATGTTTGTAGTGTGTGTGTGTTGGAGCCGGATTCAAGAGGAGAGAAAAGAGAGTTTTGTTGTGTGGAAAATGAATGGAAATGATCTCTATTTACAGAGGATTTTTGGTCTTTCAAAGTGGAGGTTGAGTGCACACTTGGTTGAATTGAAAGTGAATGGTGAAATGAAAGGGTGAGGGGTGTGAAAGATTTGATTATGAAAGGTTATGGAGTTGGGAAATAAAAAATTGAAATCAATTCTTGGGTAGTACTACCATATGGCCGGCACTCTAAGGTATTGTTTATCGCACCGATGAATTTGATTCTAATTGAGTTGAATTTTCTAATAAACATTGTTTATCACCTTGATTAATTTCTAATGACCACTGATTAGGTTATAGTTGGCTATTAAATACAGATTAGGTCATCGTTTGTAACATCCCGAAATTGAGCCTGGTACGTGGATTTAATTTATTGGCTCTTTATTTTAATAATTATTGCGTGTTCCAATTAAATTCCGTTTCGTGGATTTAACGTGTCAAGATTGAGTGATACGTGTCTCCGAGCTAATGATTAGTGGATTATTATTATCTTTGAGATAGTGGATTTAATTGGGTCCTAATGACATAAATTGTGAAAAAGTGATATCGGGTCCGGGTTAATGGGTTCGGAACCGGTTAAAGGATAAAGACGTATATATGTGTTGAGCCCTTCTTTTCTTCCTCTTCCCTTATCCATTTTGAGAGCTTACCCTAAAGTGTGTGTGTGTTTTGTGTGTGGAAATTGAGAGCTCCAGCTGAAATCAAGCCTTCCAATTCAGAATTGAGTGTGGAAATTGCAGAAATTGAGCATTTTCTTCTCCCCTTTGAGTTCTTGAGGTGCTCAAGGTAAGATTTTGTGGTTTTAATGGCCAAATCTTGAGTTATGTATGCAGTATGTTGAGGAATTGGTTTCTGTAGTGTTATGGGTTATATATGTATGAATTGGTAAGTATTATGCTGCTGAAATTGAGTATGGAGGGTGAAAACCCTCTGGTTCGACCATAGCCATCGAAGAGCAAAGCTGAGAGCAGGTACCTGGTCGCGGCGCGACGCGCAGGGGACCGCGGCGCGACGAGCAGAAAGGGGCGGGCGCGGCGCGACTGCAGGGGGGCGCGGCGCGGATTTCTGTCTGTGAAAGAAATGTGATTGGGTTAATATGAGAGAGTCTCGAGTCGTTAATTGGTCGGGTTCCTTCGGGATATTGTAGGATTGAGTTGTTTGGGATATTGGGTCTCGATAGGGATTCCGTAAAAGGGTTTCGGGGATCGGTTAATTATCCGGGATTGTGTCTCGGGTTTATGTTAATTGCGATAGTTATGCTTGACTTGAGTTACATGG
The DNA here is from genome assembly GCA_020465985.1 of Centrapalus pauciflorus. Classification (NCBI taxonomy): domain Eukaryota; kingdom Viridiplantae; phylum Streptophyta; class Magnoliopsida; order Asterales; family Asteraceae; genus Centrapalus; species Centrapalus pauciflorus. The sequence goes on from JAANYP010002752.1 coordinate 6,849, forward strand.
TTATTGAGTTGTGTTAACGTGGAGATTTCGTGACGATTACAGGTTCTAGCCGATCACGTGCCGAGCCGCATTGAGAGTTCTGGGTTTCGATTGCTTTCGGGTATTGGTGAGTACTCGAGTCTTTTACAAAGCGCGCGTAGTCTTTTATGAGTCGTGTATATGTGTTGTGATATATTGTGTATGATACCGAGCATAGTGCGCAGGTATGATCCATTCTACCCTATACGTGCTATATATATGTTTGAGTTGCAGGTGTCCGCGATATGTGATCGCGCAGGCTGACTGTCCCTAACCAGTCACGAGATATGAGGCTGTATATATACGGCAGTGATATGTCAGGTCGCTCCTGTGCCTATTGAGTAGCTAACCGCTGCTGTGTGCGGCCTGTTAGCTGGGGAACGGCGTCCCCTTCTGAGCAGAGATACGTGTTATGCATTGAGTTGCATATTTGTGATGAGTTATATGTGCTGTGTACGTTATATGCGTTTACCTGCAGTGTCTAACCCTCGCGTACTCACGAGCTGTCCAGCTTATGTTTTCGAGTCCTGTGTGTGTCTCAGGCAGTCATACCGTGGGGTCGCAGCCACAGTCGCAGCAGCCGAAGTGATTCAGAGGTCGAGGGTGTTTGTTGATTGCTGTTGTTAGACCTTAGAGCTGTTGTCTGTATCTTGTACTGGATCACTATTATGTTAGCTTTCAGTAATCCGTGTTTATCAGTATTCAGTTGTGTTTATGTATCAGTGTCAGTTTATGAGACGATGTATGACTCCATGTTAAAGTTTTAATTAGCAGTGTTTTCCGCTAATCCTGTGACATGTGTATTATGAGATGATTGCGTTATTGCCACCTGTGTATTGTATTGACGTGGCATTTGTGTGAGAAATGTGGGTGTTACAGCTTGGTATCAGAGCTTGTGGTTTCAGTATTGAGTATCAGTGGATACTTGTGCTCTTACCGTGTTCAGATCTGTGGGATTCTTCCCTGAGACTGAGTTTAGCGGAATTAACTGACCTAGCTTATTGTGTGAGGCTGGGTGATCGATCTGTTATCTTACCTTTGTGATATGTGCAGGTTATTATGGCAGATCATGGCGAGGGTTCAGGGCCAGAAAGACCAGCGGGAGACGAGTATGTCCGCCGGTCAGAGATGTTGGCAGTATTGACTGAGTTTTACAGAGAGAGAGATCAGCAGCGACAGAGATCTGATCCTCCGCCTGTTACGAGTGTTGAGACAAGGGCTGGGGCATCTTCTTCTTCTGTGCGAGGTGGGTCCTTTAAGGACTTTATGGCGGGAGCCCCACCTCAGTTCCGAGGCGGTGGTGAGCCGGGTGCGGCTATGGCTTGGGAGAGAGAGATAGATGCGGCATTTCGAGTTGCCCATGTCGACCCTCGTGATATGGTCGGCTATGCGGCTTATCAGCTGAAGGGAGGGGCTTCACAGTGGTGGAAGTCCATTGAGTCATCTATGACTACAGCTGCAGCATATGCTATGACATGGGATCAGTTTCGTGCGATCTTTGAGCTGCAGTATATTCCCCGGGATGAGCGCCGGGAGATGGAGCGTCGTTTTCTACATCTTCAGCATGGCAGCATGTCAGTCCAGCAGTATGTAGATAGGTTTAATGAGTATGCTCAGTTTGCGCCCCAGCACGTGGATTCCGAGGTTCGTAAGGCTGATGCCTTTATTGACGGTTTGAGATCAGATATTCGGGAGTTTGTCGGGCTTCATGACACTCCTACATTTGCGAGAGCCTTAGAGTTGGCTCGAGTCCGAAAGAGAGAGATCGAGAGGCAGAGGGGTCAGCCTCCGACCTAGAGACAGAGGACAGAGACGTTTGAGCAGTCCCGTAGCTACTACCGAGAGCCCCAGGAGTCCCAGATAGAGAGACAGCCTGAGCAGCAGCAGGTTCAGGGGCAGGGTTCGGGATTTCGCAGAGACAGAGACAGAGGTAGAGATCGCAGGTCCAGGAGGTCTGGGCAGTATCAGGGACCAGGGGCGGCCAGTCAGAGTCAGGGGCAGACTTCCCATTATAGTGCTCCTAGCCAGAGTCAGAGCAGCGTGGGACAGGGGTCCCAGCCATCGGGGAGTCGGGCAGACAGTTCAGCCGGGGAGAGAGACTGTCCGAGGTGTCGCCGTCGCCATTCTGGTCCGTGTACGTCAGAGCAGCCCTGTTGTTATCGTTGTGGTCAGTATGGCCACACATCTTTCACGTGTACTTCGAGGGATTCCCTGTGCTTCCGCTGTGGGAGGCCAGGTCATATAGTCAGAGATTGCCCAGACGCACCGCCTGCAGTTCAGGGAGCGAGTACCAGCGGTGCCAGAACAGAGCCGTCGTCTTCGAGCCGCCGAGAGTCAGTGCCCAGAGGCAGGGGTAGAGTATTTTAGGCTACAGCAGAGGAGGCCCGCGAGTCTACAGATGTTGTTTCTGGTACGTACATCCTGAACGGGCTTAGTGCTCGTGTTTTATTTGATTCTGGAGCGGATCGCTCGTATGTATCTGTTGTGTTTTGTGCCTACTTTTCTGTGCCTGCTACTGTTTTATCTGTGCCGTTAGTTGTTGAGAGGGTAGACGGTAGTACAGCTTTAGTGAGTCGAGTATTCCGAGATTGTGTTTTAGAGATTGATGCTCACCGGTTTCTGATCGATCTACTGCCAATAGAGATCAGCAGTTTCGATGTGATAGTGGGTATGGATTGGATGACAGCTAGGCAGGCCGATATTCTGTGTGCAAAGAAGATGATCCGGATACCCATTTCAGACAGTGAGACGGTGACAGTGTATGGTGAGAGGCGCCGAGGCGAGATCGGCATTGTGTCTATGGCCCGAGCTCAGAGGTATGTTGCGAAGGGATATGAGACCTTTCTGGCTTATGTTGTTGACGTCAGATTAGAGAAGAAGACCCTAGAGGATATACCTGTGATTAGAGAGTTCCCTGAGGTATTCCCAGAGGAGTTGCCTGGGTTACCGCCAGATCGTCAGGTCGAGTTTCGTATTGACCTTATCCCTGGAGCGGTGCCTATTGCGAAGACGCCATATAGGTTGGCACCTACCGAGATGAGAGAGATGATGTCGCAGCTTCAGGAGTTGTTAGATCGTGGATTTATCCGTCCGAGTTCGTCCCCGTGTTATTTGTGAAAAAGAAGGACGGTTCTATGCAGATGTTTATCGACTACCGAGAGTTGAATAAAGTGACGGTGAAGAACCGTTATCCGCTTCCACGCATCGACGATCTGTTCGATCAGCTGCAGGGTTCGAGTTTCTTCTCGAAGATAGATCTGAGATCGGGTTATCATCAGTTGATAGTTAGAGATGAGGATGTGCCGAAGACTGCGTTTCGGACGAGATACGGCCACTACGAGTTTCTAGTCATGCCCTTCGGACTGACTAACGCACCCGCGACATTCATGGATTTGATGAACAGGGTGTGTAGATCTATGTTGGATCGGTTCGTGATATTCTTTATCGACGACATCCTGATTTATTCGAGGAATGCCGAGGACCACGAGCAGCACTTGCGAGAGGTTTTATCTGTGCTGCGAGCGGAGCGACTTTATGCGAAGTTCTCCAAGTGCGAGTTCTGGTTGCGCGAGGTCCAGTTTCTGGGGCATGTTGTGAGCGCCGAGGGTATTTCAGTGGATCCGGCGAAGATAGAGGCCGTCATGAGTTGGGAGCCGCCGAAGACTGTGCCTGAGATTCGCAGCTTTTTGGGCCTAGCCGGGTATTACCGCCGCTTCATTCAGGACTCCTCGAGGATTGCCAGGCCATTGACGAGATTGACACGGTAGTCCGTTCCTTTCGTGTGGTCTGATGAGCAGGAGTCGGCTTACAGAGAATTGAAATCCCGGTTATGTCAGGCTCCAGTGTTAGCATTGCCCGAGGGTACAGAGGATTTCGTAGTCTACTGTGATGCGTCAGGTACCGGTTTGGGTTGCGTTCTGATGCAGCGAGGTAAGGTGATAACGTATGCGTCGCGACAGCTGAAGACCTACGAGGAGAATCATACCGTGCACGACCTTGAGTTAGATGCAATAGTGTTCGCTCTTAAGATATGGCGTCATTATCTGTATGGTTCGTGATTTGTAGTATATACCGATCATAAGAGTCTTCAGTACCTGTTTAGAGAAGGAGCTGAATATGAGACAGCGGCGCAGCCTCGAGTTACTAAAGGATTATGACTGCGAGATTCAGTACCATCCTGGTAGGGCCAATGTGGTGGCCGATGCGTTGAGCCGTAAGGTGTGTGGCCAGACGGTGGTTTCCCGAGTAGCGAGGCTCGAGGTCACATCGACTCTAGTGGAGAGTCTGAGGCATGCTCAGCTAGAGGGTTTGCGGGCGGAGAACGTGAAGAGAGAGCGGCTTGCGGGACAGATTGAGGTATTGAGCAGAGATAGCAGAGGTTTATGGGCGTTCCGTGACCGAGTCTGGGTTCCGAGAGTCGGTAATCTGCGACAGCTGATTTTAGACGAGTCGCATCGTTCGAGATTGTCTATCCACCCCGGGAGCACCAAAATGTACAGAGATTTGCGTGAGTTTTATTGGTGGCTAGGGATGAAGAGAGACGTGGGTCGATATGTCGAGGAGTGCATGACTTGTCTACGTGTGAAAGCCGAGCATCAGAAGCCTCACGGGCAGTTGCAGCCTTTAGAGATCCCTGAGTGGAAGTGGTATCACATCACGATGGACTTCATCGTTAGACTTCCGCGCACTGTTCGAGGCAATGACATGATCTGGGTGATAGTGGATCGCTTGACGAAGAGTGCTCACTTTCTAGCGGTTCGGGGCACCATCACTATGGATCAGTTGGCTCGGTTATACATCAGTGAGATAGTCTCGAGGCATGGCGTTCCGATGTCGATTACGTCCGATAGAGATATGCGGTTTACTTCGAGGTTCTGGCAGAGCTTTCAGCGCGAGTTGGGGACGAGAGTTCAGCTGAGTACGGCGTACAAACCTCAGACAGATGGGCAGACAGAGCGGGCGAATCAGACTCTCGAGGATATGCTCCGAGCTTGTGCGATCGATTTCAGTGGTAGTTGGGACGTTCACTTGCCGTTAGTCGAGTTTGCGTACAACAACAGCTACCATTCCTCCATCAAAATGGCTCCATTCGAGGCACTGTATGGGCGTAAGTGCCTAACCACGGTGTGTTGGGGCGAGGTCGGCGAGCGACCCATCAGTGGGCCTGAGTTATTGCAGGAGACGAGCGATAAGGTGGCGGTTATCCGCGAGCATATGAGAGTAGCACAGAGCCGGCAGAAGAGTTATGCCGATCGTCGTCTGACTGAGCTCGAGTTCAGTGTCGGGGACCGTGTTATGTTGAAAGTATCGCCGTGGAAGGGAGTTATTAGATTCAGACATCGAGGTAAGCTGAGTCCGCGGTACATCGGTCCGTTCGAGATTATCGCTAGAGTCCGAGATCAGGCTTATAGATTGAGGTTGCCTCCTGAGTTGGCCGGAGTCCACGATACGTTCCATGTGAGTCATCTGAGGAAGTGTTTGGCCAAGGATGATCAGTTTGTGTCGTTATCTGAGAATACCGTGGACGATCATCTGAGATATGTCGAGCAGCCTGAGGCGATTACTGACCGAAAAGTGAAGAGATTGCGGAATAAAGAGATCGCGCTAGTACTCGTTCAGTGGAGGCATCATAAGGGTACTAGTGCCACCTGGGAGCCCGAGGCCGAGATGAGGAGCCGATATCCGCAACTGTTCCCGAATCCGAGCTAGATTCCGGGACGGAATCTTTTTAACAGGAGAGGATTTGTAACATCCCGAATTTGAGCCTGGTACGTGGATTTAATTTATTGGCTCTTTATTTTAATAATTATTGCGTGTTCCAATTAAATTCCGTTTCGTGGATTTAACGTGTCAAGATTGAGTGATACGTGTCTCCGAGCTAATAATTAGTGGATTATTATTATCTTTGAGATCGTGGATTTAATTGGGTCCTAATGACATAAATTGTGAAAAAGTGATATCGGGTCCGGGTTAATGGGTTCGAAACCGGTTAAAGGATAAAGACGTATATATGTGTTGAGCCCTTCATTTCTTCCTCTTCCCTTATCCATTTTGAGAGCTTACCCTAAAGTGTGTGTGTTTTGTGTGTGGAAATTGAGAGCTCCAGCTGAAATCAAGCCTTCCAATTCAGAATTGAGTGTGGAAATTGCAGAAATTGACCATCTTCTTCTCCCCTTTGAGTTCTTGAGGTGCTCAAGGTAAGATTTTGTGGTTTTAATGGCCAAATCTTGAGTTATGTATGCGATATGTTGAGGAATTGGTTTCTGTAGTGTTATGGGTTATATATGTATGAATTGGTAAGTATTATGCTGCTGAAATTGAGTATGGAGGGTGAAAACCCTCTGGTTCGACCAGAGCCATCGAAGAGCAAAGCTGAGAGCAGGTACCTGGTCGCGGCGCGACGCGCAGGGGACCGCGGCGCGACGCGCAGAAGGGGGCGGGCGCGGCGCGACTGCACGGGGGCGCGGCGCGGATTTCTGTCTGTGAAAGAAATGTGATTGGGTTAATATGAGAGAGTCTCGAGTCGTTAATTGGTTGGGTTCCTTCGGGATATTGTAGGATTGAGTTGTTTGGGATATTGGGTCTCGATAGGGATTCCGTAAAAGGGTTTCGGGGATCGGTTAATTATCCGGGATTGTGTCTCGGGTTTATGTTAATTGCGATAGTTATGCTTGACTTGAGTTACATGGTTATTGAGTTGTGTTAACGTGGAGAATTCGTGACGATTACAGGTTCTAGCCGATCACGTGCCGAGCCGCATTGAGAGTTCTGGGTTTCGATTGCTTTCGGGTATTGGTGAGTACTCGAGTCTTTTACAATGCGCGCGTAGTCTTTTATGAGTTGTGTATATGTGTTGTGATATATTGTGTATGATACCGAGCATAGTGCGCAGGTATGATTCATTCTAACCTATACGTGCTATATATATGTTTGAGTTGCAGGTGTCCGCGATATGTGATCGCGCAGGCTGACTGTCCCTAACCAGTCACGAGATATGAGGCTGTATATATACGGCAGTGATATGCCAGGTCACTCCTGTGCCTATTGAGTAGCTAACCGCTGCTGTGTGCGGCCTGTTAGCTGGGGAACGGCGTCCCCTTCTGAGCAGAGATACGTGTTATGCATTGAGTTGCATATTTGTGATGAGTTATATGTGCTGTGTATGTTATATGCGTTTACCTGCAGTGTCTAACCCTCGCGTACTCACGAGCTGTCCAGCTTATGTTTTCGAGTCCTGTGTGTGTCTCAGGCAGTCATACCGTGGGGTCGCAGCCACAGTCGCAGCAGCCGAAGTGATTCAGAGGTCGAGGGTGTTTGTTGATTGCTGTTGTTAGACCTTAGAGCTGTTGTCTGTATCTTGTACTGGATCAGTATTATGTTAGCTTTCAGTAATCCGTGTTTATCAGTATTCAGTTGTGTTTATGTATCAGTGTCAGTTTATGAGACGATGTATGACTCCATGTTAAAGTTTTAATTAGCAGTGTTTTCCGCTAATCCTGTGACATGTGTATTATGAGATGATTGCGTTATTTCCACCTGTGTATTGTATTGACGTGGCATTTGTGTGAGAAATGTGGGTGTTACATCGTTGCTAACCTGGTTTAGTGCCGGATGTTACATGTATCAACAACCCCATCACCTTCATCCCCGGTTCAAAAACCGGGGTCTATTAGAAAAATAACTGGGGTCAAATGGCGTTTCTCTACTAGTGTAGGTTTGTTAAAAAGTATCTGAATCTGAAAATTTGAAACTAAAAATATGTAAAGTTTTGGTAATTTGAAATTTCGGATACAAATTCTAATAGTAGCTTTTCATTCAGATTTTCGGATGTTACAGAATGCTGTAAATAATTCATTATTATGGCTATTCAAATCTTGTGTATCTCCCCTAACCTTTTAAATGATCAAACTCTTCACTTTCTTTGTGTTGATTATGTATTGATTGTAAGGGTCTATTATTAGTTGGCTTGTGTTATAATCCAAGATATATTGAAATGAATCCTCTCTCTTATATCCCCAGTATGCCATGATTGAATAGTTTTTGGTTTGATTCTTATATATAATATGTTATCAGCACGAGGCTCTTTGAAGATCATCATAAAGAACAAATTAGGTTCTAGACATATAATTCGTGAATGTACTGTAACAACCTAGTTTTATCTGAACTTTTACTTTCAGTATTTGATTCAATAATGTAATTTTATTACATTATTTGTTTTTGTAATTTATTTAAGTGAAGAAAGTTATTTAAATAAATTAAATAAATATTATAAAGTATTAAAGATGATTAAAATAAAAGAGATGTATTATACAAAAGTGTAGGGGATTAAATGAGTATTTATCAAAGAAAGTATATAAATCTCAAAATATGATTTAATGGTCATTAACATCAAATTATTCTCTCTCTCTCTACTCTCTCTACACCTACGGATTCTTCACCAAATTGATCAAAGAACTCATAAAAGTTGCATTAAATTGAAGATTAAAGTCAAAGGTTTCCCTTGAGACATTGAAGCCCCAAATGATTCGTAGACAGAAATTGAAGTTGCCCTTTAAGATTTTCAGAACAGAGATTCTCTTCTTTCAGTGCTTCGGATTGAGCATATCTGATGTCTTTGATAAGGTCGGAAGAGAATACAACAGGAGTCAGGGCATAGCAACACTTTTCTGGATATGTCTTTCTACTCAAAGCATCCGCGACCACATTGGCTTTGCCGGGATGATACAGGATCTCGCAATCATAGTCCTTGATAAGCTCTAAGGACCGACGCTGTTTCATGTTTAGATCATTTTGAGTAAATAGATGCTTGAGACTTTTATGGTCAGTATACAACTGACACTTAATCTCATAAAGATAGTGACACCAGATTTTCAGAGCAAAGGTAACAGCAGCCAACTCAAGATCATGAGTTGGTGCACTTTTCTCGTAATCTTTCAATTGCCTTGAAGCGTAGGCAATGGCTTTTCCCCTTTGCATGAGGACACAACCTAAACCTGTACTAGATGCATCGCTGTAAACGACAAAGTCATCATTGCCTTCTGGTAAGGCTAGGATCGGCGCTTGAATAAGTTTCTGTTTTAGAGTTTCAAATGCCTCTTGCTGTTTATCCGCCCATACGAAAGGAGTATTCTTTCGTGTTAACATCGTCAGTGGCACAACAATCTTTGAGAAGTCCTTAATGAATCGCCGATAGTAACCGGCCAATCCAAGAAAACTTCTTATTTCAGAGGCATTGCGAGGCGTTTGCCATTTCTGAACGGCCTCGACTTTGGAAGGATCGACTGAGATTCCTTCGCCAGATATAACATGGCCAAGGAATTGGATCTATAAGGTAATCAAGGCAGAATGTCAAGTTTTTGTTCGAAACAAGGAACGTTTAGGAAATAGCTCAAGACATATATATATATATATATATATATATATATATATATATATATATATATATATATTATACCTGTCTTAGCCAGATGTCGCATTTCGAGAATTTTGCGTAGAGTCTTTCTTTTCTTAATAACTCTAGCAATTGTCGCAGATGATTAGAATGATCAGCCTCCGTTTTAGAAAAAATCAGAATATCGTCTATGAATACGATAACTGAGTTATCCAGCATCGGTCTGCACACGCGATTCATGAGATCCATGAACGCTGCTGGTGCATTCGTTAAACCAAACGGCATTACGAGAAATTCGTAATGCCCGTATCTTGTTCGGAAGGCTGTTTTCGGAATATCTTCATCTCTTACTTTCAGCTGATGATACCCAGAACGAAGATCAATCTTGGAGAAATAACTTGCTCCTTGTAGCTGGTCAAATAGATCATCAATTCTGGGCAGAGGATACTTATTCTTGATTGTCACTTTGTTCAACTCCCGATAATCGATGCACATACGGAGAGTTCCGTCTTTCTTCTTAACGAATAAGACAGGTACACCCCACGGAGATGAACTTGGTCGGATAAAACCCTTTTCTAACAGCTCTTGCAACTGCTTTGACATTTCCTGCATTTCTGCAGGCGCAAGTCTGTAGGGAGCTTTAGCAATGGGAGCTGCACCAGGAACTAAGTCAATGCCGAATTCGACTTGACGTTCTAGTGGCACTCCAGATATATCATCATGGAATACATCTGGGAACTCGCAGACGATAGAAATATCAGATATGGATTTCTTATTGGCTTCAAAAGCGGATTCAGACGAGACATAACACAAATAGGATTCGTGACCCTTAGATAAATATTTTCGCACTTTCTCAACGGATACGAAACAATGTGCACCTTTACGCTTGTCTCCTTTAATTTCCAATACTCGACCGTCTGAAGACTTGATTCTGATGATCCGGCGGTTGCATACGAGTGTAGCTTCGTTGTTCATTAACCAATCCATGCCGATAATAACGTCGAACTCTTTTAGTGGAATTGGAATAAGATCGAGGTTGAATACAATATTATTAACGAGCAGAGTGCAGTTTCGATAAACAGAATCAGCCATAACATAATTGTTACTGGCTGTCTCAATATCAATCATGACAGGAAGCTTGGATGGAGATTTATATAATCTTTGTGCAAAAGAAGTTGATATGAAGGAACGACTAGCACCGGAATCGAATAATACACGGGCAGGTATCGAGTTTAACAAAAACGTACCGGTAACTACATCAGGTGTTTCCTTTGCTTCCTCCGCAGTTATCTGAAATGCGCGAGTCCTTGCTGTTGGGGTTGCAGCTGAGCTTTTCATTGTAGATCCTCCCGCGGACGATTGTGACTGACCTCGTTGCCCACTACGACACTGATACATGAAGTGTCCTCGTTTTCCACATTTCGCACACCCAAGTCCTCGCTGGGGACACTCTTCACTGCTATGACCAAATCTATTACATGCAAATCATGTGACGTCGTCTGGATTACATAATCCCATATGCGATTTTCTGCATCTCTTGCAGAATCGTGGTTCGTTCGTAAGCGAGTAGGCTTGAGCTTTCTGAGGCGAACTATATTGTTGGGATTGCTGAGGTTGTGATTTGTTTGGCTTGAAGAATCTGCCGAATCTCTGTTTCTTTGGGGGAGATGGACACGTCGGATTCGCTGATGGAGCATAAAGCTGATCACCATACTCTAAATATCCCCTCTCGATTTGTATGGCCGATTCAACCATTTCCAAATAAGACTTATACTTTATCGCGCTCATTGGGTGTCGGTATCCCGGATTAAGCCCTCCGCGGAATCGATTCATCTTCCTTTCTTCAGTGGCTACTTGATATGATGAATAACCACAAAGCCTCAAAAATTCGTGCTCGTACTCGTCAACAGATTTGGTTCCTTGGGTCAGCTGCATCAGTTGAACTTCCATCTTGTCTCGTTGATCAACAGGACAATACTTCGCGTTAAACATATCGAGGAACTGATCCCACTCTAAAGTCTGTATTACCTCTTCTCCATAAATACTTCTCTGGGTTTTCCACCAGGCACGGGCAGCACCGACGAACAGAGCAGATGCATAACTCACCTTCTTGGATTCTAAACAATCAGAAATCCTGAAGATTTCTTCAGTATGACTAATCCAATCCATCGCCTGAATTGGATTTACTGTACCCTCAAAGTTCACGGCACCGCTCGCTTTGAAATCTTTGAACTTACAGCCTTTGGCTGCTCAATTTGGGTTTCAGGGTTCGAGTTATCAGAATCAGATTCATTATTTTGGACTTGTTTATCTTTTCGCTTATTCTTTTTATCATCACGTCTTTTAGCTTCGGCCTCATCTCTGGCCTGAAACTGTTAAAGGGCAACTTCAATTTCTGTCTACGAAATATTTGGGGCTTCAATGTCTCAAGGGAAACCGAATCTGGATTCCTAAATATGGTTCTATTCGCAACACTCTTCTATCTGAAGCCCATCAGTCCAAATTATCTATTCATCCTGGCAGCTCAAAGATGTACTTCGATCTGAAAGCTGACTACTGGTGGCCAGGAATGAAAAAGGACATCGATCAATATGTTGAAAGCTGCAGAGTATGTCAGATGGTTAAGGAAGAACATCAGAAACCCTTCGGGGATATGCAACCACTACCAGTTCATGAGTGGAAGTGGGAGCATATAACAATGGACTTCATCACGAAGTTGCCGAAAACCAAGAGACAACACGATTCCATCTGGGTAGTCGTGGATCGTTTAACAAAGTCAGCTCATTTCATACTGATGAAAGAGACGTACTCCCTTGATAAATTGACACAGTTATACATCACTGAAATCATTTCTCATCATGGTGTGCCGAAATCTATTGTCTTTGATCGTGATAGTCGTTTCACTTCAAGATTCTGGAAAGCGCTGCAAGATGGGATGGGTACTCGAATCTCGATGAGTACTGCTTATCATCCTAATGCAGATGGTCAAAGTGAACGTACTATCCTTACTCTGGAAGATATGCTTCGCGTCTGCGTTCTTGATCTAGGTGGTAATTGGGATGACCACTTGCCTTTGGTCGAATTCTCATATAATAACAGTTATCATTCAACGATCAAGATGGCTCCTTTTGAAGCTCTATATGGAAGAAAGTGCAGAACTCCCACTTGTTGGCGTGAAACAGGTGAATCGCCTATAGCGGGTCCTGTCCTTCTACATTTGACTCATGAGAAAATATAACTGGTCAGAAGAAACATCCTTGAAGCTCAAAGCAGGCAGAAGTCATATTATGACAATCGACACAGATCAATCAGTTTTGCAGTTAACGATTGGGTGATGCTGAAAGTGTCCCCAATGAAGAATGTGGTACGATTCATAAAGAGAAATAAGCTAGCTCCGAGATTCATTGGCCCGTTCAAGATTGTTGAAAAGATAGGGAATCAATCCTATCGTATTGAATTGCCAACAGACCTAGCTGGAATACATCCTGTATTCCATGTTAGTCATCTGAGAAAGAGCTTAGTAGATGAAAGAGAAGTGCGGATACCACATGTTAATCTGCAGATTGATGAAAAGCTTCGAGTGGTTGAAGAGCCGGAATGTATTCTGGACTCGAAGACCAAAAAGCTTCGCAATAGAGAAATAAAATGGTGCTCGTCTAGTGGAAACACCACAAGGGTTCGCATCAGTCTTGAGAATCTAAAAATGGCATGAAAGCAACATATCCAAGTCTGTTCAAACATAGCTAACTTCGGGGACGAAGTTTGTGCGTGGTGGAGCCCATTCTGTAGCAACCTAGTTTTATCTGAACTTTTACTTTCAGTATTTGATTCAATAATGTAATTTTATTACATTATTTGTTATTGTAATTTATTTAAGTAAAGAAAATTATTTAAATAAGTTGAATAAATATTATAAAGTATTAAAGATGATTAAAATAAAAGAGATGTATTATACAAAAGTGTAGGGGGATTAAATGGGTATTTATCAAAGAAAGTATATAAATCTCAAAATATGATTTAATGGTCATTAACATCAAATTACTCTCTCTCTCTCTACACCTACGGATTCTTCACCAAATTGATCAAAGAACTCATAAAAGTTGCATTAAATTGAAGATTAAAGTCAAAGAAGTTACAAAACATCATCAATTGACAAGATTTTGAGGTAATAATTACTTTAATTTCGAAATATATGTGTGTTTGGTTCGGTTTTGTGTAAAAACCGAAACCAAGAGATTTAAATATGGAATTTGAGGTTGCATGTTATTGTTAGAAAACATGTAATGAAATATATAAAAGTTATAGAAACAAAAATCAGAGGTTTGATCATCCAAATAAGCAAGAAAATTAAAATTTTGTGAAAATATGTGTTCTTGATAAAAAACAAATGCTTATTTTGGATGATTTTGGCCAAATGATGGTGTTATTGATAGGGAAAAGTATATATAAACAACCCAAAAATGATAATATATCAATACAATAAGTTGTATGTTGATAAAAATGGACTTAGTCTATTTTTTGTTAAAAATCCGTATGAACACCAAGAACATTTCTGGAAATTATGAAGGTGAGGGATTCGAATTCGGTTGAGTCCGAATTCGGATGTAGCCCATTTCGGATCCATGTTTCGGACCCTATAATTCGGATGATCACCTATTTTCGGATGATTCACTTCGGACAGATACCCATTTCGGATGAAGCTTATTCCGGATCACATGTTCAATTCGGATGCCTCAAATTCGGTCCAAGTCCGGATGGGTCCAATTCGGATCTCAGATTTCAGATTAGGTACTTCGGACCGAATCTGGGTGCCTGATCCGGGATAATCCGAATCCGGATGGCCAGCCCGGATGATCCGAATTCGGGAGATCCGGATCCGAAGTTTCATTTTAATATTTTAGCAACACAAATTAATGATAGTTATGAGGAAAGATTAATTAAAGCAATATGAGATATATTAATATTTATATCTCCTTAAGATTTCAAAGAAACCAAGAAAAGAACAAACGAAATGATTGATGAGTTATTAGTTATCAGAATCAGATAAAATAAAGACTTAAAGCTAAAAGCTAATGAGATGATATGATATAATTCTGGACAGGTTCAGTGAAATTCTGAACATAGATTTAAAGATTTTGAAAGCGGGTCAAAGATTTGAAAAGAAAAGCCAGAGCTCATATTAAAGATAAAATCCTGAGATAACTCAGGTGGTGGATTATAAATCTGCTTGATAAAGACCCCAGACCTGTGAGTTATAGATATTCAAATTTAACATGCAAGATTTCCGATTGAGACATATTGTTGATGTTAGATTAATTTGACACTCATATTATCAGCTGGATTGTGACCTGTGCACACTTTTGTTCGGTGTTGCCCAGTGGATCATGATAGCTATTTGATTTATCATTTCATATGACTTTGAGATTTATTATTCATTTCAGATATTGTATTAGATTACTGCTATCATGACTTTGATTATGTATGCTTCATCATTGCACATACCTTTGACCTATTGATTCAGCTTGATTAGCCTTGTCGGTCTATTGTTCTAGACCTTGCTATTTCACCAGTTCTATTGAACTGGGTAATGACCCTCCGATGTTCCGCCATGTTGATTTACTGGTAGCTAGCCCAGTATGTGGCTGATCCCCACAATTAAAGCGTGAGCGTGGCTTGAACATCATCCGGCTCTATGACTACTATGTCTCAATCATGAGTGGCTGTAGCGGCAGTCAAGACATATCACGCTAGACCTATGATCCGCTTGATAATGCATGTTAATTTGAAAATCTATATTCTCACTAAGCTTTGCTTACAGTTGCTACTTTACATTTTTACAGGAAAAGATAAAGGGAAGTCTGTTGGACCTAGTTCTTAGGTCATTCAAGATTCAAGTTTTGAAGCTTTCATAGACCACTACTCAACAAACCCTTCGGCACTGATTGAAAGACGACAATTGTGGTGGTTTTGGGTAGATTTGATATGGTCGCATGATGACATGTATTAGATTAGATAATACCCTTTATAAGTTTAATTTGAAAACTGTAACTGTATTAAACTTAAATCTAATATGTTTGTACTTGTAATTTATAATTCCGCAACTTAATTACATTTATCTTAGTTATGGTTGATATATGTTAATGCATGAACATAAGTTTCTATTCCATCAACTAGACATGTTTTCTACATATCATGGTTAAATATATAGTATTAATACACACACACACACACACACACACACACAACTTAATAATGCATTTAGTCCATGGTCTTAAAAACAACTTATCATGCATAAAGTATAACATATAAAGCATAACCCTGAATTTTAGGAGGTACAAGTTTAAGAAGCATTATGTACAAACAACTCATGCATAATAAAATAAAGGGCCACATATTTGAATTATTGAAAACACTAAACACTTTGGAATCACAAACCACCTATTCCTCTCCCCACGCTTCTGGAAAGCATTGGAGTTCTATACTGAATTTTTTAAAACGTAAAAAACGTTAGAAGTTGCAACCACAACCCACCTTTTCCTCTCCCCAAGCTTCTGGAAAGCATTAAAGTTCCATACTAAATTTAGATTTTTAAAAACATAAACAACGTTGGAAGTTGGAACCACAACCCACCTTTTCCTCTCTCTCTCTCTCTCTCTCTCTCTCTCTCTCTCTCTCTCTCTCTCTCTCTCACAGAAGCATTGAAGTATCCCCTACCTTCATCAGTTCGCTTTCTGGCCTCTGCGGCTCCGCCCCTCCCTTCGTTGTCGGTTGTTGCCCTCTGTCGGAGCTCTCAGTCGTCAAAAGAAGCAGCCAAATAGGCAAGGAGTGGCGCAGCGCCGAGCTCCCTCGTCGCTCTCGATCTCTTGACTTTCGTACTCATGCCTCTCTCTCCCTCTCAAGTATTTTATTCATTCTTTGTCTTGTCAACTTGAAAATTAAGAATGATATCAATGGCTCAAAAAGGAAAAAAAATATTTAAATGCTTGACTTTCAAGGTCAAAGATTGACCCTCACGTTTTCTTTTTTCTTCGGAAAGAAGTTATAGAATATGAGTTCATCTTCGTACAAACATGTTAGAATTTCTATTTGATGGACTATGTGTTTAAATTATTGACTTTTATCTTTAATAGACTTATTAGGTTATTAATTAATAAGGTAATAGTATTGGTCTTTAGGGTTTGATGAAAACCCTAATAACCCTAATTTCCGGCCTGTCTATATATAGTGAGGGTCTCCAATACCCCAAAGCAACCCTAAGATACTTAATCTTTATGTATCATATGCTGTTTGGTTTAGAACACTAAGGTTTTGGGTTAGGAAGACTCTCACAATCGTATTTATTCGTAATCAGGTTTCCGTATAAAGAAGATGATATCAATGGTGGTTTATCTTAATGATTTGACAATATGGTTGATCCGGGGTTATTATCCAAATAGATCTAAAAAGTGGTATGAGAGCCTATTGACAAAGAAAAGGTTTGGTTTATGAAATATATATGTGAGTTATTTTTGAAGTTGGTAGCTATAGTGTGACAAGTTTTTTTAGTGAATGTGCTTTTATACATCACAAAGGTGAATTCCACCATATCTTTGAATGTTGATTTTAAAATAAAATAAAACGAAACAAACCATTCATGTGTTGTATATACATTTGGATTTTTGAATCTGCTATGCTCACGATCCAATTTTTAGGGTGCTTTTTTTATCACTGTTATGTTGCAGTTTGGCTCAAGCCCAAGTGGAGAAAAGGCAGTAGGCATTGTGTTCTGTTCAGATGCGGTTTTCGGGTCTGTTTGGTGTCATGCTTGTTAAAAGTTTTTTGTTATTTGAACTTTTGAGATAATTGGTGTCATGCTTGTTAAAAGTTTTTTGTTATTTAAACTTTTGGCCCTTAATGAATTTAAGTTTTTTGTTATTTTAACTTTTGAGATAATTGGTGTCATGCCTGTTATAACGTATTATTCCTTATGAAATTTTTTATAACTACAACTATCTCATTTGTCTATCATTCACGAAGTTAAAGTTCAATATTTTTAAATTGTTTATTTATTTATTGGCCGTAATAATCTTAGGAGATGGTGTGTATAGGATTGCACTATCAATTGTATACGGTTTATATTTTCTTGTGGCCTCAATTGACTCATATTTATACGATTGAAATTTGTGCCCTCAAATTAATTTTTTGATATTTGTTTTGGACGACCATACAAAATTTAAAGTTTCCTTTTGGTGACTTGAGTCGGTTTGAATGAGAGGAAATTAGGTTTCTTTTAATTGTTGAAAAATTTCTTATTTCCTTGTTGACCCGCTTAAGGTACGAATCATGTTTGATCCGAAGTAATCTGATAGTTTGAGGATGAACAATTTGTTCCAAAATCATTTGGTTGATTTAAAGTTTTTCTTGATAATCACACTTTGGTCCTATGACTTTTTATAATAAAGTGATTTTTTTTGTTGACCCGCTCAAGGTACAAATCATGTTTGATCCGAGGTAATATGATAGTTTGAGGATGAACAATATGTTTCAAAATCATTTGGTTGATTTAAAGTTTTTCTTGATAATCACACTTGGTCCTATGACTTTTTATAATAAAGTGTTTTTTTACAGAAAATTTATAAAAGTTATGTCTCGTAATTATTTATTGTGCTATTATTATTTCTAAATAATATCTTCAGGAAATTATTTTAAATTTCAAATATTTGGCAAACGGTTATCGAACCAAAATATTTGTAGATAACGAATTTTGTCGTTAACCACAACTGATCAAGGTACAAAATAATTTCTAAGCTTTTGTGGGTTTAAATATGGTCATTCTCGTAAGAATGTTTGATATTTTTATTTATTTAGACATAAATCATGATGATAATATTTCGTAAAGTTGCAATATATCTAATAGATTCTATTAAAGTGGTGATTAACCATAAAGATTGTAGGAACCTGAGTAACTACCAATTTATAGATCTAATTGATTGAGCATTCAGGTTGTTGAAATATTGTGGTATTGTCTTATGTGAATAGAAATATTTGTTTTTTGGTGAAAACCTCCGGGATTATTGAATTATTTTGAGTCAATTAATTGATGTAAAACGTTGCCAAAGTAACCTCTTTTATATTAGTTGATTGTAGATGTTTGTATGAAATTATTTATGTGAACTATGATTGACCCTAAGGTTTGACATAGTTTGACCAAATAATGACATACATGTGATGATAAACACGTGACAACTATAAAGAATCATCCATGTAAACAGTAGTCGGCCCAAAGGAAGACTATCATTTGACCGGATTAGATTCAATGTTTGATCATTGCATTAAGGGTATCATTACTATTGAGGTAACGTTTCATGACGATATGTTGTATGATTTTTTTGTTGAATTTGTAAGTGGTCTAGTATTTTTATTTGATTAATTTATATTAAATGTTGCCAAAGTGACCTCTTTTATATAATTAGTTAATTTCTAAATACATAGATGACTGTACAGAATTATTTATGCGAATTGTGATTGGCCCAAAGGTTAATATAATATGACAAAATAATGATGTGCATGCAATGTTTAATACGTGACAATTATAAAATTTTATTCATGTGAAGAATAGTTGGCTCAAAGGAAGACTGTTGTTTTGACCGAATTTATTGTCAGTATATTATCATTGGACTGAGAGTACCACTTACAGTTAATTTCTCTGTTCAAAGACTAGAAATTAATGGTGTTATAGGTATCTCATTAAGTTTCTTATGTAAAACTCTTTTATGAGTTGATTATTGAGTAATTTTGTTTTCTTTTGTTCTGTTTGGTTTCTTTTGATTCTTTCACTAATAACAACTATATATTTTGCATAAGAAAACATAATAAATGCTTGATTACTTCTTATGGTTTGAAGTCCGATCATATGACGGTAAATGTCTATTTATAGTTTTGTTTTGAAGTTGAATTAGTTTTTGTACCTGAACATACATTAATTGTGGGTAGATTTCAGTTATACTAGTTACATAAGTATGTTCATGTAATGTTTTTTCTTTTAGTCCAATCGCCAATTGATGCTGAAGGATTCATCTATGTGGGCAATGACAATAAAGTTGCAATATAAAAATATAAGAACTTAAAGATTAAAGTTGATATTTAGTTGATTCCTTTAGGGTTAAAGTCGTACAAATGCAACTTACTTTTCTCAATTTACCTAAATGACTAATTAACTTATTTTTTTGACCGGATGGTAGCTGTACTCTAAAATAACTTGTCGATATGGTACGTGTAACCAGTAACTATGTTGATATGACATTTTTTGCTGATTCAAATGACAACGTGACAGGTTTTTAAAGACACGAGGCTTACATGAATTTACAATATCAACATAGTTACTGGTAATACATACCATATCGACAAGTTATTTCGGAGTACAGCGTGGATTTTGATCTATATAAATAATTTAGACAATCCACATAAGCATATAGATCATTTTCTTACTTCTAAAAACACAAATATAAGATCATTACCGGTAAAAACGGTAAGTATCATCTCAACAATAAATTTTAAGTACAAATACCAATGAGATAAAAATATAACTAGATTATTCATTTGAGTAATTTCAGTAAAGTAACATACATTTGTATGACTTTAACCCATTCCTTTAAGACATTTATTTGATCATATTTTAGATGAAACCTTAAACAAATCAATTTTTTATTGTTCATTTAGAAATAATATAGTTAGTTTCATTCACATTCAAATTTAATCGAATCTGGTGCTTTAAAAAATGATAATATATATACTTTATATTGTAGATTCTAGTAATATAAGCATTGTAAATAGACTTGAGAAGTACGAAACTAAAATCATGCGAGAATTCCGTATTATTTATATCACAAATATTTCGGACACATCTCTATATAATGAACCAAAGAGCTTGTGTTAGATGAAATTTTTGATCCATTAGACCTTTAGGTATGTGTTATTTGTATCAAAGGAAAACAAACTAACAATAGAAATGTGTTTACCAATAGTGATAATGATGTCTTAAAACCGATAAATAATGATATTTGTTGTTCATTTCCTACGGTTTAATAGAATGACATATATATTTTATCATGTTCATTGAAGACTACCCTATTTTGTTTTCTACCTTTATCTAGCTTATAATAAATCTCAATCATTGGACGTTTGTTCAAAATCTTTTAAAGTCGACGTTGCACTTCAGCTTGAAAAGAAAATAAAGCCATCAAATCCGACCGTGATGAATAATAATACGACACATAAGATGGATCAAGAGAATAACAGACATCTCATTTCATTTTTTTCCTTAAAGAATTTAGATAAGTTTTTCAATACATAATGTCTGTCAAACCTAGCATGAATGATTTTGTAGAACGAATGCACAAGACTCTTAAGAAAATAGTAAAGAGTATGATTCGTCATTCATCTTTACTATAGGCTCTTTAAGGAGAAATATTAAAGACCGCACTACACATTCTAAATAAGGTACCCAACAGAGTAGTTACTGAATTCTCATACGAACTTTGACGGGCAATAGGCCTATCATTAGGAGTTTGTACGTATATGGTTGTCTAAATTAAGTTAGGTCATTACTATTGAAGTGTATTGTTACACTCTTGATTGATTCATTCCATAATATAGAGAATATATACAAAGTACATGGGCCATTGGGCCAAAGCTAAACAATAGACTAAACATGACATTAAGCCTAAAAGGGTCCGTTAATAGTCCCCGCAGTTTGAGGGGGAGAACGAACACTTAAACTGGATCTAAAACCAGCAAATAAATGAAATGGGAGCCCCTTTGTAAAAATATCAGCATATTGGAAGCGAGACAGAACGTGCAAAACACGAACATGCCCAGCGGCAACCTTATCTCGAACAAAGTGAATGTCGATTTCAATATGCTTGGTCCGTTGATGTTGGACCGGATTTGCAGACATGTTGACGACACTAATGTTGTCACAGTAGACAAGAGACGCTGTATGAAGAGGAAATTGGAGCTCACAGAGAAGGTTTCACACCCATGCAATTTCGGCGAGAACATTAGCAACCCCCCTGTATTATGCTTCAGTACTGGATCGAGAAGTGGTGTCTTGACGCTTTGTCGACCATGAGATGAGATTATCCCCCAGAAAAACACAATATCCAGATGTGGATCGACGAGTCGCTGGACAACTGGCCCAGTCAGCGTCGGAGTAGGCCGTGAGCTGAGTGGGTTTGGAGCAAAAGAGTTGAAGTCCGAGGTTTACTGTGCCCTGTATGTAGCGAAGTACCCGCTTCATAGCCTGAAGGTGCGGTTCATGAGGATTGTGCATGTATAAACACAATTGCTGAACTGAGTATGCAGTATCGGGTCTAGTGAATGTAAGGTACTGAAGAGCTCCAACAAGGCTGCGATAAAGCTCCGGATCAGCGACAGGAGGACCAACAGGCCTAAGTTATCGATCAGTGTCTGCAGGGGTACGACATGGGTTGCAATTAAGCATGTGAGCCCGTTCTAGAATTTCTGTGGCATACTTGGATTGTGATAGGAAAATGTCTGATGTTGTATGAACCACTGAGATCCCAAGAAAGTAGTTAAGAGGCCCGAGATCGGTCATAGAGAATTCACGGTGTT
This sequence comes from Centrapalus pauciflorus, assembly GCA_020465985.1. NCBI lineage: Eukaryota > Viridiplantae > Streptophyta > Magnoliopsida > Asterales > Asteraceae > Centrapalus > Centrapalus pauciflorus. Next base: position 28,870 of record JAANYP010002752.1, read on the forward strand.
TAGCAAATTAATTACCTTCTGCAGAAGATTAGCGGAGGAAGCTGTCAGAATTATGTCATCGACATATATGAAAAGATATGCCAGATCTAAGCCCCGTTTGAAGATGAACAGGGATGAGTCGGTCTTGCTGTGTATTAAACCGACACGGGTAGCAAACATAGCAAAGCGTTGAAACCATACACGCGGGGCCTGTTTTAGCCCATAGAGTGACTTGTGCTACAAACAAACGTGATCGGGATATTTGCCATCCTTGAAGCCTGGGGGTTGGTGCATGTATACCGTTTCAGACTAGTGGCCATGAAGAAAGACATTTTTCACGTCAAGTTGATGAATTGGCCAATCATGTGAAAGAGCAATGCTTAGAACAGTCTGAATGGTCGCAGGCTTGACAACAGGACTAAAAGTTTCGTGGCAGTTAATATCTTGTTGCTGACTTTTTCCGTTTGCCACTAAGCGAGCCTTATAGCGATTTAGAGTGCTATCTGCATGAAATTTATGTCGAAATAGCCACACAGAACGAACAATATTCACATATTTAGGACGCGGTACAATTCTCCACGTACCATTTTTAATTAAAGCATTAAATTCATCAGTCATAGCACTATGCCAATTTGGGACTCTTAGAGCATGAACATGGGATTTAGGAAGGGGAGAGATGTGAGAAGCAAGGAGATTTAGACGGGGATTGGGTTTGGAAATGTCGGATTTGGAGCGAGTGACCATGGGGTGAGTCGTAGATGCACTAGTAGGGGGTGCGATGGATGTGGGTGGTTTACGGTAGGTGGAGGGGGGCGGTAGGGGCAGGGGGTTGCCGAGGGAGATGAATCCGTGGGTTGAGGAGAGGAAGAACTAGGCGATAGAATAATGTCACGAGCAAGGGGTGAGGGAGAGTGTAGAAAGGAGTATGATGTGGGAGTGTTAGAAGTAAGTTTGGAGTAAGGGAATTGAGTTTCATCAAATATAACGTGTCGAGAGATGAAAACTTTATTGGTGGTGGGTTGAAAACATAGGTAACCGCGATGATTTTCGGGGTAGCCGAGGAAGATGCAAGGAGCGGAACGAGGTTGTAGTTTGTGACTTGGGAATGAGTGGGGATAGCATATGCAACCGAATATGCCAAGATGGGGAAAAATGGGTGGTTTATTAAAGAGTTTGGTGAATGGGATTTCATTGTTTATTGCTGATGATGGGATGATGTTAATAAGATGAACGACCATAAAAAGAGCTTCAACCCAAAATTGAGGAGGTAATGATGCTTGAAAAAGAAGAGTGCGAATGTGATTATTAATTGTACGAATCATTCGTTCGGATTTCCCATTTTGTTGGGATGTTTTGGGGCATGAAAAACGAAATTGAATGCCATTATCTAAAATAAAGTGTGTTGTTGGGCGTTATCGAATTCACCGCCATGGTCACATTAAAAGACTTTAATTTGTCATTGAATTGTGTTGTGACATATGCTTGAAATTGAAGAAATTTAGAGAATGTGTCTAATTTTCTTTTAAGAGAATAAACCCAAAGAAAGTGAGAGTGATTATCAAGAAACAAGACATAATAGCTAAAACCACCAACACTCGGAATTGGGGAAGTCCACAAATCCGAATGAACAATATCAAAAATATCATTTGTTATATTGCTTGACGAAAAGAAAGGAAGTTGAACATGCTTGCCAAGTTGACAAGCATGGCCAAAGACAAAGACTTTGCATTATTATAACTAATAAACTTTGAAGAAACAAGACGACGTAAGATATCTTCACCGGGGTGTCCGAGACGTTGATGCTACGTGGAATGACTCGAAGAAAAAAAATGCAACGTTGGTGTTGGTGGTGAACGGGTACAAATTTCCAACGCTATCACATCGGTAGAGTAGCTTCGGGGTCTGGTAATCATTCACAGAAAACCCAAACTCGTCAAATTCAACGGTGCATTTATTATCACGAGTTAAGCGACATACATAAATTAGATTTTTTTACGATTTGAGGGGTAACAAGGACGTGTTTTAGGTGCAAAGGATGTGAAGAGGACGACAAAGTGCTATGACCCATATTGACAACCGCGATGGATGCCCCATTTCTAACAAATATTGATGAAATTGATGCATTATTAAAAATAGTATGAAGACTACATGTACAGGCTGAGAGATGTGACATAGCGCCCGTGTCCATGAACCATCCGAAATCCTCTCCGAGTGTCGGTGGTTTAAGAGTCATAGTGCTAAATGCTTGAGGGAGGGGTGGTGGCTTGTGGTGTGTAGGTCACAAACGTCCAATAGCCGTTAGTAGAGGGTGGGGGAGCTGTGGCCGTGGGTTTGGAGGGGGCCGAGGAGAGGGTGACCCATCTGGGGGTGGGCCGAGAAGGCCTTGAGAGGAGGCTGTCGGTTGAGGGCCACTACGGGGGTTGTTTGGGGAGTAGTTGAGAGGGCCCTTGATGTGGAGAAAACGACATTTGTCACCAAACCGGCACAGTCCGCGCTGAAAATTGCGGCAAAGGGAACGTTGGGAGGGATTAGGTGATGAGGCAGTGAGTAGGATGGTGGGTAAGGAAGAGTTTTCATGGGCCATGTTTCGGGTGGATTTGCGGTTTAAGCGGGATTCCTCAAGAGTGAGCATTGAGCGGGTTTCAAGAAGGGTTGGTGGGATTTTGCTATGGCGTATTATGCTTGCCACATTTTCATATTTGTTCCCTAAACCGGCGACAACATACATGATTAAGGTTTTGTCCTCAATTGGTTTGTCAATATTGGCTAAAAGGTCGGCGGCCATTTTGATTTTCTTGAAATATTCGGCTATGGTTTGGTTACCTAGGTCAAGGGAACGAAGCTCTTCTTGTATCTCTATAGCACGGGCTTCCTTATTGTCATGGAAGAGGTTGTAGAGGTCGGTCCAAACCGAGTGAGATGTGGCGTTCTTTTTGAGAACGTTGTGCAAATGAGAAGTGGAGATTGAACCATATATCCAAACTTTGTTGAGAGCATCCAATCGTTTCCAAGCGGTGAGAGTTTCGGGGGTGCTCGTGATTGAACCGTCAATGAAACCGAGAACACCGAAACTATCACAATGGGAGGTGAATAGTTCTGACCAAGCATCATAGTTAAGTTGATCAAGGTCGAGAAGGAGGGGAACATGGGTTTTAATATTTGTAACTCCAAATGCATTATCGGCATATTGGAAGGGAGAGGGAGGCGGTGTGTGGGACATTGTGAGGGTGCGGGTGGCAGAGATAGGGTAGTAGTGGTGGGGAGTGGAGGAGCCGCCGGTGACTGGCGTGGGGAGGGGAGGAGGTGCAACGGCGCCTGAACAAGGGGGGTTTGTGATTGATTTAGGTGGCGGCGGCGACTAGGGTTGGAGGATGGGATAGCGGCGGCGGCAGCAGCAGTTTAGGGTTTTACAGCGGCGCCTGAATAGGGGCTGTTTGTGACAGATTTAAATGGCGGCGACGACTAGGGTTGGAGGAGGAGAGGGCGGCGGCGACAACGAAAGATTAGGGTTTTTACAACGGCAGCAGCGGCACGTCGATTAGGGTTTACAGCGGCAGCGGCGGCCCGATGATTAGCGCTGCTGTTGTTTGTGGAAGGAGAGAGTGATGAGTGCAGCGATTGATAGGCTGATGAGAGGTGGAGGCGGTGGTAGGTCGCCTGCCAGAGAGTGGGGCAGAGAGGGATTAGGAGAGGATTAGGGTTAGGAAAAGATTAGAGTTTATCTGATACCATATTGAAGTGTATTGTTACACTCTTGATTGATTCATTTAGGGTATTCCAAACCTAAAGATAAACCGACTCAATCAACATCTACTTCTCAACAGTACACAAAGATGCCTATGAGTGCATAATCAGCCGAATCTCATCTGAATCTTTTGGCTTCGTTTGTTGCAGCATATGGAAATTGTGTACATGGAAAAATCAACGATCCTGCGTTATGGGAAGAGGACTATGATCAGGTGGATCCTGATGATTTGGATCCTGATGGTGACTCAAAGGGTCAAAAGGTTCATAAAACAAAGAGGCCGAAATCTGAACGTTAGCAATAATAAGATTGGGTTCGACAAATCCAAGGTTAAGTGCTATAACTGCCAGGGATTAAGACATTTTGCTCGAGAGTGTCAACGACCCAAAGTTGAGAACTATCAGAATCAATCTCTAGGACGATATCAATCTGCTAGTTCGAGTAATCAAGCGAACATCGCTGGTCTGTTAACAAACGTAACATCTGACAGACAGCTCGATGGGACGTATGATTGGAGTTCACATCTAGAGTCTAATGCTAGAGCCTTCATGGCTGAAGTAACAGAGACTGGGGATGTCGGAGCAGAGGAAGTAACAGAGGACAGCGAACAGAATGATACAAGTCCTGTGTTGGTGGAGAAGTCAGACAATCAGACCGTTCTAGAGTTTGTCGTGCAGATGGCTAACGTGAAATCTGATCATACAAAGGTAACTCTGAAGTTTTCTACATTCCATGATTTATGTGTTTTATGTTCTACTTCTAATGATAGATTGAATTTAGTTCTAGAAACACATAGCAATTTAACTGCTTAAATAGAATCCTTAAAATCAGTTAATGCTAGCCTCTTAGATATTAAAGAGGATCTTAGGAATAAGCTGAAAGCAGATGCTCAAGATGTAATAGTTCTAAAAGACAAACTAAGTGAGCAGTGTGTCAGGATAGAACTGATGTATGAGCATGTTGAGGCTTTAACCAAAGAACTTACTATTAAAGAGGTCGAGCTAGCTGAATCAAAGGTTAAAGTTGCAGAGGTAAATAGTAAGTTAGAAAAGTTTAGGAACTCTTCAGTGAATCTAGGGAAAATCTTAGATGCACAGCGTCAGTCTAAGAAACCAGTAGGTTTAGGTTATAAAGAGAGTCCTCCACCTTTTAACGATAATTATGTGCCTCAGCCTCAGGATAAAACTGATAAACCAGTTGAGTCAGAGGTAGCAACTGAAACTGTATCTGAATCTGATAAGGATAAATCAACTAAGGTGACTAATAAAATGCTACGATTAAGAAAGTCAAGTTTGTGCAGTCTTCTAGTGACAAGATTCTAGGAGAAGCTAAACCTGAATTTACTAATCAGAAAGAGGAAGCAGTCACTGTAGTTAAAAAGAAAGAAACTGACACTGTGATTTTCAGTTTCTATATCAATCAATTAACAAATTAATCATAAGAACAATAACAATGAATAACACTAATCGAATGATTCAATTGCTAGAATATCGATTACAAGATGATGAGAGAAGGATCCAAAATGTCAGTAACTGCTTTTTCCGTAGAAAAGTTGAAATGTCAGAGATATCTAATATTGAAAGTCAAACCTACTATATATATACATACTTTTCACAACTATAGAAGAAATACACAACAACCCCTATACTTTGATTTCCATCAACTATAGTACATTCTAACAATCTCCCCCTTTGATGGAAAGTGCAAAGTCTTTAAATCGACAATCCAAGCTTTTGTTCAAACCTTCTTATGCTTTTACGATCCGAAAGCCTCCACTCAATCTTTGAGATGAATTCAACCATGAGTCTTCGGTCATTCACAGATAAATCTCCTCTCTCCGTCTTTCTCTTTTTATCGGCTGCAAGCTTTCCCTTTAAACCACTTAAAACTTTGTTCAGTGTCCTATCTGAAAATTTGTTCAGTTCTACACTTCTCATAGCCCTTAGCTTCTTATTTCTATCTCTGTACATAACAGCTGGATGCTTTACCATGACAACTTGGAATTCTTTCAATTCTCCAGCATACTTGATATCTCTGTGAGGAGCTGTCATGTTTATCTTCCTCATACCTCGTTCAACACCTATTTGTAGATCTTGCACTGACATCAATACCAATTTGGTATGCATGAAGTGAAAAAGTGTCTTAAGTGCAAATCTGCAGTGTTCATTTCTTTTATTTCTGCACAATTCATCAAATAGATCTTCAATGTCGACCAGGTGCATATTGAACATCTCCGCTTCTGTGAACGTATAAGTGTTTCCATCAGCTCTAGTAACAGTGAACGTCGGATAGAAAATCTTAACAAATCTGTCCTTTTCTATTTTCACCAGATCAACTATCTTGAATTCACTCTTAACTTTCTCAACTTCTTGTGTCTTATTTCTCAGAAAGCTGGCATAGTTGACCAGATGTGGCATGTTTGGCTCTAAAACTCTAAACAACTTGAGAAAAGAACACAGTGCTTGTTTCTTGCAAAATATTCGTTTTTCCAGAATATCTTCGATATACGGCATCTTGTTCCTTTTCCTGATAAATTCTGCTGATCGATTCTCTGGAAGCTCAAGTTTCTTTACTTTCTTCTTACTAATCTCATCTTTATTCAACAATGTAAGCATGTCTTGAATTTCCCTTTGAACGACTTGTTGTGCTTCAAATCTGAGTCTATGTTGCTTTTGAGACTCATCTGCCAGCACATATTCATTAAAGAATCTTTCCATCACCTCAACTTCATTTAACACAATTCTTTCTTGAATAACCACATTTTCCCCGGAAACTCTTCAGCTTCTTCCTTAACTTGAATAACCACCTCAGGCTTTTCAACCGTTGGTGTCGATACAGTATCTTTCAAGATCTCCTGAACTAATCCTTCCTCCTCTTCAATCCTTTCTGCTCGGAAATCAACATCAGTTAATGTAATTACATCATCATCTTCAGAAACTTCAATGTATTCCTCTCTCTCTTCTTCTACATCATTCTTAATTCATGTTCCTTAACTTGAACATCATCATCAGAATCATTATATTCTTGAAAATTGTAAATATCAGACTGAACGTTCAAAGGAACTGGAACATCTTCATAAAGAATCAATCCCAGCTCACTTTGTTCACCAGCCGATTCTTTTGTACCCCCGGCTTCTCTTTCTTTAACTTCAGCTTCTTTCTCTAGGTACGTTATCATCAAAACCCCAGATGTAGGTTCATCAAGGTTTCTCCTCTTCTCCCCCTCATGAGGAGCATCATCGGAGTCCTCATCATGTTTCCTTTTGGATGAGGAAGCTTGAGCCTTACAAGTTTCTTCAACCGCCGCAACTCTCTCTGATAAATTTCCCAAGGCAGTTATCACTGTGCTTTCTAAACTTATCATCCGCTCTCTAATTTCATCAAATTGTTCAAATACAAACTCTTTCAACTCTTCCTTCAATCCATCTATTGCTTGATTTGACTCAGATTGCTTCATCGATTCTTCTGCAACAGACTTTCCCTTTAAAAACTTGTGAATGTTCGACATCTGTGCCATCACCTCAGACAACTGAGCAGATACATGCGTATTCACCCCAGCAACAGCTGCATTTAACGCTTGATTCAATGTAGATTCAGTTACAAAATGGGATAGAGTCACCACTGGGTCACGTAGACTTCCAGTTGTCACAACAGTCGAACTTGTGAATAGCACGTCTGTGTGGCCAGTACTCAGAGTTGGCAATGTAGTCGCTCTGACTGGACTTCCACCCTCTTCAAGCGACGGAGCAACAAATGCTTCCGGTGCTGAGGATGTTCCGGTGGGAACACGAAGTTCAACCACACTGACTTCAACAAATGAAGTTGACTCTGGTGTCCTAAGCTGTATAGGATCTATACTCAGTGATTGAATTGATGTCGTACACTCGTGCAGCTGTGTACTTATTTCAATATCCATCAAGTCCAAATGACTCTCGGATAGACTATATGGTTCATCCCGGTGCTCAACTGAAACAATCTCCTGTTGAGAGGAGACTAAGTGGATGGTTGGGTGTGCAGGCGTCAGTGGGATACTGACTTCTTCAATGCTAACTCTCATAGGAGAGCTAACAGCAGATGAGGTTATACCCCGACTTTCTAGGTGGAAGGCATCCCTCACACTCTCTTCTGCAATACTCAGTATATCTACCATCACACTTCCTCCCTCATGAGGATCACCACCATCAGCACCATCATCATCATCATCATTATCATCACCTTCACCTTCTTCTTCTTGAATATCCGACAAAGTTCTTTCGGAATCAGATTTCTGAACCTCTTCCTCACCACCCCTTACAACATTATCTCCCTCACTCACTGGTTGGTCACCCTGAACGTGAGCCCCATGCTGAGGTTCCTCTCGTCCTAAGGCTCCTTGGGTTAGAGATCCCGGTTCCTGGGTCTCTATTGGAGCATGATCTATCCTATATAATCTCACATGCTGACTCTCTTGATCTACATATTTTAACAACGACTCCGGGATCGGCATGATATTTGCATTTGGAGAATCCGGCACTTCGTGTAAACTCATCATCACATAATCAGGGCATCGCTGTGAATTTGTTCGCTTCGGAATATTCTCATTCGCTTTTAGAATTCCTCGGATTAGAATTTGTATGAACCTCTGGAGCGGAACAAACTTTCTTGCTCTATTTGTTGTTTTGGCAAGAACAATCTCCTTTAAGTCCTCCCAGATGCACTGAGCATAATCATAATGCTTGTTAAAAGCGATTCCATGAAAGATCCGCAGACAATGAATACTACATATGTCGATGCTTGTGTGCTTAGAAGTCATACACCTATTGATAATGCCAAATAGCGTGTACCATTCCCCATTCAAACCATTCCTATGAAATTTGGAGCTCTTTGGTAGTGGCTTTGAGTAGCCTAGACATATCAAATCATGAACAAGTTCCTCATCTGAAACAAAATCTTCAAAATCAGCCAACTCAGGAAAGTTAACTGTATCTATACGTCTTGGAAGAAATAGGTTGTGACGAAGTCTGGCAAGAGTGATTTTGGTTTTGAATTGGTCTATGGTTACTTTGAAGTGGTGATTGCCATCAGCAGGAACAAATTTGACTGTATGCCAAAATTGTTGTAGGTAGACCTGTGGGATAGATGGTTTATATTGAAGAAGATAACCTAATGGATGGCCTTTGAGAATGTCAACTATTATAGGATGACTAATAACCTTGGTATCCAAACGATGGTTATTATCTCTGAAAGGTAGGCAATGTTTGGGTTTGACCAATTGGTTATCTGGGATGATATTTGAAGGTGAGGATCATGCAACGGATGTTGAACGAACAGGTGTGGATACGAGTGTATGATTGGATGATGAATGAGAATCAGATGAATTGGAATTCTGAGACTGTACTGGAGATGCCATTTGAACAACTGTAAACAAATAAAAATCATGTTAGTCAGAACATGTAATCAAATGAAAAACCTTTAAATGTAGAAAAACTGTAACATTTCATCAGAAATTATAAAAACTTGTGATTTTCTGTTTAAGACATCGGGATTCCAGACAATAATAAACTATTATTGACAGGATTCCAGAGTCAATCGTTCAGAGACCAATGTTAGAAAAACACAAATTTATAACAATTTCTTGAAAAATGTGACATTTTTCTTAAAACAATAAAAATTCAACACTTAGGAAAAATTTCCTTTGAAACTCGAATGAAACTACATCAATCTCGAATGATTCTTTATTAGTCTCGAATAATACATGACCCAACTCGACTAAGTCTGTAAAGAAACTCGAATGATTGATAGGCTTTCTCGAATATGACTTGGAGTAAACTCGAACACAACATGAAATAACTCGAATATGTCTTAAAACAACTCGAATAAATCATGAAGTAAACTCGAATAGAACATGAGACAACTCGAATAACATATGAATGAAACTCGAATAGAACATGAATGTTCTCGAATGTCTTAACTGTTCTCTAATGTTCAACAAGTCCAACTCGAAATAATAAGAAATTTCCTCGAACTTAGCATGAGGTCAACTCGAATGAGTCCTAAGTCTATCAAGACTCTTCTGAAATTTTCTATGTATGAATCTAAATCAACTCGAATCACATTTCAGTCGAGTCGAATGACTCTTGGTCTTTCTCGAGTAACATAGCATTTAACTCGCATGAATCACAGAAGTTTCTCGAGTATTATGTTAATCAACTCGATTGATTCTTGAACTTTCTCGAATGTCTTTTGAGTCGACTCGATTAACTCTTGGGGTTTCTCGAACATACCCTTTAATCGAGAAGATCCTTGTGTTTTTATTACAAGTCCAATATACACTGAATTTTCGAAATCGAATTTAAAGTAGTTTTTCAGTGATTTAAAACTTGTATCCCCTTCGAAAATACATTTTAACCACTTTTGTTTTACTGAACTTCGATTAAAAACAACATTTAAGTTGTTAAAAATGCGAATTTCAGAGAAACCTTTAACTCGAAGCTTTTGGATGTTGAAATTCAAATTTCTGTTTGTGTGGATTGTTTTGAACTATGAAATTTCAGATTCATGTTCATAATCATACAACGCATCATACCACACATTTAATTTGAATTTTATGAACAAAAATCATGATTCACCATTAACACACAAAACACGAAAACACATACAGATATACATATGAAGTCTGATATTGAAATACACTATGTAAAACACAATACACAAATAGATTTAATCACAATCTATTGTAAACTTGCTTGAGTCTTTCGAAGATGTTTTTCGTAAAAATTTCAATCTCAGATTCAAATTTTCACCCCTAAAGCTCTGATACCAATTGTGATTTTCAGTTTCTATATCAATCAATTAATAAATTAATCATAAGAACAATAACAATGAATAACACTAACCCAATGATTCAATTGCTAGAATATCGATTACAAGATGATGAGAGAATGATCCAAAATGTCAGTAACTGCTTTTTTCGTACAAAAGTTGAAATGTCAGAGATATCTAATATTGAAAGTCAAACCTACTATATATATACATACTTTTCACAACTATTGAAGAAATACACAACAACCCCTATACTTTGATTTCCATCAACTATAATACATTCTAACAGACACCAGTGAGACACCAAAGTCAAAGGGCACTCATAAGAAGTCAATTGATAAAATGTCTTGTTTTAGATGTCATGAAAGGGGACATGTTGCGTCTAGCTGTCCATATAAAAATGTAGAATCTACACCTAGTGTTGGAAAGCCTGAACAACATAAACCCTCATCAAGTGTAGCTAGCACAAGTGGTTCTCAAAACACTGAGAAGATTGTGAATGCCACACCAACGACTGCTGTTAGACAAGTACATGTGTCGGTTAGACCAAATGAAGTGGTTAGGACTAATTCACCGAATAGAGTCCCTAATCAATCTAGGTCAGGACCTCAACAATCTTATAGGAGTACAACACCTAGAAGGACTTACACTCCAGTTAGGTTTCACACTCGACACCAGGTAAAGCCCAGGGATATCAATCTGAAATGCCCTATAATAGGAATTATTCGAGGGCTCCACAGCAAATGCCTAACCAAAGGCCAAGAGTGAATTTAAATCACTCTGCACCACAGCAGGTTCTCAATCAAACACCCAAGTCACCTGAAAGGAGATATGGGAATTTGAAGGAGTTCACGTATGTGGATGAGAACGGTATTACCAAGTCAGTCATGGCTTGGGTTCCCCGTGATAACTAACTTGTTTTCTTTCATGTGCAGGAGCTAACTACAGGTCTCAACAACAAGTGGTTCGTCGACAGTGGTTGCTCTAGGCACATGACTGGGAAAAGAAGTCTGCTCACAGACTTCAAAGGAGGGAACAAGGGATTCGTATCATTCGCTAGGAACAAGGGAAGAAATATCACTGGAACAGGAGTGATCACTAATGGGACTATCACACTTGATCAAGCATATCACGTTGATAGATTTGCTCACAATCTCATTAGTTTCTCTCAAATCTGTGATAAGAAGAATTCAGTTTTGTTTACTGATACTGAAGCGTTAGTGCTGAAGCCGGGATTCAAAATACCTGAAGAGTGGATTATAATGAGAGCCCCAAGGAAGAACGAATTGTACATGCTGGACATGAACATCTCCGATTCGTCAATGGGAACAATCTGTCTGTTGTCTAAAGCTTCAGAGACCGAATCCGTCTTATGGCATAGACGCATGGCACATTTGCACCTAAGGAAAATGAACTACATCACTAAACATGGTCTGGTGCAAGGTGTCCCGATGAATAGTTTTCAGTTTGATAACAACTGTGTACCGTGCAAGAAAAGCAAACAACACAAGAAGTCACATAAGTCTAAGACACAGAACTCAATAGCTTCCACTTTCGATTTGTTGCATATGGACCTATTCGGACCTATCAACAAAAGGAGTATAGGTGGTAGTTAGTACTGTTTAGTTATCACTGATGATAACTCACGATTTTCATGGGTTTTCTTTTTAGGTACGAAGGACGAAACAGCTGCAAAGTTGATTGGGTTCTTAGACTAAGTCGAAAACTCCTATTGGACGAGGGTAAAACGTATCAGGAGTGATAATGGAACAGAGTTTAAAAACACAGTAATTGGTGTATATTGCCTATCTAAAGGCATAGTGCATCAATTTAGTGCACCATATGAGCCACAACAAATTGGGGTGCCAGAACGAAAAAACAGGACTTTGATTGAGGCAGCAAGAACCATGCTCTTGGATTCAAAGCTTCCTACCATGTTTTGGTGGGAGGCAGTGAATGCCGCTTGTCATGTTTTAAATCGGGTCCTTACTGTCAAATCACTGAACAAAACCTGTTATGAAAATCTGAATAAAAAACCCACCGAATTTAACTGGCTTCGAACCGTTTGGGGTACCGTGTACGTTAATGAAAATAAAACATCAACCTAAGTTTAGTGAAAAGGCTGACGAAGGATATTTCCTAGGTTATGTGCCTAACTCACCAAACAAAAGGGTGTTTAACAAAACAAACGGTACGGTAGAAATTGTGTATAACATTGATGTAACTAGTTATACACATGAACCCCAAACTGGTCCGGAATGGATATTTGATTATGACAAATTGTTTGAATCATTTAACATTCCTTTGGATGGAAATGCAGGTACAATTGAAAATGACTTATCGTCATTAAATCTGAATGACGATAGTCACGGTTTTCCAAAGACGAGCATTCCATCAACTTCTGATCCTACAGCGACAGAAGATATATCTCCATCAGAGAATGAACCTGAGTTACCTACAAACGAGAATCAGACTAGTACTTCAAATTCTGAAGACAGTGATCATGAGGAAGAAAATGTACCATCTGAATTCGTTCCCCCGCTAGGAGAGATAGGATCAAACTTAGGAGATAATCATAAGGTCGATGAGATTGAAACATCGAGGATAAATAAGGATCATCCGGTTGAGAGCATCATAGGAAATCCGCATTCTGGTGTGAGAACTAGGAGTAGTTTGAATAACAACACAGTGCTGTTGTTGATGATTAATGACTCCGAGGCTTTTCACACTTGTCTTTATGCGTGTTTCATCTCGCAAGTAGACCCGAAGAATGTGCAAATGACACTGAAAGATAACTCTTGGGTTGAAGCGATGCAAGAAGAACTATCACAATTCAGAAAGCTTGAAGTGTGGGAGTTAGTATCGTTACCTCGAGGAGAAGTTGCAATAGGAACCAAGGGGGTTTTTTAAGTGCAAGAGAGATGATCGGGGTATTTTAACTCGCAACAAGGCAAGGCTTGTCGTAAAGGGTTTCAACCAAGAAGAGGGAATCGATTACAACGAGGTGTTTGCACCAGTGGCGAGGCTTGAGGCAATCCGTTTGTTTCTGGCCTTTGCATCCTTCAAAGGATTTAAAGTCTATCAACTAGATGTAAAGAGTGCCTTTCTGTATGGAAGGGTGAAGGAACTGGTGTACGTCGAACAACCGCCCGGGTTTACAGATCCAAAGTATCCCGACAGAGTGTATCGTCTCGATAAGGCTCTATATGGATTACATCAAGCACCAAGGGCATGGTATGAGACGCTATCAACTCATCTTTTAGACAACGGGTTTGAAAGAGGGAGAATTGATAGTACATTATTCATGAAGAGGAAAGGAGAAGATTTTATCTTGGTACAAGTGTACGTGGATGACATCATTTTCGGGTCATCAGATGAGCAGATGTGCAAAGATTTCGAGAAGGTGATGAAGTCAAAGTTTGAGATGAGTGCTATGGGAGAGTTGAACTTCTTTCTGGGTTTGCAAGTTGAACAGAGAAAGGAGGGCATGTTTATCCATCAGACGAAGTAGGTCTACGATATTCTAGAGCGCTACAGGATGGAGGGAACAAAGCTGACTGCTCACTTTAGTACACCGATTCAAGTGAATCACAATCTCGGACCGGGTACAGAAAGTGATACTCATGTGGATCCGACTCTATATCGGGCCATGATCGGATCACTTATGTATTTAACTGCTTCTAGACCTGACATTATGTTTGCTGTGTGTATTTGTGCTAGGTTTCAAGCCAATCCGAAAGAAATGCATATGAAAGCTGTGAAGTGGATTCTGAGATACCTCAAGTCGAAACCGAAGCTGGGACTTTGGTATCATGCTGATGGTGATCTGGAATTGGAAGCATTCACGGATTCAGACTATGGAGGTTGCAGCTTGAATCGGAAGTCAACAACTGGAGGTTGTCAGTTCCTTGGAGGGAGGCTGGTATCCTGGCAATGCAAGAAACAGACTTCGGTAGTCGTGTCAACGTGCGAGGCCGAATATGTAGCTGCTGGTAGTTGCTGTTCACAGGTTTTGTGGAGACAACAACAATTGCGGGATTACGGTTTGACTTACACTCATACTCCCATTAGGATAGATAATCAATCTACTATTGCTATAACTAATAATCCAGTTAAACATAGTAAAACAAAACACATAGACATAAGACATCTTTTTATACGTGATTATGCTGAAAAGAACTTAATAAAGCTGGTAAAAGTGGCAACGAAAGATAATAATGCTGATCTATTCACTAAAGCTTTTGATAAGTCACGCTTTCAGCTGTAAGTTCAACTAAATGGTATGCGTAATCAAGAGTAACTTGACCTTAGTAGATTTTCTTTCTTTTTATAGTAATTTAGTGGTTAAATAGAATTTATTTCCGTTTATAGTAAGTTAGTAGGTTAGAATATTAGCTTATCTTAGTTATAAAAAACAAAAGAAGAAAAAGAGAGAAAACCATAAAAAAAATATAAAAAAAGAGAATATCAGAAAAACAAGTTAAGTCTTAGATTCATAGGTTCAAAGTGACGAAAATTAGCACCTTCTAAACAAACTCTAAGTGTTATGCTTTCGCACATAATGCACCATAAATTCTAAGTGATGTACAATTTCTTGTTTGATGTGTTGGTAGGCATAGTACACAAAGGGAATCTCAAAAGCTAATAAAATATTCAAGAAAAAGTCATATGTGTAACTAACTTAGATGTATGACCAAATGGTCTTAATTTCTATGTTAGAGACATACAGACAATGATTCTAAATGAGGTATGCAAATTTTTTGGGGGATGTATAGCCACATCAAATACATCTTAAAGAAAAGAAAAGAAAAGAAAATTTTTGATAGAAAGGAGAGAGTCAAAACAAGTCACTTTGTTGTACGTAAGTACAGACCTGTCACC
Organism: Centrapalus pauciflorus; assembly: GCA_020465985.1. Lineage (NCBI taxonomy): Eukaryota > Viridiplantae > Streptophyta > Magnoliopsida > Asterales > Asteraceae > Centrapalus > Centrapalus pauciflorus. The sequence continues at coordinate 44,275 of JAANYP010002752.1, forward strand.
TCTGTTTTGACTCGAGTTAGCAAGATAAGTCGCTTTGTTGTACGTAAGTACAGACCTGTCACCGCTGTCTTGCTAGCTTTAAATATACTTAAGACAAACTAAGACACTCTGTTGTATATAAATACAGAACTGTGTCCGACGTTTGCCTTTTAAAGAAAATTTGCAATACCGCAAAGTTATAATCATTGTGTGTATGCCTTGATCATAGAAGTATGTCTAAGTATGGGACACGTAAGGTAGTTTCTTGATATATAAAAAGGCCAAGGGATATTCCAAAGTGTAAAATGTTTAAAGGGAAAATCATACCGACAATCGACTTGGAATGTATATCACGACAAACAATCAAAGGAATCAAAAATTCCTAAGTGTGAAAATGTAATACTGAAAGTGCATTTGACATCGCTATATGATTGAACCTTCTTTGACTTTCTTACAAAAATATCCTGTTAGTATAAGTCGTAAATTTTAAAAGTAGAGTAGCTTAAGTTTAAATTTTATTCAAAATTTTACTTTATTTTATTTTATTTTTTATTTTATTTTATTTTATTCTACGTAGGAAAAAGGTCAAAGTTACTAGGATGCATGTTTGGTTGAGTAAACAAAAACTGCGTGAAAATCTGTAGCTTGGTGTGAATAATTTCGCAAGGTTTGAAAAATTCTGTTACACGAAAAAGTTGAATTTTATTCAAGTATTTTCAAAATTTTCACTCAAGTTCGAAATTCAGACAAATTCGAACTAAACTTCGAATTTGTCAGGAAGTTCTAATTTATGGCAAGTTCAAAGGTTGTTGATATAAATAGGTCAACAGTACTTCATTTAAGGCACCTACCTTCGAATTTGTGCATTTGAACTTGTCTTCTGCGACTACGAACTTGTTCCTTCGAACTTGTCGCATTCGATTTTCTTCTTATTCCTCGAAGTTTTGCACATTTTTCTCGAACCTACTCACATACTTAGGTATAGTAATCATTATTATACAAAGTTTGGGTAGTTTAGGACTTTATTATGGTAAATAATCGAGTTTATTTGATGTTTTATGGGTTTAAACTATGTGGTTTAAAATCACAAGTTTCAACCGGTAAAAGTTCAAATAAAACACATATAAATTCGATTAGAACCCAATAGGACTAGACTATACTATTTTTTTAAGTCAAATGGGGTTAAAATCTTGGATTTTAGTTTGGAAATGACCGACTTCGAACATGTTCTTCATGTTCGAACTTGTCAGAAAGTTTGAACTTGTTGAAATACCTACAAGTTCGAAGTCAGTCAAGTTCGAACATAATCCTCGAATTTCTTTACATTCGAATGTTTTTAAAATAAAATCACTAGTACAAAATATGTCTTCAGTCACGTTAAAAAACTGTGGCCATAGACCTTTGGCCACAGTTTTATTTTTCATTCAAATCGTGACCAAAGGTCGCATGACTTTTGGTACCTTATGGCTACATTTAATATTTGTGACTAAATCACATGTAAAACCGTGGCCATAGCATAAAACCGTGGCTATATGGTAACAATTTCTATATAGTTGTGGTCTATATTTTTTAGTAACCGTGACCATAATATACTTTTAGTCACAATTTATTTTAACACCATGACAATTGGATACATTCAGACACACATAAACAATTAAACCGTGAATGTAGGGTACACTTAGACACATATAATTTATTAAAATGTGACGATTGGTTGCAATTGGACATACATAAAGTATTAAACCGTGACAATTGATACATTTTGACACACAAAAATAATTACACCGTGACCATACCATTATTCTAGTCACATAATAATTCGTTTATTCATGACAATTGCTTACTTTTAGACACATGCAACAATACAATCTGTGACCATTAAATATTTTTTTTTAACAGCAAACTATGCTATTACTACTCCTAAACTACTCATTTACCACAAGACTTACTTTCACCACCTAAATATCAACTTGTCTCTGATGGGAGTCGAACCCGTGACCTCTCACTTGTATCTCCACCCTCTTACCGCCAGGCCAAAGGCCCTTTGGTGACCATCAAATTCTTGTTGTCACATTATATTTCTTTTAAAATCACTATTGTTCCTTTTAGACCCATGTAAAAAATTAAACTGTGACAATAAAGTAGTTATAGCCACATTTTTCTTAAACTGTGACAATTAATAACCTTTAACCACACAAAACTAACTAAATCGTGACCATAAAGTAGTTATAGCCACATTTTGTTGCTTTTATTATGACAATTAATAACATTTAGCAACTGATAAAAAAATAAGTCGTGACCATAAACTACTTGTAGTCACAATATTTTTTCTTTTATCATGGTTAATGTTTAGTTTTTGACACACATAACACAATTAACCATGACCACAAAATACTCATATTAACAAGTTTTTTTTAACTATAACAATTGATAACCTTTAACCACACAAACCAAAATAAATTGTGACCATAAAATACTTATAAATACATTTTTGTTCTTTTATCATGGTTAATGTTTAGTTTCAGACACAATAATATATTAAACTGTGACGATAAAATACTTATAGGGACATTTTTTTTTCACTTAAACCATGACCACCGATTACTTTTAGTCACACAAACCAATTCTTCGTGTGACCATAAAGTACTTATAGTCACTGTTTTTTTCTTTTATCATGACAACTATTACTTTTACACACTAATAAGAAATAAACTAAACCATGATCATTAGAAAAATATAGTCACAACATTTTTTTGTCATGGCTATTGTTTATTTTTAGTTACATAAAAACAATAAACCGTCACCTTTAAATATTAATAGTCACAAATTTGCTTAATCCGTGACAAAAAACCCCTTATATCGATTTTTTTTAATGTGAGATTTATACCTTTTAGTCACAAAACAAATTAAATCGTGACTTGAATGTACTTATAATCATATCTTTTTCATTTTACTATTACTATTGTTTACATTTAGACACACATAAAAACTTAATCTGTCACCTTTAAATATTAATAGTCACATGCTTGTGTGTCTTAAACTGTGACCGAAACATAATTATGGTAATATGTTTTTTTTCTTAAACTGTGATCATTAATTACTTTTATATACATAAAAGAAATTAAATCGTGACAAAAAAAATACTTAGTCACATTTTTCTCTTTCATCATGAATATAAAAATACTTTTACACACACATAAGAAACTAAACCGTGACTATAAAATACTTATAGTCATAATAAATTTTCTATTTCTTGACAATTGTTTACTTTTGGACATACTTAGTGAACTCAATCATGACCATTAAACACTTATAGTCACAATGTTTTTCTTTTACCATACGTGACTAATGAACTCCACCCTTTGGTCACACAAAGCGATTTCGTAACCATATAAGTTAGCCTTCTGTCACAGTTTATTCATGTGACAAATTCCACCATATAATTTAGACTCATACAATTAGACTTCAGGGTGTCCCTTTGGTCACCGAAAGAGATTTTCGTGACCATATACATATTTATCGTCACAATTATTAACCATCACAAGATTATAATAGACATCAAACAAATAACTGTGACAAACAATGACATTTGGTAACAACGTGGCAACCGTGACAAGTCTTTGTCACGATCCTTATGTTAAACCGTGGCTTAAGGTTTGAATGTGATTTACAATGGTCACAGTTATTGAGATAAACTGTGGCTATCATAATAATACAAGATCATATATGACCCTTTAGTCACGTCAATCACAAAAACTGTGGCTAGGCAGTTTGGACAAAACCGTGACCATAGGTCAATTTTGTACTAGTGAATCAAACTTGTATAAATTCGAATGTGTTGGATTTCGAACTTATGTAAGTTCGAAATTATGCAAATTAGAAATAAACAAGTTTCATTTTATCTTTCATTACTAATATTGGTTGTTGTTTCTGTGTGCAGATATGGGGGATCGGGCTTTCTTTAATAAACATAACACGGATATGTCTGTGGATAGGGAATACCCGAAGCTCAGCCGTACCGGCATATGATTGAGTTTCTGACTCAGTCGCGAGTCTCATATGCTCTGACACATAACCTGCAAATCATTTTGCCGTGTGTACGTCAATTTTAGGAGCATCTCCAAGTGGACTGCTCAGTGACGCCAACCGTACTAAGAACAAGGGTTGGGGGACAGCCAATCGTATTTTCAGCTGATATGTTGCGTCAAATCCTACAGCTGGGTTCTGAGGACTAAGAGGCGGGGCCTATAGATTTTCCAGTTCATATAAGGCAATCGGCGTTTTTGAGAATGGGATACGCCCAAGATATTACGAAGGCCTCATATGTGAAGAGTGCCTTGATTGGCCAATGACGTTATCTGGTGCACGTCATTATGGTTTGCTTTGTGCCGAAGAAGGCCGGTTTTGATACTATGGTGTCCAAGCTGCAATCGGCGTTAATTGCCTTAGCATACAACAAGCGATTCAGTTTTTCGGAAATGTTCTTTGGGGAGTTTGTACACCAAATCACAGCTCCGGTGAGGGAACGCTTTTTGATGTATCCTCGATTTGCAATGCTGATCATCCGCCACTTTTTGCCCAATTTGCCACAACTTCCAGATACAAATGGCGTGGCCATAATAGATAAAAGGATCTTTGTTGACTGCCAGTCCCATAATGCGAGAAGGGCAGAGCAGGTCAGGCCGCAAGTGGCACCTCTGTTTGGAGCCGTTATTGACCCTGATTTTGTAGCCCAGAGGGTGATAACTGGGCAGGAGAAGTTCCGCAGCAGCAACAACAACAACAGTAGCCACAACAACAACAACAACAACAACAACAACAATAGTGTCAGAGGCAAAGAGCTCCGGCTAGACGAGCTCCGGTAGCTAGGCCATCTTCTCGCCGTCAATCAGAATCAACTGCAGCTGGTCCATCCACGGAAGCTGCTGGCCCATCGAGTTCGGCCCCCCAATTTGACCAGAGGGCATAAACTCTAGAAGAAATTTGGGCTCAAGGAACAGCTGCTGAGCAAGATATTGCGGCAGCATTAGTTCATGAGATTTTGGAGCCTCCAACTGAGTTTAATGATATATTTAGAGACATTGATGAATACCAGCCACCTGAAGCTGAGGATATGTACACAGAGGTCCAGGGTGAAGAAGAAGAAGAAGGAGTACAGGTTGAGACTGAAGGGCATGTTGAGAACGCCTCAGAGTCTAATTCTAATGACGAGGATCCAAATATCTCAATCAGTAGATATAGATCTAGGTTAGTTGTAAACAGAAGGAGACCAACAAGACCGGCTCTGATTCACAGACAATCAGCGGTTCACAGAGCTGAAAGGAAAAGTGGACTTCCAAACAGTCCAAATTTTTCAACTTTCAATAGCAGTGAAAGAGCTACAAGAGCATAATGCCAGACTTGATCAAGAGAATGCTGAGTTGAGAACAATAGTAGCTGATCAAGCGTCTGAGATGAAGACCATGAAAACTCTCCTAGAGTAGTTACTGAAAAATCTGCAAGCTCAGGGGGAGAGTAGTTGCAAGGAAGTTCAGGAGAGGAGAGAAGATGACGACGACAATGATCCAGATGCTGAAAGAGAAAGTGAGCTAGCAGATCTTTCTCAGAAGACTGCTCAGCAAACACAAATTCAGGGGGAGCCTAGTCAGTCGGGTGTGAGAGAAGGAGGTTAAGGCGAAGCTTCAAAGACTACTGAAAATGAATTGATTGAAGCATATTTGGGTCTTGATGATGAAGATGATATTGATTTTGATCAATAAGACTTGGAGGAATGAGAGTTTAATCCTGAAGAGATTGTGGATTGGAAGTCGGATGACGAGGTTGTGGAGGATGAGGATGACAATGTAGACGAAGTGGTTATCCCAAAACAACCTATCACCGACCAACATATACATAATGAGCAGAATGTGATAGATCTGGATGAGCTCATCATAGCATATATGGATGAATCAGATTCTGAAATAGCTGAAAATGAGCAAACTTGAGAAGAAATAATGAAGCTATGGTTCAGAAAGGAAGAAAAGAAGACAGATCTGGCAGTGAAGAAGAGAATGAGAGTGGCAAGTCCTGGAAATCTCTCAGGAGGAATACTAAGTTGGTTCTTTGATAGAGAACTGCAGTTATTCGTGCTAAAGAGAAGAGATGGCCTTCAGTACTTGAGGAGAACTTTAAAGGTTTTCAACACACTGCCCAAGTGTGAAGTGAAAGAGTTGGCTTGGAAAGAATTGATCAACCTAGGAGACGACCCATATGCTGAAGTTGTTGCTAAGATTATAAGAAGGGAGGGTCGATCGGGAAGGTTCGAAAGGATTAAGCCAGGATCTGGGAAAAGAGTTGAAGATCAATCAAGAATAGATTCCCACACTGGAAAGCCTTGGGCTAGGATGGTTTACAAGCCAGTTTGATGTCTCAAGAAAGTGCCGATGAAGTCAATGCCACAGGATGTTCTGAGCAACATGAAGTGGTGGTACGTTGACAATGAGACGGCTGAAGCAGTGATGGAGGACTACGAGGACAAAGTAATTTTGGAAGTATACGATCCACTACATCTGATCAACTTATCTAAGGACGACCTGAGAAAGCTTCATGATCAGCCAATTTTCTTTCATGAAGGCTGGAGATCAGAAGGCAGAAAGTTCCAGTAGGTAGTTAGAGTTTGTATAGATCAGGGATTGTATGCTGGTAGTAGTTCATATAGTTCTAGTACTTAGACAAAATATATATAGTTAGAAGCTATCGTCAAGGGGGAGTCTATTAGTGCATCCTGTGTGACGATAGCAGTCTAAGTATAGACGATATTTTGTAATAGTCAATTTGTTCGTAATTACATATAAATACGTGTCTGATGTATGTTTGTTATATGTTTGATATATATGTTTGATATTGATTGTATGTATGTTTGAACTTGGTTGTAATTGATGGTTTACAATAAGTTCAAACATAAGTTCAAAGATAAGTTCAAACATAAGTTCAAAGGTAAGTTCAAAGTCACATGTTCGAACTTATGGAGGACAAGTTCATGGGCCTTGGGCTTAGTCGAACTTGTCCTGAGCAGGTTCGAATCAGGGGTTATAATTAAGGGTTAATTCGTTTTAATTAATAACTTTTGCAAAACTTGAGCAGAGATTAAGGCAGAGGCGATCTCGAACTTGCAAGGCGATTTTGTGTTTGTTCTTGGATAGAATCACGTGTTGGGGCATACTATTATTCGTCTATCATCGTGTGTGTCTCCGTGTTCCGTGTGTGTGGTCTATCCGTCAAACTGCTAACGAGGATTTCGCACTCGTTGGACGGTGTCGTGTCAAGATCGTTTCCGTAGGTAGGTGACCTTACAGGAGGGTAGGTTATAATGATAAAATTAATTAATTAATTCAGCCCTCACAAAAAAATTTTAGACTACATTCCATATCAAAAATTAGAAAGATTTACAACCTCGCGTACCAAAACAGTAAAAAAATGAAATTTCAAAAATGTTGGGCGTAGGCCTGCGCTGGCCCTGCGTCCCATCGAGTTAAAATTTAGTTTGAAGCCCCATTTCACCATTTTCACAACCCTAGAACAAGAGGCTACGGTTGGGTGTGTGGTTTTCTCACAAAAACATCATTTTTGTGCCCAAAATTTGCAAACTTCAAAACACCTACATTTTCACAAATATCAAAGATCTAGGCTAGAAAGCACCTCTTTGTGGGTAGTTTCATCCATTCTTGAAGATTTTTGGGTAGAGAAAGTGATGAAGAAAAAAAGCTAGATTTGTACCAAGTGAAGCTTTCAATCACCAAGGTTAGTGTTTTTATTGAGTTATTGCAACTTGTTTCATACTTTTTGAGCAAAAATAAAAGCTTCAGCTTCATGGTCATCCATGGAGTTTTCATGGTCATTTTGACTTTTTAGAGTCAAAGTATGTGAAATTGCATGATTTTAATGATAACCTTGATGTGTGTTTTATGAGATATGAGTTTACTAGTTAAGTTTGTTAATTTGTCATGATTAATTTATAGAAATTAATTTGGATTTAAAAAGTTGGTTGCCTAAATGTGCATATATTGTTAAAATCATAAAACTTGGGTGATTAGCTTAAAAATAAATCCTATGTGCTAAATGGTTTTTATTGAAAATATGATATGTGTTTAGTGCTTAAAATAATGGCAAATTATAGACTATATATATAGGATGCAAAATGTGAGCGTAAAAGAGTATATATATATAGTGCATCTTTTTAAGTAAGCGTAATTATGTAAATTGCAATTATAGGTTACATTACTTAATTTATCTCATACATATTGTGGTTGGTTGGCACAAATTGTAGATGGCAAGGAGAACAAGACAACGAACCCAAAATGTTAATGTCCCAATAGATTGGTCTCCAAACCTCCTTTTATCCCAACACCCCGAACACATTAGAACACACTTGTGTTTATATATGAAATATTCAAATAAAGTGCTGACTGAAAAGAGAGTTAAAAGGAGTGATTTTGAGGATTATGGGATCTCATACCTTTTTTACTATTTAGGGTGGGAAAGTGTGTTAGATATGGGTGGCAATGATATTTATCAGTCTGATGTAGTTAAGTGGATGTCTACCCTACGGAGGGAGACGGGTCGTTCAGCAAACGACTTTAGGTTGATAGGTACCGTACATGATAGGGACATGGCGATGGATGCACAAATCCTTCGCCAATTATTTAATTTAGATACTGGGGTAGGCTACGAAGGGTCTAACCAGCAGAGGTACAAGTATAGGAATGAGGCCCAATTGGCCTTCACTGATATCACTTGGTTAGGGGAGTGGACAGAGCAGGTTAATAGAGTTTTTATCTCATTTATTTTGGAGTCCGAGTCCTCCACTTCCTACAGCCGAAATGCTTTATCTCCAAGGTGTAAGGTGCTTTACAAGATTCTTGTGAATAACCTCATGATAGTGACCTGACCAAAGTCAGGCATAGGGATATCACAGTCCTTCACGCCTTTCTTAAGGGTAGGCCCAGACTATCCTTTGCATGGACAATTATGAATGATTTATGGGCCATGTACGACATGAGAGAGAGGACGATCATCCCCCATGATTGGTTGATCTCCAAGTTCTTTGAGAGGATGGGCTCACTTTCGCCCGATTCCCTGCTATTCCGCATTTCGGCGACGTTCATTACGGCCGCCTTGTTCCCTACCTTGATTTTTAGGGAAGTTGACGAAGGGTTCGAGATATTAGACAAAGAGACAAATGAGTCGTATATCGAGGACTATACTGAGGATGAGAGGAGAGAGAGAGAGAGAGAGAGAGAGAGAGGGGGGGGGGGAGAAGGCCGCCAATGAGGCAGGAGTTCGGCATACTGAGCCGAACGTAGGTGCGTCTACCTCGCGCAGTCGAGGTAATGACAGTTTTTGAGGCGGATTGAGGATATAGCCGTGGGTCAGGGTGAGTTCCGAGAGGATGTGACCCAGAGGCTAGATGAGATGAATGGGCGTATGACCCATATTTATGATAGGGTCAATCACTTAGCGGGTCGTGTAGATCAGTTACAGGATGGGTAGAGAGCCCTGGCATACCAAAATGCCTACTACCAGCACCATGACTGGGCATATTGGGAGGGAGTCCGACAACGAGGACTCCGTAGCCGGTATGCCATATCAGTCTTATGAGGATTACACGATGCCCGACTACCAGGCCTATAACCTTGCCGTAGATACTTATCAGCGCTATCCGACGCATGGCAGGCAGGACCTCCCAGACCCGATGCCTCCTCGCTTGGTTCCGCCGACTGCACAGTTCACCCATGGTCAGATCCCGTATAACGACTTCTTCAACAGCGTCTTCGGTCCTCCTCCGCCACCTCCTCCATTTGAATGATCGGGTACTATCCTTCCTTATTCTTTACTTTTCTGTCCTTTATTTTATTTTATTTTAGTTCGTTATGCATTTAATTTCTTTATCGTAATTTCCATTTATTTTTTTTAGTTGAGTCCTATTTAGAGTTTATAATGTTTATGTAGTCTGTCATGTCTTCCCCATTTGAGTCTTGTTTGCCGATCAGGCCGTGGAACATGATGATACTTAGAAAATACATGTGCGAGGGAATTGGCTAGTATTGACAGGATATTTTATAATTAAGAAAAAGAATCGTAGTAATAATTAAAACTTTTGCCATGTAAAATGAATTCAAGTACGTTAAACTTTATTTGGGCTTAAATATAAGTACTGTGTCAAAAGATTTTGGAAACTCATGCAATAAGGGGGAGAACTTAATCATGTTTAGCCTCTAAAGAACTTAATTGTAGTCTAGATGGTTCGGGAAATTAAGTCCATAGGGGTACCACTCATGCCTAATCCCCTAAAATCATTTGGTTTGGGAGCGATTGACTGAAATCTCGTTACATGGACCATCTAACTAATATAGTGAAAAGAATATAGATAGAAGCATGGTATATTGAAAAGAAAAGAAAATTTGTCGTAAACATGCATAGAGGAAAAAGATGGTCGGAAAACCCACATGTTTTAAGTATCGTAATCTTGTGCTAAAATGCTATTTTCAAAAGTGGGATACATTATATAAATTCTAAGAGAAGTATATTTTAACTGAAAACGTCTTCAATTTCAAAAGTGAGATACAAGAGCACTTTCACATGTCCCTACGGAACGTTCGCATATCGGCGTATGCCCTTTGGTTTATGCAATGCTCCTGCGACATTCCAAAGATGTATGGTAGCTATCTTTAATGATATGCTGGAAAAGAGTGTGGAAGTGTTTATGGATGGTTTTTTTTGTGTTCGGTAGTTCCTTCTCGTCATGCTTATCAAATTTGGACAGTATGTTTGTCCGATGTGAGGAGGCCAATTTGGACCTCAATTGGGACAAGTGTCACTTTATGGTGCGAGAAGGAATTTTTCTTGGGCATAAAATCTCTGCTAAGGGCGTTGAGGTCGATAGAGACGATATTTAAGCTGCCTCACCCTACTTCTGTTCGAGGGATTCGAAGTTTCCTTGGGCATGTCGATTTTACCGACACTTTAATAAAGATTTCTCATCGATTGCCCGTCCCATGACAAGGCTTTTGGTAAAGGATGCCACATTTAATTTTGATGATTCTTGTATGCATGTCTTCGATACTTTGAAGGAAAAGCTTGTCTCTGCCCCCATCATGGTAGCTCCCGACTAGGAGTTACAATTTGAGTTGATGTGTGACGCCAGTGATTTTGCTGTGGGGGAGTGTTGGGACAACGAAAGGAAAAGTGTTTCCATGTTATATACTATGCTAGCAAGACTCTCACTGATGCTCAGCGAAATTATACCACTACGTACTGAGAAAGAGCTGCTAGGTCTTATTTGATTCTCTCAAAGACAATGGTTTTCACAGATCACTCCGCTTTGAGATATCTTTTCCAGAAGCAGGATGCCAAGCTCCGTTTGATTTGATGGATTCTTCTCTTACAGGTGTTTGAAATCAAAGACAAACGTGGGGCCAAGAATTTAGTTGCCGATCACTTGAGTCGTTTAGAGAATCCTGCACTTCTTCCTCTTAATGATTCTGCGATTATGGCGTCTTTCCCAGTTGAGTACCTTTGTTCAGCACATACAGTTAACGAATACCCATGGTTTGCTGACTATGCAACCTATGTGGTCGGTAATGTGCTTGTCAAAGGACTAACTCATCAGTAGCGAAAGAAATTCTTCAGAGATGTGAAGATTTATTTTTTGGATGACCCTTATCTCTTCAGAGTTTGTGCTGATCACATTATTCAGCGTTGTGTTCATGGTGATGAGGTGATGCAGATCCTATACGCATCCCACATCAGTCCCACCGGAGGACACCATGGCACAAATACCACAGCTCGAAAGATATTTGATGCAGGATTTTACAAGCCCGTGATCTTTCAGGATGCTAGGGATTATGTGAAAGCATGTGATGCGTGTCAGAGAAGTGGGAATATATCGAATCACCACGAGATGCCCCTCTCTAACATTCAGATTTGTGAGATATTCGAAGTGTGGGGTATTGATTTCATGGGACCATTCCCTTCCTCTCATAGGTGTAAATTCATCCTTGTAGCTGTCGACTACGTGTCGAAGTGGGTTGAGGCACAGGCGCTCCCCACTAATGATGCATGTGTAGTTGTTTTCTTCTTGCGTAAGCTATTTGCTAGGTTCGGTGCTCCTAAGGCCATCATTAGTGATACGAGGACTCATTTTTGCAATTCGCAGTTCTCTAAGGCCTTAGAGAAATATGGAGTTACTCACCGAGTAGCAACTCCTTATCATCCGCAAACAAATGGCCAAGCTAAAGTGACCAACCATGGTCTTAAGCGTATTTTAGAGAGAACTGTAGGTGAGCATAGGAGTAGGTGGACTGACAAGCTCGATGACGTGCTTTGGGCATTTAGGACTTCACACAAAATGCCTACTGGACTTACACCCTGTAGGCTAGTTTTTGGCAAAGCGTGTCACCTCCCAGTCGAGCTAGAGCATCGGGCATATTGGGCTTTACGTTGGTCTAATCTTGATTTGTCGAGTGCATGTGATGAAAGGAAGCTGCAGCTGAACGAATTAGATGAGTTGCGAGAGGAATCTTACACGAATGAGTCTATTTATAAGGCGAGGGTGAAAAGAAGACATGATGAGAGGATCACGAGCAAGGATTTCAGCGTGGGCGACAAGGTTTTATTATATAATTCTTGTTTGAAGTTGTTTCCTGGTAAGCTAAAGTCTCGATGGTCGGGTCCATTTATTGTTTCCCAAGTGTTCCCATATGGGACGGTAGAGTTAGAACATCCATCGGGAAACTTTAAAGTAAATGGACACTGACTTAAGCTTTATATTGATACATCTGTCGAACATATATGTGAGGCTACTATTAGCTTAGCCCCTTTCTCTATTTTATTATCTTGGGGTCGAGTCTAGCTGGAGCGCGAGTTTGCATTCTAGCGCTTGCAGGAGGCACCCAGACAATAATAATTACTTTATTATATAGGTTTACAGTTAGTTGTTTCTTTTGCTCTTGCATATTCATAAGCTGAAGTCTTTATCAGACTGATTTGATTGCATTCTTATTTTATGCGGTTGTTTGTTTTTAGGATAAATAAGTAGCCCTTGCATTGAATATGTATTTTTTGGTTGCATGATTGATGTTAGAGGCCTTGTTTTCAAAGCATTTATGCTTGGTGTCATGTCTTGCATTTTCTGTTTGACTTTTTAAGTCATAGTTAGCTTACTTTATTCCTTAATTACTTGCGTTTTGTCGGTTAAGTTCTCTTCATACTTGACTTAAATAATGCCTATTTATATCGTATTTAAGTCACTTGACTTTTTGTTTCGGTATCTAAAGTTTTAGTTTGCTAAATTTAATAATTTCGTTAAGTCAGTTTGACTTTCTGAAAGTCAAATCTGAGTTTTATTTTAAGTCTTAGTTTATTGTATTTAGTTAGTTCTTTGTTTTAGTTGATTTGCATGTCATAAATTATCTCTTACATTATTCATTTAGCTATATCTAGTTTATGATATGCTTTGAGCTTTAATTTTATCATAATTGCGTTTCGCAAATGTTACATGCATTTAGTTTTTTAATTTTAGTCGTAATTGTTGTTGAAGTAAGTTGAATTCTGAGTCGCAATAAGAGCGTTGATGTTTTATTCATTCTTGAGTCTTTATTTTCAAGTGAGTGTGGGGTAATAAATGCAATGGTTTAGTTTCATAGGTTAAAATTTGGAGATTTATTCTCTGGTTTTGCTATTAGCTGAACTGTTGTCTCTACCCTGTATTTATGGTCACCGCGTTTGCGATGATAGGATCTCGATCGCGCTCATTTGAGCGGGAAAACATAAAATAAATTTAATAATCGCGAACGCGCTGTTGAGATCGCGACCGCGCTTCCCTCTCTATATAAGGGAGTCGAACACGATTTCAGTTCCTTTTCCCCCGCACTTGCTTCGTCTTCTTGCGATTCCTTTTCTCGGCCATCGTTTCTTGCTTCAATAACTACGATTTCAGTTCAATTTCAACATCCTCGTTCAATCAAGGCCGGACCATGGCAGCGATGTTTGCTGGCAGTCAGTTCAGCTTCATCAGTCTAGATCCGTCTGGCAGCATTCAGCAATTCAGGGGAGTTATTCTGTTCTTATTTATCGCTCATTTCCATACTTGTGCTTATTGTTTGACATTGAGCACACTGTCTATATTAAGTGTGGGGTGGAGTGATAAAATTGGCATTTTTGAGTTGCTTGTCCGAAGTTAGTCTGCTTTAGTGCATTTATGCATTTGGATCCTATATTTAGCAAATTTCCAAAATTTTCTCTCATTTTAATGCGCGTAAGACTCTTTAGTAATATTGTTCTGTTTAGATCGCATGCGAGACTAACATTGTGAGTTTGATGCTATTTGAACAATGAGATACGTTTTGATTGCATGTGGTGAATTTTTTAGCCGAAACAGCATGATATTAACACATATTACCCTTATCATTCATTGCGTGAGAATTTGAGCCGCATAGCATCGTTGTTATGCTCATTTTCGTTTGATGTGTGTTTATGCCTGTGTTGACTAATAGAAGTAGAACTTGAATTTAAATACATGTCAAAATCACAGTTTTTGAAAATCTGGCACACATATAGAGGCAACTTTATGATATCCCATTTTTAGATTTCTTTTGTTCATTTTTCACCCTTTATTTTCCCCTAGTAGCCCCTTTTGAGCCCTTTTACCTTTCATTTCGGTGGCAGCCACATTATGAGTCATTTATAGCCTTTTTGCTTTCTTTTACCTTTATTCGGGATCTTATTTGAGAAGCATCAGTATGTGTCTATTTTTGGTTTATTTTTGTTTATTCTCTTCATATTTGAGCGTTTATGCATATATCTGAGAGTTTTGAGAGTATGTTAGCTTTATGGTGCTCCGCGTTGTTTTTTCATACGGTCTTTGTTTATCTAAATCATTGAGCATCGATTCTAGTTATGCTTAGGCAGTAGTTTTTGAGCGCCGGTCATGACAGCTGATATGGTCTTAGAATCCAAGGATATTATACTAAGAAAAGCAGAAAGAAAGAAAATAAATAAAAAATAATATATATAAATATATATATATATATATATATATATATATATATATATATATATATATATATATATATATATATATATATATATATATATATATATAAGAGAGAAAAAGAAAAAGAAAAAGAAAAGAAATAAAGAAAAATAATAATAAATTCCTTAGCGTTACGTTGATTCTTTATCGGTTGTATAGTTAAGGGATGCTTCGGCTTTGTATATAGTTAGATTTTAGTTTCATTGTTCTTGTTGTATGTATTTTTTTTTTTGTTATTTCTAGTTATGTTTAGCTGTTGTCTCTTTTATCAGATCGGTTTCGTTGTTTTGTTTATCCCACTTTTTCCTAAATACTCCTTACCCTTAGCCTTAGCCACCTTACATCTCATAAGTCCTTTATATGCAGAGTTTTCATTACATGTGATGGAGATGTGATTTATTTTCAAGCCTATGCTTATATTGTTGACATGTTTGACACCGAGTGGATGTTTGTGCATATATACACATTAGCCTATACACATATGAGTGTTCAGTGAAATCCTTGTGAGGTGTTCGTTCATGCTGCTAGGTTTGAAAGTATCTAACATGTTTTCTTTCACAGTTTTTGTGTCTCTTAGTTTAGAAAGCTCTTTCTTGCGATCGTTAATTTCAAATGCATTCTTTTACGGATCTTTATCGCTTAAGAGTCTATATGCGCGATATGATTGAGAGAGGTATTTGGGATGATGCTTAGCTTAGGATATTTTTGAGCAGGTTTGCTTGAGGACAAGCAACGCTCAAGTGTGGGGTTATTTGTTATAACGTATTTTCTACATTATTTTCCGTCATATTTTGCCTCGGATTCGGGTAATTTTTTCCTTCGTTTGTTTAAATGCACTTATTTGATTACTTTTGTATATTGCAGTTCGAAGGTTGCCAGATTGTCAAAAGAATGGATATTGGAGCAAAAGCGCCAAATTTACGGTCTGAGTCGGACTTCCTTGATTTTGGTTGACTTTGACTTGATGCCCGGATCGTGGCCGCGATCGCTTTCCACGCGACTCCAGGATCGCTCCAACGTTCATTATCGCGACCGCGATGGCCAAGCGCGGCCGCAATCGCGAGAAAATATAAAAGGAATCATCAGCCGTTTCATTTTTTTAAGCTTATTTTAGACGAATTTTTACACATAGTTAACGGTGCGATTAGTAGGTGTTCGATAGATTTCAGATTTTAGCTTAGTTTAGGTTAGTCTAGTTAATCATTCGGTTAATGGAATGGATTCAAGCATTCAGTTGCAATTGTCTAGAGTTTTTCATCCGGTTTTGGTACAGTCTTTCCTATTTAACTTTCTGTAATGGTGATGTTTAGCTTAGATTTCATTTATTTTACTGTTATTATCATGATTAGTGAGTAGTTTAGTTAAACACTTGTTTGGTTGCATTTTTACATGGATTGGAGTATTTGATGGTTTTGGTTGAAAAGTGTTTGATTCATTGATGTATTTTTTATTCAAACGATTAATATTGGTAAAATAAGTGTTATGGTTGATTTTATAGCATTATTGTGATGATGATTGTTGATTATAAACTCTGGTTTTTATAAACTTAATCAAATTTAAGTGATTTATTAATTGGTTAATATTTCTAGCTTTATTGTGATTATGAGATAGTGACTAGTTAATAAATTGTGAAATCATTGTATGCAAATTAGTCTCTAGCAATATTGTGATTATAGGATTATTTTAATCTTTGATTTCCTTAGACTTGATTATTTTTATGCGGCTAAATTGAATATTTAGAGATATTTCTGACCGCTTAACGTGTAGACAGATTTAATCTCTGAAAGCTAGATTTAGTTGACTTAATTAATCGTAAAAGACATTTCTGTTGATTTAAAGAAATTGGGGAATACCGGAGAACTCCATACTTGTTTTTCTAAAATTAATAAAACATGTCCATGAATCGGCTTTACATCAAAGTTTCAAACTCTTGAGCTTAAAAGATTAAAACAGTTAGATTTAATTCTAACTTACTTTTCTTTGACCAAACATCCTAAGTGTTTTAAAACTTTTTACTCCATTAATCCTAAAAGACGTATCCAAGTGAGTGTTGCTTTTTATATATCTGATATTTCCCTTTTTCTTAGTTTTATAGCTTGTCATCTTTAGTAATCGGTTAGATAGTTTAAGTATTTAGGGTTATAATCATCCTCATCCCTTTTTCAATGGCTAGATATTAGTGACATTCCTAGTATCAGTATCTCGATTCCTATTGCCGTTCCCTGTGATCGATAAAATCTGAGGTCAGCTTCAAGTTGTACTATTTACGATTGGTACATTGTCAGTGGTTTTTGGTATAACTTAGACTTTCTTTAATCTTTTGATTTTCATAGCAAAATTCGCTAACATCACACATGAATGATACAAATAGCAAATCACGTATTAGCGTGTACCTAATGTTCTGGAATTGAACTATCGTAGGCAATGTCTAATCTGTTTTGCAACCTCTGTAACTTATCCTCCTGTTGGCATTATATCAAAGAAAATGAAGTATCAGAGTCGAGAGTATACTAAATATTAATTCTCTTTTTATCGAAACAGGATGTAGTAGAGAGAGAAACAAGAACTTATATATGGGGCAAGTTCACCAGAGGCAACAAATGGGAAAAAGAGACTTTATAGTAATATAATTAATTAACTGATCATCTTATATTTTCAACCATTGTAAATATCACTTTGTTCACTGTAGAGTTCTAACCAAAGACCCCCCAAAACCCAATTGTTACTTAAAAGAACGGCCACTTGATAAAGAAAACTCCATACCATTTGAAATCCACGTTTTAAGAACTTTGCCGTGTTTTGTGGATATTTTCAAAACCCTTTCTACAAGGTTGTGATTGTTTGTAGCCTGACTTGTTCGTCTCTAATTACATAAATGTAGGTGTCTTTATGAGAATTTATTATGACGAGTTGATCTACAGATTAACACATCTAGTAATATTTAATATATTGTCCATAAATGCAAGTTTAGCCATTTACTACTCTTTTGCTTTAATTACAATGTGGAAAGTTTGATCTCTCACGCAGAATGCTTTTAGATATCAATTCTTGCTACTTAGATTGGGATTTTGGAGGACATGTTTGAAGTGACAATACTGGTTGTGTATATAGAAAACTACAAAATTATAATCTGTTTGTTGTGAAAATGTTTTTAGCTTTTGTTGTAAAAATATGTGATAACAAACAAATTTTTGAAGCCATATTGCATCCATACTAATAGTCTAATACACACCAAGACAAACCTGAAAGTTTGGTTGTTTAACTTTGTCTTTTTTCTTACATGCATGCTATATATTACACTTCAGTCATTCACATGTTACAAATACAATCACATCCATATATCATAATTTGATTGCGTTTATTGAAAAAAAAAAAACTATACACTTGTGTATGTTCACACAAATGTTCTTTTGTATCCCAAAAATGTGTTTATCGTTTTTTAAGATATACAACTACCAATATATATAAAACAATTATCGATATATTTGTTTTAGGTCTAGTCTAACAACAGTCATTTTTACCCCGTTTTGGTTACAAACAATCGAGGTGTATAATAAAAAGTAAAGGACCCCGGTTATTTTGTTAAACAACCGGGGTGTATCAGCCCTCACTACAACAACAACTAAATGAACCCTGTTTTTTCAGGTTTTTTTCTATCAACCGGGGTAAATATGGGGTGGTCCATTATGCATTTTGTAGTAGTGCCAACAACCAAACCCCTTATTTTGGCATCCAAATAAGTTACAAGAGCTCCAAACCTGTAGCTATATATCTATTATCTATTCCTATATTATGATGCACGTCAAACGGTTAATTTAAGTATACATCCAATCAGATTGCTTTGTAAGTGTTCCTTCTTCTTCTTCTCCGATTACCGTCTATTAAACTTCTCCCGTTTCGTCCCACGGACTTGTAGTTCACATCTAGGGTGTGTTACAAAAACAAAAAGATAACTTGACCACACAAAATCTCAACTTGAATTTTATTTCTTGAGTATTTTCTTTGCACACTTACAACCAACAGTGGTGTCAATTTATAGGCTAAGTTTTCACCTTTATTTACTAGATACATAACTTCACGTTCATCTTTCAAGACTCTTCATCTCTTGGGTGGTTACATGAATCTAGACATAAACTCAAACACACTAGAACCTTCTAAAACCGGTCCAAGTTTAATTTATTTTGTTGTCAGCAAGGTGAAAAAACTATTCATCTTTTTTCCCTCGAGTTACTTATGTTTTTATTTACTTTAAACTATAAATTCACCGTTTAATCATTGTGTTATGATTACAAATGGTATTTAGGTAGATTCAAACATGTCATCGTGAACAGTTGAACAACCCATTTATTAAAAATAGCGAGTTGTCAGTGAGAAGATTGTTAAAATCCAAACTTTCTCGTTATTGTGATTACATGCTTTTTTCCCACAAGGAATTTTGTTTTCTATGGGTGTTGTATTTACATATTTTTTTATATTGGTTGCTAATATGTGTAACATATTTGAAGTTGGTTGTTAATAGAGTTTAAAAAAAATACTTTGTTGTTACACTTTTACATTTTGAAACATATGCTCAAAGTAGTAACCGACTCTTTTATTATACTTTATTTTTACTTGATTTGTTATCTCTCAGCTTAATTTAGCTGTGTATTCCTAGATAGTGTTTGTCCGTAATCGCTTGAGTCATAAAATCAATATAAGTTAACTGAAAATAGAAATCGTATATTGATTGGAAATCATACATAACTCTGTTTCATGATTCTTGTATTTATAGGCAACGAACCATTGCGACTTTTCACGGAAAAGTTATATGTGTTTGTTTTGTGATTGTTACTAATGGTCACATCTTTTCGGTTGCTAACTACCAACCGCCATTAACTTCCTATAATCTATAACTATTACATAAGATATTATAGTATTTAGTAATATTCAAACAATGAACGAGATTAGGTCCACATTCTCCCCCTTAATCTCAATCATTGCTTTGTCCTAGATCTTGAACTCCGAGCATCTGCCGCATAGTGACAAACTTCATCCTTGGCAAGGCTTTAGTCAATATATCAACCCTATGTAATTCAGCACTGATGTGTTCCACAACGATGTGTCCATTATCTACACATTCACGAATGAAATGGTTACGAATGTAGATATGCTTACTTCTTCCATGAAAAACTCGATTCTTGACGAGTGCTATTGCTGAAACGTTATTAACCTTTAGTGTTTTTCTTTCCTCCTTCCAACCCATTATTTCACTAAGTAAACATTTTAACCATAGAGCTTGACATGCTACTCCAGTAGCTGCCATGAATTCTGATTCACATGATGAGAATGCTACTGTTGGTTGGCTTCTGAGTGCACCAGGTATAGGTGATTCTCCAACTATTCCGGTAGTTCCTTTTCCTTGATCAGTATAACTATTGTCGTTATAACCTGTTCTCTTGTGGCCGCCATCTCTTTTGTATATAATACCTTGCTCTTTAGTTCCTTTGATATACCCGATTTCTTGTTGTATTGCCTTTAAATAGTGATCCTTTGGTTCTTGCATGAATCTGCTGAGTAATCCTACCGAATGACTTAGATCTGGTCTAGTGTGTAGTAGATACCTAAGACACGCTATTAAACTTCTGTAATAGGTTGCATCCACTGGATTACCGTAATCTGTCTTGACCAACTTTGTTCCCGGGGTCCATAGGTATCTTTGTGTCATTACTTTCCATCATACTTGCACCTTTCAAGATCTTGTTGATGTAACTTGTTTGCTTGATTGTAATCTCACGTCCGAAACTGCTATCCCAACGTAATAAGCTAGCAATCCTAGATCGCTCATTTTAAATTTTTCTTCCATCTAGGATTTGAACAAGTCTATTTCTTTCCTAAGAGTGCCCGTGACTATCAAGTCATCCACATAGACTCCAATTATTAATGTAAAATTCCATCATCGATTCCTCTAACCACAAAACTTGTCCATTCTGAGTCTTGTGTACTTGTTTCCTCCCTTTTGTTATCCCATTTCCATGGTTTGGTTTTCATAAACTTAACATCTCTACTTACATGTTTCCTGTTCTTTTGTGGATCATATAATCTGTATGCTTTGATCCTTCCTCTACTCCTAAGTGAATCATGGGAACAATTCTACCATCAAGCTTTTGCAAATGAGGTATTGTTACCTTCGCATAAAGTTGTGCGCCCAAATATCCTTAGTTGTTTTAGATTTGGTTATCTGTTGTAGAGTGCCTCATATGAAGTCTTATCCACTAGGGCTCTTGTAGGTACCATGTTTAATACGTAGAGTGCGTTTCTCACAGCTTTCGTCCAGAAGTTCTTTGGC
This sequence comes from Centrapalus pauciflorus, assembly GCA_020465985.1. Taxonomy (NCBI): domain Eukaryota; kingdom Viridiplantae; phylum Streptophyta; class Magnoliopsida; order Asterales; family Asteraceae; genus Centrapalus; species Centrapalus pauciflorus. The sequence goes on from JAANYP010002752.1 coordinate 65,649, forward strand.
AACTTCATTGCTTTCATCATACTTCGTGTAGTAGATAACACTGTTATATTTCTTCTTTCAACAACTTCGTTTTGTTCAGGTGAGTAAGGTTCTGTTAATTGCCATGCTATTATGTTTTCCTTACAGTATTTTGTGAATTCATTTGATGTGAACTCACTTCCTCTATGTGTTCTCAGCATTTTTAATTTTGTCCTCATTTTCGCTTCTATCTTCTGTTTCCACTTTGATCAATTAGACAAGATTTTGACTGGATACGAAATCACTAGTGCTCGATTCGGGCGAGGTATAATATAAATGCCAAAAAAGTGAGGTCCCTAATTTTGTCCTCATTTCCGCTTCTATCTTGTGTTAGAATTCCTTGAAAGTGTTAAATGCTTGATCTTTCGATGTCCAAAAGTAGGCCCACATGAAACGTGTACAGTCGTCCACTAACAAGAAAATGTATTGCTTCCCAGAGAGTGTGGCTGGGCTTATAAGGCCATAGAGATCTCCATATACTAGGTCCAGAGGTTTCTTTGATATGAACTTAGCTTGATTTGGGAATGGAGATATACAGTGTTTTCCTAATAAGCAAACATCACATATGTGTGCTGCATGATTTATTCTTGGTATTCCTTCCACTAGATTCTTTCTTGTAATGCACTTTATATCTTCAAAGTTCAGATGATCTAATCTAGCGTGCCATAACCATGCTTGGCTATCTATATTTGCTAAAAGACATATGGGTGTTCCAATTTTCAGTCTGATACTCTAAAGTCTGTTCTTTAATCTTTAAGCCTTCATCAGCAATCTCTTCTTCTTGTCATGTAAAATTAGTTGATTTCCTTCCATGACAACTTTTCCCAAGTTTCGTGAGTTGCCCTAAACTCAGTATGTTGCTCTTGAGGTTCAGGATGTAGTATAATTCTGATATGATCTTCTGTTCGTAATTCCTACATCTTAATAACACAGAGCCTCTTCCTTTTATTCTACATACGATCCATCTCCAAAACGAACACATTCTGTTATCTTTTCATCAATATCTTTGAAATGACTCTTAGTTCCTGTCATGTGGTTGCTTGCACCGTTATCTAAATACCATATGCATTCATCTATTGTAGCATACATTCCGGGTTAAAATTGTCCTTCATTTAATATCTTCGCGTTCAGTTTTCTGTATTGCCATTAACGACGACTCTTCTTCTTCTTGAATAAGGTTTGGTTGTTCCTGCGTTGTCGGCGGTTGCAGTCTTTTGTGTAATGTCTAAATTTTCTGCATTTGTGACATTGAACTTTGCTCATGTCTCTCACTTGCTTGTTCCACTGCGTGTTTGTTTTTGCTTTCTGAGTTGAGCCTTCCTCTTTCGAGCTTTGTTTATTTCTTTCATTTTGCCAGTTTCCTCGTGAAAAGTTGCTTCTACCAAGTCCCCGATTACCGAATAACCTTCCTCTTCCAGAGTGTTCTCCTTGTGTGAACAATACATTTTCCTGGCTTTCTCTACGTTCGCCTTTATTGAGTTTTATTCTTTCCTCATAGGCTTTTCAATGATCTCATCTAGGGTAACCTGAATCTAGATGCCACAATTTGGATGAACTTATCTGGTGTTATCAGGTTTTTTCATCGGTCATGGTTTGATCTATTCGTACGATATTCGCTTTCTATAATTTGGGGCTTTTCTAATAGTATAGAAAATAAAATTTATACTACCAGTGTACTAAAAGTTAATTAAAAGTTACCAAGTAGAAGCGTCCTCCTCTTGTCGGTCCAAATAAAAACTGATTGTCTCTAATTTGTTGATTCATTCAATCGGTTGTTCCTCTTTTCTTCTCAGACTGTGATCGAAGTCTGTTATGTTGCAATTCCTTCAATTGGTTGTTCCTATTTCTTATTCAAGAGTATGATCGAAGTTTTTTTTTAATTCCTTCTATCGGTTGTTCCTCCTTCTTCGAAAGTATGATTGAAGTCCCGTTCCGGTTTACAACTTCTGTCAGTTGTCCGTTGATTCCCGTTGCCACCTTCGCCGTTCTTGTTTGCAACTTCCGTCGGTTGTCCCGTTGCCACCATCGCAGGTGTTCTTCCAAATCTTGATTTCAGGCAAGTTTTCTCTGTTTCCGGTCACAGTTTGGAATCAAAAGAGCCAAACTCTGATACCAATTGTTGTCCCTAATCGTTTGATTCACAAAAACAATATAAGTTTACTAAAAATAGAAATCGTCTATTGATTGGAAATTATACATAAATATGTTACGTGAATCTTATATTTATAGGCAACGAACCATTGCGACTTTTCACAAAGAAGTTATGTCTGTTCGTTTTGTGATTGTTACTAATGGCCACACCTTTTCGGTTGCTAACTACCAACCGCCATTAACTTCCTATAATCTATAATTATTACATAAGATATCATAGTATGTAATTATTCAAGCAATGAACGGGATTAGGTCCAGTCATACCTTTTGACAAATAGAAAATCTTTGTTGCTATATGTTTATGTGACAATGTTTGTATATATAGATATACTCTTTTCTGTGCTATTTGTATGTATTTTTGCTCGGTTCATTGGATTTTAAGAATTTTTAACATGTTTTGCAGTCGTTTTTCGTAAACTTTGATGGTGGTATCTCCTGACTATCATCATTAGGGTCAAAACAAAAGGCTAATATAACTCTTACCTGATAAATCGACTTTGAAATCCATTTGATCCTCATGTTGTTGTACATATATACTGGATTACAACATTCTCTACAACATGTTACAAAAATTCATAGCATTAGTTACTTCAATTTCTTCACCATCTAGAAGAGTTGGTGCAACTTATTGTTCTTGTTGGAAACACTAAAGATACTATTTGAACCTTGCAACGCAACTTTGGGGCTAGGATTCAGATCACACATGATGCTGATATGAATATGTTTTTATTAGTGTTGAATTTGGTTGTGACATTGACATGAATTGAAGATGCTGAGATTAGTATTGATGATTTCCGGAAGAGTCCAGAAGATTAACTTTATAAATTTTATGCTAACACCTTTGACATTCTAATTTAGTATGCATTGAGCTAAGATGACACATTTATACTTTTATATATATCATCATCACTTAAAGTCTCAACTTATGACCATGTATAATATCTAAATTCCTTTTTATAGTAAAAAAAATTGTATGATCATTGATGTTCACACAAAATTTATATTTAAGGTTTCTTTTGACCTTAATTATTTTTTTTCTTTGCATTGGAGCAGTTGTCTTGCCGCCGCAACGCGCCGGTAATTCAACTAGTAACACTAGTTTATGTTAGATTCAAACACTAAATTCATAGGATTTTCTTACTAATATAAACTTTATTAAAACAATCTTTGAAATCACAAATACATTTGTTTATATAGGACCCTATTTATACTAAATGGAAAGTTCCGTTGAACCATCGCGACTCTTCGTACATAACCCTTCATGAAAAGTCACATCCTTTATGATAAGGTGCAACACTTCAAGTTTTCTATAATGTTAAATAGGTCATTCTACTAACTCTAATTACATAATCATACAACATACTTTAGACTAATACATAAATTAACATACTAATACTATTTTATGATTGGGATTAATCCATCAGTTTATGAACTCACGTATTACGTGGATATTTTTTAATAAGTAATTGGTCACATAAAATATATGCAAACTAAAAATTAAAACATATAAACACTAACTTATAAGAAAAATACAAGAATATTATTATTATTTGTTATAATTTTTATTTATCTATCTTTCTGAATATACATGATCAATAATACTACTTTTTTAACATTATTTTAAAATTTTCATTTCTATATCTATTACTACTTATTAAAACACGTATTACAGTTTTTTTTCAGTACACAACCAATGGAACGCTTCTTCAACCGTTCAAGGCAGTTCCTCCTCACCTTGTCATTTTACGGCCTCTCCGACTTCTTTTTCTCCATCCATTTTTCTCCATCAATTGATTCAATTCAGCTTCATTAGGTAGCCACGCTTCCTCACAAATCTCATCATTACACTATATCCTCATAATTTTAAGATGTTGTTTACATTCACCATGTGCAGTATCATTCCAAAACATACCAAAGTCACTATCTAATTAACTCATATTGCATTGATGTTGTTTGATGAATTGAAATACCATGTAACATTAGTGATTAGCTCGCCAATGACCACCATTTTTGACATGTAGTTATTCACTTTTTGATCTTGAACCATCATAAAACATGATTTTTTTTTTTTAATTTTTATGGATGAAATTATTGTGCACAATATACATGTTTGAGGAAATGCTTCAACCAAATTCTATGTTACTAAGTAGCTAATTTTTCTAAAGTCCTTGGATTTGACATTTTTCTAATATATTTGTGATTCACTTATGGATGAAGAATGTAGTTGCAGTTTGCTTCTCATTAATATTTGCCAATTTGTTTCCAAAGTGATTAATGGTACTCGAAATCAATTTTTTAGTAGTATGTTTTTTCCAGCAGCTATTGCATTTAAATATTTCGTAGAAAATATTTATGATGATTATTTTCAATTGCCACCCTTAAACAGGTTCATAAGCTTATTCAAGTTGATAGTCTTACCAACCTCTACGTAACAAGGTGTTGTCAGGTGAATTTCATTCACATAAACCCTTCTTTACCATTTCTTCATTTACAATTGCTCAATTTATGGTTCTCTTGGAATTATATTCCCCTTCTAATTGGCACAACTAATTGAACTTCAACCACCAGCAATAATAGCATAGCATAGATGACCTGGTAAGGGTTAGAAAGGTCAGCTGCACACATCAAATAATGATCACATTAATCTTGAAACTTTTGAAAGATGATACATAAATCTCTGTGTTATAATATATAAATAATATAGACGAGTTTATCTATTACTCTATCATAAAAAACTTCAGTAGTTATCTTAAAAGTTGAAAAGTTAAGTCACTACTATGTCTTGGAAAATAGAATATAATTTTGCGTTTGTTTGAGTTTGAAATTATTTGGTTTTCAAGCAGGTTTACTTTTGTAATTTTTTTCAATCAAACTTAAAAACAGATCTGATGGATAATGTTGAATGTATTGTGGACTAATTGGTGTGTGTTATGAATTTGTATGTTTATATGTATTTGTTTGAAACTCCTTTACGTGATTAGATGGTATGCAGTTTGACATATTCTGTTTTTAATCATGTAATTATTATTTGATTTTTCCTATTTTTACTAATGTATTAATACCGCATTTTAAATTTTTAATCATGGGGTGTTTGATGTGGAAAGTGCATTTCTAGGTAACAACAATGAAGAATGCTTAAGAACCACAATTAGGCTATTAGAATAATGTTAGCAGAAAAATGCATGTACTTAATACTTCTCACACATCTAAACTTTAACAAGTAACTAACATATCTATGACTATGCACATAAAAGAGTGTGCCCATGTTCAATTCATTATGTATAAGTTATTAAGTTAACAATTTACATCTCACAGTTGCTCTTTTTGACTTTTCATATTTTGGAATCGATAAATAAAAACTTTATTTGTCACCATTGAAAATATTTCATGTTTAACCGCACAGATTAGAAAAAAAAAAAATTATGTTCTCGCTTCTTGCTTCTTCTATCTTTATTTCTAAAGTGGGTTGAAACTAAAAGGTTTAAAAATTGGGTTTAAAAATTGAAATTATTATTGAGTTTGAATTGAGTTAAAAATAATATTGGGTTTAAAAAAGATATTTGGTTAGTGTGTTTAAAATTTAGTATTGGGTTTATTGAGTATTAATTTTTGGAAATATTATTGGATGTTGTTCATTTATTGAATTAATTAATTACTTAGTTATTTAGGTAATCAACTTGTTTTTTGAGGTATCAGTTTTTTTAAAATAAAGTTGCACACATAATTTTTTTTTAATACCATAAGTTGCACACATTAAAATTCGCCGGTTGCACGTATAAAATTTTTAAAAATTTTCCACTACGAAACGAAATTATTTGGGAGGGGACCCGTTGCACCGGCTACCCCTCCCACAAGAGTAAGTCCGCCCCTGATTTTAATCATGGGGTGTTTGATGTGGAAAGTGCATTTCTAGGTAACAACAATGAAGAATGCTTAAGAACCACAATTAGGCTATTAGAATAATGTTAGCAGAAAAATGCATGTACTTAATACTTCTCACACATCTAAACTTTAAAAAGTAACTAACATATCTATGACTATGCACATAAAAGAGTGTGCGCATGTTCGATTCATTATGTATAATATATCTAGAGAAGATAGTGAATGTATCTTTTGAGTTTTATTATATTATACTTATCTAACACATATTGTTTCATTTAAGTATTTTTGCGTAGTATAAATCATTTAATAGACCAATGTAATGCCATCTATGCTCGATTCATTTATTTGTAAGAAGGTTTTGATCCTTCATGCATCTTATCTTTTTTAGTTTGTTGAGTGAAGTAGGAAAGTATCATGAAGCCTGAACTCTATTTGAAGAACGAAGAATGCTTAAAGTCAGAAGTGAGTATTTTATTTATACATTGCTTTTACCGTATTTCTGTATTTGTTAGTTTTGATGGTGATTATTCATATTAAATGTCTTGTGGAGATAACTCGTCATGTGAAATGGGATTTTTTTTTTCTTCTTTTTTTTGTTGGGTTTTATTGTATTATCCTTGTCTAACATTTTAGATGCAAGAACCCACAAATTGGAATTCGTAAATATTCAATCAAGAATTTAGAAATGTGCGTTAAATGTATGGCAGGTGATAATATTACATCTTCTTTAAGAACTCACTAAGGATCAAAACGGAATACAAGGTTGCAAGGCTTCGGCACTCTTCTCTTGCGATGCTAAATGCATCACAATTGACCCGTCATTTCTACTTCATACAGAATTTTGAACCGCCTCTTAATAATTTCTTTTTTCATTTTTTATAAACAGGGTAAGTAGGATTTGCTCAATATTGTTTTTCATTGATTCATGACATAAAATGAACATGCACACTTGAAATAATCGGTAATGTTTTGCTCCCTAACTAAAGGAAACTGTGTTGATTTACTCTTGCAGGGTTATTATATTTGACACAAAGTTGATCGAGTTGATTTTCTATTAAGTTTGGATTTGACCTCGGGCCAAGAAAACAAGATAAAATTTTTTTAATGAGCTTGTGTTAACATGGTGTAATAGACAAAGTTGCAATTACCATTGTTTGATATGAGGATGCTAACACGTGACAAAATTAACACATGACATGTTTTATTTTTGAAATTTTATTTGTTTTTAGTTTTGGCAATTTACCAGATTATAATCGTTGGTTTCATTACATTAATGAATTGTAAATTATTATCAATATTTGAGAAAGCAACTGTTTCTAAACCAACATAGGACATACCTTGATTATATTGGATTCTAATATATTGCTTTTTATTATAATTGTAACTAGGTTAATACCCATGTATTACATGGATCGATATAAAAAATTAGTTATACATTTAAAATTTATAATGAGGAGTACCCTTTAATATTTTTTAAATTAAATACAATAAAACCAATAAAAAGATGACACAGACAAAATCACTAAGTCAATGATAAAAATGATGGCTTTAAGTCAATGTTTACTTCAAAAAAAAGACGGTGAATATGTGATTCAAAATATTTGAATTATGATTTAAATATAGTATTTTTATGCTTCTTACATATGTGAGTTAATTCAATTATTATCTTCTTATTATTAATTCAAAATTGTTAATTCTTTATTCTGTTTTATTTGTTGTTGTGCCATCATCAATCCCATAGAATTCAACAAAATAATTATTTATAATTTTTATTTTTATGCAGTATATTAATTTAAATTGTATAACTTTATTAGGAACCTTAAATAAGACCATATATAAGTTTTCTTATTGAAGATGTTTTAATTAATAATAAATTTTTATTGCCAAAGTGATTAAAACCTGATATAACAATTTCAGCGTCAATATAAATCGTTAATTAAGATTGTTTGAAATTAATTTATTTCAAAAGATAAATTTTGCAACATTTAGGGGCCGTTTGGTTCACTGGAATTCGAGGGAATTGGAGGGGAAAGGAATCCAATTCCAGTCAATTCATGTGTTTGGTTCAACTATAAAAAGGAATTGGATTCCATCAAAATTAGAATTTTCCAATGAATGAAGGAAAATAACATTCCTTCACACAATGGATGGAATTCAATTCCTTTTCAAAACAGAAAGTGGTTGATTACAAAAATACCCTTTACGTTTAATACACTACACGATGTCTAGTCTTACCTCACCCTACGGCCCTACCTACGTACCTACCGACCCACCCACCCTACCCTACCCCATCCCACCCACCTACCCCAACCCTACATTTGCTATCCAACCTACTCTTACCTACTACCCACCATACCTACCATTACTTACCTAACCACCCACCCATACCCATACCCACCCTACCCCATCCCACCCACCTCTAACCCACCTACCCCAACCCTACCTATGTTATCCAACATACTCTTACCTACAACCCACCATACCTACCCCTACCTACCTACCCATCACTCATCCATCATACATTACCCACCCCACCCCACCCCACCCGACCCACCTATCCTACCTACGATATCCAACCTACTACCCACCGTACCCACCCTAACCTAACCCTATCCATCTCATCTTATTCCGACGTTATAAACTTATCCACCTCTACCCACTCACCCTACATTACCCCATCCCACCCACCTTTACACACCTACCCCTACCTTACCTACGTTGTCTGATATGATGTTATTTGTATATATTTTTCGTATCATTTTGTCTTACATTTTGGCGGTTTTAGCCTCGTTATGCGTGGAATCGGTATTGATTTGCTTCATATTTGTATTTCGTAGGTTTGAAGCCGCCATGTTGCCAAAAGGATGAAAAATGAAGCGAAAACGTTGAATTCACGGATTTAGCCGTCCTCCCTCGAAGCTGGAATGAGTTTGCCAAAGCCAGTCAGGTCGTGACCACGACTTTTGTCATGACCACGACTCAGGCTCGTGACCACGACTTTTGTCGTGATCACGACGCGTCAGATTTGATTAAAAAGAGAGCAGCGACCAAATTAGGGCAATCTTCATTTTTATTTTAGTATAGCCGCCTTTTTCACATACTTTAAGGTGCGATTAGTAGGTGTAGGTAGGGTTTTCGTTATTCAAGCATAGTTAGGGTTAGATTAGCTTGTCCAACCTACTCTTACCTACTACCCACCATACTTACCCCTACCCACCTACCCATCCCTCATCCATCATACGTTGCCAACCCAACCCACCTACCCTTACCCTACCTACGCTATCCAACCTACTCTTACCTACTACCCACCATACCTACCCCTACCCACCTACCCATCCCTCATGCACCCTACCCACCCTACCCCTATCCATCTCATCCTATTCCTACCTTAGAGACTAATCCACCTCTACCCACCATCCCATCCTACCCTACCAACAAATTATGAAATTGGATTCCAATTTCTTTTTAGCCAACCAAACATGATTTGGATTCCAATTCCAATTCCTTGCAAATTCCAATTCCTTAACAGATTCCAATTCTTTTAAAACATTCTGCGAACCAAACACCACCTTAGTTTTGAAGTTTTAGAAAGTATTAGTACAAATTTTTATTAAATAAAATACATTTGAAATTTGAATGATTATTTTTTTAAATGTGTGAAAATTTCATACTTAACATATAAAGATTTAATAACAAAACTTTTTTCAAATTTATTGTATAATAAGTTATTTCATTATTATTTCATAAAATTATTTATTATTTCAGACATTTAAATTTGAAATTTATTATTTTATTCATCTTTTAAAATTTTTATTTTGAATTTAAATTTTTTATTTTACTAGGTGTTTTATAATTATTTATTTTTTGGAATATTTAAACTTGAGTTTACTTTCTCATAGATGTTTAAAATTTTATATTTTAGCTTGTTAATTTGAAAAGTTTATTTAAGTATTAATTATAGTTTCAATTAGTTTAGGAAACAAAATAATAAGTTTCAAAAGTTTAAATTAAATGAATTAAATGATATCCATGTTACTAAAATTAATGTAATTTTTATTTTTGGAAAAAGAGCGGGAAAATGAAAAAATGGGGTATTAAGAGGATGACACGTGGCAGAAATTGTTCTCATTTATTATAATATATAGATAGATATTGCCAAAGTGATTAAAACCTGATATAACAATTTCAGCGTCAATATAAATCGTTAATTAAGATTGTTTGAAATTAATTTATTTCAAAAGATAAATTTTGCAACATTTAGTTTTGAAGTTTTAGAAAGTATTAGTACAAATTTTTATTAAAGAAAATACATTTGAAATTTGAATGATTATTTTTTTAAATGTGTGAAAATTTCATACTTAACATATAAAGATTTAATAACAAAACTTTTTTCAAATTTATTGTATAATAAGCTATTTCATTATTATTTCATAAAATTATTTATTATTTCAGACATTTAAATTTGAAATTCATTATTTTATTCATCTTTTAAAATTTTTTATTTTGAATTTAAATTTTTTATTTTACTAAGTGTTTTATAATTATTTATTTTTTGGAATATTTAAACTTGAGTTTACTTTCTCATAGATGTTTAAAATTTTATATTTTAGCTTGTTAATTTGAAAAGTTTATTTAAATATTAATTATAGTTTCAATTAGTTTAGGAAACAAAATAATAAGTTTCAAAAGTTTAAATTAAATGAATTAAATGATATCCATGTTACTAAAATTAATGTAATTTTTATTTTTGGAAAAAAAGAGCGGGAAAATGAAAAAATGGGGTATTAAGAGGATGACACGTGGCAGAAATTGTTCTCATTTATTATAATATATAGATATAATATATAGATTTTAAGTGATTCTCTCTTGCATTTTAGTTATGTTTACAAGGATTATGTTTTTGTTGTCCTTTTGGTGCATGATGTCCTAATTTATTTATTTGATGTTTATTGTGGAAATGGTTACTTCGTAGAATAGAAATGCATGTCTTTAAATTTCAAAACCAAGTACAAAATTATCATGACTAACGATTCTAAGATTCCTAGCCAAGCTGGGAGAGATTTGGTAGTTTAGTGCATGCTTGATGTTGGAACTCTTTTTTAATTTGATGTTGAAATCAATTGTTGGTTTATTAATGACGATCTAGCATATACTACCAATACCATACATATGGTTGTACACGGTGATTCTATTTGTTTGAACATCAATTTTGAATAAACCTCACAAAGAAGTCGGGACTAATTCTTTATAAATTTAAAATTGTATGATAATACATTAGATGTAGGATTGCCTTGCCGCCGCAACGCGCGGGTACTTCAACTAGTATATTGAAATTAATGTATCTCGATATTAGAAATAATGAATTGTATTTATCTTTTATTATATTTTGAAACTAAAAATTAACAAATGTCAAATAGATCATGAAAATAAATAACATTATTGGATAATGTTAAATAATGGATAAAATTAATAAATTATTAAAGTTTATAGATTTTAGAAATAATGAATTGTATTTATCTTTTATTTAATTTAAAAATTATAATAGTACTATGCATTTCTTTTTAGGTAGAACGTGTTCACGCCACGTTACGATTTGTGTTATTTTTATTATATATATTTTAACACAAAACTGAATCACATATGGGATTATTATCTCATATAAGAATGGACTAATTAACTCATAAGTCATACTATGAATATGGTACTGCAACGTACTGCTTATATATATATGAGCATCATGGCATCTTATATGAATGAAAAGAAACTCATACAATTGACACAAGATTTTGCAACGAGAGGATTTTCATAATGGGATCAAAGATGACAAAGGGAGGTACCAGTTCATGTTGGTTCCGTCTCGTTTAAAATAGCGGTACTTTTGTCTGTTGCTTGTTCATTCAGAAAATTGTGAACCTTGTTAAAAGTCGTTTGATAATTGCCATAGCGTGTTGAAAAACAAACACAGAACGCTGAAAACAGGTGAGGCGGTGACAATCATGCATGAACCCTGTAGATTTATCACGACGAGCTTCAATTCCTTTTCCGGCAACACTTATGAGTCATGTGTATATATTTTTCGTACCATTTTCTCTTACATTGTGGCGGTTTTAGCTTCGATATATGTGGAAATTGTATTTATTTGTTTCATATTTATATTTTGTAGGTTTGAAGCCGTCATGTTGCCAAAAGGATGAAAAATGAAGCAAAAACGATGAATTCACAGACTTAGCCGACCTCGCTTGAAGCTGGAATGAGTTTACCTTGGTCAGACAGCTCGTGACCACGACTAGGATCGTGATCACGACACGTCAGATCTGATTAAAAAAACATCAACGAGTCATTTTAGGGAAACTTCGTACTTTTCCTAGGAATAGCCGCCATTTTCACAAACTTTAGGTGCGATTAGTAGGTGTAATTAGGAATTTCATTTTTCTAGCATAGTTAGGGTTAGATTAGCTAAAGCATTGAGTTTTCCTTGGTGATTAATCAAGCATTCAGTAACGATTTCTTCTTCAAATTCATCATTTTAGCTATGGTTTTGGTACAATTTTTCCTTTAAACTTTCTGATATGGTTTTGTTTAGTTTACATTTCGTTTATTTTATTGTTCACAGCATGATTAGGGAGTAATTTCGTTAGCACTCACTTGAATTTTGTTTCTTGATGGAATTATATATGATGAGATTTTAATGTTTTAGTTGAAAATTTGTATATCGCAGTTGTGTATGCTTTAATTAATGCGTTGGAATTAACAAAATCGGTAGTAAGATTAATTTATAGCATTATTGTGATCATGGGAATTGAATTTAAATGATGATTTTTACAAACTTCATCATATTTGTGTGATTTGTTAGTTGGTTGTTATTTCTAGCATTATTGTGATTATCAAATGGTAACTAGTTGATAAATTGTGAAATTAGCATGAAATTGCTCATTAGCATTATTGTGATCATATGGTTACTTTGAGCTTTAAGCTCCGTAAATATGATTTGTGTTTGTTCGATTAAAATGAATGTTTGAAAACGATTCCGAACGCTTGACGTGTAAAAAGTTGTGGTTTTAAAAGCTAGTTTTAGTTGGTTGACTCTTTCCTAAAATGCATATTTTCGCTAGTTTTATGGGGTTAGAGAATACTAGAGAACTCTATAATTGATTCCTAAAATTAGTGGGATGTGTTCATTAATTATTTTGTACGCACTTTAATGACTTACATTTGTGCGTTAAACCTTAGAACGGTTGGATTTAGTTTTAACTTGTTTTCTGTTTTCAACGGTAGGTGGGGTAGGTAGGTTGGGTGGGGTGGGGTGGGGTGGGTAATGTATGCTAGATGAGGGATGGGTGGGTGGATAGGTGGATAGAGGTAGGTATGGAGGGTAGTAGGTAAGAGTAGGTTGTATAACATAAGTAGGGTTGGGGTAGGTGGGTAGAGGTGGGTGGGATGGGATAGGGTAGGGTGGGATGGGTTGGTGGGTAGGTAGGGAGGGTGGGTGGGATAGGGTAGGGCATGGTGTAGTGTAGTGTGTTACACGTAAGATGTATTTTTGTAATTAACTACTTTCTGTTTTTTAAAGGAATATGTTAAATAATGATTTATAATGTATAGTGTAGGGGTCTCTTATGTAAATATTGGTTCTATATATTTTGAGAGATGAATGCATACACCCTTCACGGGTTTCCACATATTCTAGCTATCGAGCCTAACCTAATCCTTGATATCAGTTTTTTTCCGATCCACTGATCGTCGGTCGCAGCCCGTCGCCGGTCACGCTTCCGTCACCTGCGTCGCTGGTTCTTTTGCTTAGCCACCAGTTCACCGCCGCCGCAAACCTCATTTGCTACACGGCCGCCGCTCGTCTAACCCTAGGGCGTCAACTGCGCCGCTCACCGTCGCCCTCCTTACCCTAGGGCGTCGCCTGTTCTCCTGGCCGATCTCCTGCGCCGCCGCTCGCCTAAACCTTAGGCAGTCACCTGCGCCGGTCACCGCCACTCACCGCCCCTGCGTGTCTGCCCCTGCCGGTCACCGCCACTCAGCGCCGCCACTCACCGCCCCTGCGCCGACTGCTCTTCTCGGCCCTTCATCTTCACGTTTCCTTTGGTGAGCACATTCCTGTTCTTTGTTTCTTTCCTGTTACATTTATTTTTCGTAAGTAACATTATTATTAGTCATGACTGTAAATATTCCACCACCACCCAACCCAACCGCTTCCCAACTTGTTTTTGCTATCGGTAATGTCTACCCTTAGTTCAGTTTCAAATTAACAACTGACGGGTCTCGCTATAAATTGTGGCGTCATATTTTTACTGATGTGTGTAAAGGGGCAAAAGTCATGGGTCACATTACTGGGAAATCCCAACCTAAAAGTGTTGATGATGAGGATTGGGAGGCCATTGACTCTCGTATTAAATCCTGGTTTTACTCTACATGTGAACCTAATTTACTTAATCTTATCACAAAAGATAATTGCACCGAACACGACCTTTGGGAAGCCTTGGATGCTCATTTTTTAAATAATAAATTATCTCGTAGTCTTCAACTTCAAACTCTCTTTCGAAACACCAAAAAGGGTGATCTATCTATTACTGATTACTGTCATACATTAAAACATATTGTTGATTCCCTAGCTGATGTTGACACTAAAATTACTGATCAGGATCTTGTCTTGCAAATTCTACAGAATTTACCCTCATCCTATCAAAGCTTAATTGATGTTATCACACGTACCAAACATTTTCCCTCCTTTCTTGAAGGCAAGAACATGTTACTTTTGCATGAGTCACGTGAAGACCAACTCGAACCTACCCTTAAACCCCCACCTTCCCTTACCACTGCCCTTTATTCTTCGTCTGGTACTAATAATAATGGAAAAGAGAAAAATAAAAATAATCGGGGAAACAGAAACATGGGACGGGTTGAAGGTAACACGGGAGGGGGTCCTTTAATGGTACTGCTTCTTTTACAGGTAATTCTCGTGATGCAGGTCAGTCAAGTTCTCCACCGGCTTTCAATAATCAGCTCCTTCAGAATGTCTTGCATCAGCAATCTCAGGCTTCTCAGCATGGGGGCAACTATCGTCAGCATGTGCCTCCCACATCCCATCATACAGGGACTCACACTCCATCTGCACTATATGATGCGCCTCCTCCAGTCTCTCCCGCTCCTGCAGCTCCGCCTCAGTTCACAGATTTAGCATCTCTCTTCAGCTCGATGTCTATTCAGCAGCCTCAACAGAATCAGGATAACAACTACTACATGGACACTGGTGCAAGCTCCCACATGTCATTCAACCAAGGTAACCTACTTTCTCTTAAACCTTGTGGCAAGTCAAAAGTAATCATGGTTGGTAATGGTAGGGGTGAGCTCGGTGCCGTGCCGTACCGAACCGGTACCAGTCCCGAAAATACCGAAACCGAATTATTAGTTTTGAAAGAACCGAATACCGAACCGTATAATTTTATGGTGCCGGTTCGGTTCCGAATACTGAATTTCAGCTAATTTAAAAACCGAATACCAAATACCGAATTTTAGCTAATTTAAAAACCGAATACCGAACCGAATATATTAATTCGGTATCGGTCGGTACCGGTACCGGTTCGGGTTCGGGAAATGGTACCCGTCGCTCACCCCTAGGTAATGGTGCTTTACTTCCGGTTTCCTGTACTGGTGATACATTTCTTCCCTTATCACAAAACAAATTGGCACTGCAAAATGTACTTGTTTCTGATCATATGGTTAAGAATCTAATTTCTGTGCGCAAGTTCATTCTTTATAACTGGGTTTCTGTTGAATTTGATCCTTTTGGTTTCTCCATAAAGGATCTTAATACAGGACGTCTTCTTCATCGTTCTGACAGTACTGGTGATCTCTACCATGTTCTTCAGCCCTCTCAGCCATCTATGTCATCTGCCACCGCTATGGTCACCGTGTCTCCTCATGTGTGGCATCGCCGTCTTGGTCATCCGGGCAGTTCTACTTTTAATTTTTTACGTTCTCATAAATTTTTATCTTGTTCCAATGCAATGTTACCTATGTGTCACGCCTGTCAATTAGGTAAACATTGTCGCTTGTCTTTTTCAAAGTCTACAACTAAGACTTCACGGATTTTTGAGCTTGTTCATTCTGATTTGTGGACATCTCCTGTACCCAGTTTGAGTGTTTTAAATACTATATACTTTTTTGGATGATTATTCTCACTTTTTATGGGTGTTCCCTCTGCGTGTGAAATCTGACGTGTTCCAGGTGTTTACTACTTTTCGTGCTTATGTTGTAAATCAATTTAAAACAAATTTACAATCATTTCAGTGTGACAATGGATGTGAATTCAATAATACTAAATTACTTGAACTTTTTCAAAAACATGGAATTAAAGTTCGCTTCTCTTGTCCTTACACATCACAACAAAATGGCAAAGCTGAACGTGTCATTCGCACAATTAACAATGTGGTACGCACCCTTCTGTTTCAAGCCTCTCTCCCACCAAAATTTTGGGTTGAAGCTCTCAACATGTCAGTTCATCTTCTGAATATCCTTCCCACCACCACTCTGGACTCTAAAACCCCTTGTGAGATCTTATACGGCACTTTCCCGATATTCACACACTTACGTGTTTTTGGTGGCCTCTGCTATCCAAATCTCTCTTCTACAGCCCCCAACAAGCTTTCCCCTCGCTCTACCTCTTGTGTATACCTGGGTCCTTCCTCTTGTCATCGGGGTCATCGATGCTATGATCTAGTCACTCACCGTATTCTTATCTCTCGCCATGTGGTTTTTGATGAAGATCATTTCCCGTATGCATCCTTCAACGTCCCTCCCTCTCTCTCTGGGTATGATGCGTTCATTGATGATGTCACCACACCTACTCTGATGCCAAATACACCTGCGGCATCTCCATCCACTACTCCCTCTTTTCCTACTTCTGGTTCGCCCACCTCTGGTGACTCGAACATCTCCACTGGCGACTCTCCTACAGACGATGATCACAATCATTCGTCTGTCGTACCTCACTCTCCGCGCAACAATTCTATGCAAACTGATCCTGTAGCTACCACTTCTTCCCCAACACCGGCTCCTACCTGCACTCATCCCATGATTACTCGCTCGCGTACTGGCAGTCTCAAACCTCGACAAATTTTAAATCTCTCCGCAGTTGATTGTCTTTCTCTGATTCCCAAATCGTCTACTCAGGCCATTTGTGATCCAAATTGGAAGGCAGCCATGGACGAAGAAATGACTGCCCTACTTTCCAATCACACGTGGGATCTGGTTCCTTCCAGCGCAAGTCAACATTGTTGGTTGTCGTTGGTTATACCGTCACAAGTTCGATAGTCAGGGTCGTCTTGAGCGTTACAAGGGTCGTCTAGTTGCTCAAGGGTTCTCTCAATTGTCTGGTTTTGACTACGACGAAACTTTCAGCCCAGTTGTCAAGCCAGTCACTGTCAGGATAGTCCTAAGCATTGCCATCTCTCTCAACTGGCCTATTCATCAGCTTGATGTCAAAAATGTCTTTCTAAATGGTGAATTATCCGAGGAAGTCTATATGAAACAACCACCTGGTTATGTTCATCCTTCCTTCCCACAGCATGTCTGTCGCCTACGAAAGGCACTCTATGGCCTCAAACAAGCTCCCCGTGCTTGGTTTCACCGCTTCGCAGTCTTCATTACCTCTCTTGGTTTTCATCCAAGCAAATCTGACAGTTCTCTCTTCGTCTATCATCACGGTAGTGATATCATCTACCTATTATTATATGTTGATGATATCATTCTGACGGCCTCCTCCCAATCTCTGGTCACCCATGTCATCTCTCGTCTCTCATCTGAGTTCAAAATGACTGACCTTGGCGCTCTCTCCTTTTTCCTAGGGGTCTCCGCCAAATGCTCCTCTTCAGACCTTTTTCTGTCTCAATCAGTTTTTGCCCAGGAAATCATCTCTCGTGCTGGCATGGATACTTGTCATCCTTGCTCATCACCAGCTGAGACCAAGTCTAAGATACCCTCCTCTGGCAAACCAGTCGATGATCCGACACTTTATCGGAGTCTTGCAGGTGCTTTACAGTACCTCACGATAACTCGTCCAGAAATCTCATATGTTGTACAGCAAATATGTCTGTATATGCATGATCCTCGCCAACCACATATGAATGCCCTCAAACGCATTCTTCGTTATGTGAAGGGTACTATTTCTCATGGACTTTTTCTCCGCCCATCCTTTGTAAATCGTTTGGTCTGTTACACTGATGCCGATTGGGCCGGTTGTCCTTAAACACGTCGGTCCACCTCTGGGTTTTGCATTTTCCTAGGTGACAATCTTGTTTCGTGGTCTTCTAAACGCCAACATGTTGTGTCCCGTTCTAGTACGGAAGCTTAATACCGTGGTATTGCTAACGCTGTTGCCGAGTCTGTCTGGCTTCGTAATCTTTTGATTGAGTTACATCTACCTCTTTCGCATGCCACAGTTGTTTTTTGTGATAATGTAAGTGTCATGTATTTAGCAAATAACCCAGTACAGCATCAACCCAAACATGTGGAAATTGACTTACACTTTGTAACAGAACGTGTTGCTTTGGGGCAAGTGCGTGTGTTGCATGTGCCCTCATCTCATCAGTTAGCAGATATTTTTACTAATGGTCTTCCTACACAGTTGTTTTTAAATTTTAAGTCCAGTCTTAGCATTCGTCCTCCTCGAGCTCCGACTGAGGGGGTGTGTTAAATAATGATTTATAATGTATAGTGTAAGGGTCTCTTATGTAAATATTGGTTCTATATATTCTGTGAGATGAATGCATACACCCTTCACGGGTTTCCACATATTCTAGCAGAATATAATTCTATCGATAGTGTGAAGAAATGTTATTTTTCTTCATTTATTGGAAAATTTCAATCTTGATGGAATCCAATTCCTTTTCATAGTTGAACAAAACACATGAATTGACTAAAATTCCTTTTTATAGTTGAACCAAACACATAAATTGACTGGAATTTAGTGTTTACTCACTTAAATTCGTTTCATAAATCCTAAAGAAATCAATTCTAAGTGGGTGTTACTTTTATTAATTGATCTTCATCTGTGATTATTTTAGTTTTGAAGTGTCTTAGTTTAATTTCTATCTTAGGTGCATTTATGTATTTCGTAGTTTAGTTTACTTCTGTTTGTTGATAATCCATGCATCCTTTTACCTTCTAAGTGGCTAAATATTAGCAAACGTCTAGTATCGGTATCTCGTTTCCCATTGTTCCCTGTGTTCGATAATTTCCGAGGTCAGCTTCAAGCGTACTATGTATGTCTAGTACACTGCCTGTAATATTTGGTATAATTTACACTTTCTTCATTTCTTTATTTTTGATTACCAAATCCAAGTATATTATGAGAAATGATTAATTTAACTATAATTTCATTCAAAATCTCGCCTAAAATAATTGAAGATTGAAAATTTTCAAAATTTATGAAATATACAAACGTACAGATTGTATATAACCTTTAAAAATACAATGCTTTGATATTTTTTTGTTAGGTAAAATAATTTGATTACCTTAAAGTTTAAATTTAAAAACTTCATTACCTTTATGATAATTAGATCTTTTTGAAAAAGGATAAAAATGCTATTTCATAAATTAAATAACCATTTTGATAACTCTAAGAGTGAAAAAAAAAAAAAAACAAACAAACAAACAAACAAACAAGAGTAATAATAATAGAAATCAAACTATAATAACTAATTAGAGGACCAGATTCATAAATTTACAACTTATAAATTAAGATCTCCTCTCTTGTGGCTTGGAATCTAGATCCATTATCATGCTTCCTACTTCGTAAGTTCGTAGACCCAAGTCGTGAGTCAACCCGTGCTCTCCTTATTTCAAGGTCGATATAATTTAGTAATTTCCACGAGATTAATTTACTGGGAAAATAAATTATTATATATGTAAGTTATTAATAATTATTGGTTAGTTACGATTCAAACATTCAGTTACGATTTCTTCTTCAAATTCGTCATTTTAGCTACGTTTTTGGAACAAACTTCCTTTAATTTGGATATGGATTTGTTTAGTTTACATTTCGTTTATTTTATTGTTCATAGCATGATTAGTGAGTAATTTCGTTAGCACTTTGAAACTTGATGAAATTATATATATATATATATATATATATATATATATATATATATATATATATATATATATATATATATATATATATATATATATATATATAGATTTTAATGTTTTAATTGAAAAATCAAATGTCTGAGTTGTGTATGCTTTAATTAATGCGTTGGAATTTACAAAATCGGTGTTAAGTTTGATTTTCTAGCATTATTGTGATCATGAGAATTGAATTTAAATGCTGATTTTTAAGAACTTTATCATATTTGTGTAATTTATTAGTTGGTTGCTATTTTTAGCATTATTGTGATTATGAAATGCTAACTAGTTGATAAATTGTGAAGTTAGCATGAAATTGATCATTAGCATTATTGTGATCATATGGTTACTTTGAGCTTTAAGTTCCGTAAATTTGATTTGTGTTTGTTCGATTAAAATGAATGTTTGAAATCGATTTCGAGCGCTTGACGTGTAAAAGGTTGTGGTTTTAAAAGCTAGTTTTAGTTGGTTGACCTTTTCGTAAAATGCATGTTTTCCCTAGTTTTATGGGGTTGGGGAATACTTGAGAACTCCATACTTGATTCCTAAAATTAGTGGGATGTGTTCATTAATTATTTTGTACGCACTTGATTGACATACATTTGTGCTTTAAATGTTAAAACAGTTGTATTTAGTTCTAACTTTGTTTTCTGTTTTCAACTAAAACACCCTAAAGGGGGGTTTGGCATTTGTGAGGATTTTGTCAAAGAATTTACATTATCTTATAGAAAAATTTGTTAATCTGAAAAATGCAAGGTAACTGAAATTTAAAATCCTAGGGGGGATGCTGAGATTTTAAATAACAAAGAAGGAAGAG
This sequence comes from Centrapalus pauciflorus, assembly GCA_020465985.1. Classification (NCBI taxonomy): domain Eukaryota; kingdom Viridiplantae; phylum Streptophyta; class Magnoliopsida; order Asterales; family Asteraceae; genus Centrapalus; species Centrapalus pauciflorus. The sequence goes on from JAANYP010002752.1 coordinate 86,653, forward strand.
ATTTAAGAAATTCTGGAATTTTAAATCCTTACTGAAATCTGCGAACCAAACACAGGCTTTTAAATGCAAATCTCAGGAAATCCGTGAACCAAACGCCCCTAAGTGTTTACTCACTTAAATCCTTTTCTTATATCATAAAGAAATCAATTCTAAGTTGGGGTTGCTTTTATTATTTGATCTTCATCTGTGCTTATTTGCTTTTGCTAGGTTAGTGCATTATAGTCTTACTTCATCTCTCATTTTAGTTTAAGTGTCTTAGGTGCATTTATGCATTTCGTAGTTTAATTTACTGCAGTTTGTAGGTAATCCATCTTTTTACCTTCTAAGTGGCTAGATATTAGCAAACGTCTGGTATCGGTATCTCGTTTCTTATCGTCGTTCCTTGTCTTCGATAATTTTCGAGGTAAGCTTCAAGCGTACTATGTACGACTAGTACACTGCCAGTAATATTTGGTATAACTTACACTTTCTTCACTTCTTTATTTTGGATTGATTAATTTAACTAAAATTCCATTCAAAATCTCGCTTAAAATAATTAAAGATTGAAAATTCTCAAAATTTATGAAATAAACAAACAGATTGTATATAACCTTTAAAAATACAATGCTTTGATATTTTTTAGTTAGGTAAAATAATTTAATTACCTTAAATGTTGAAATTAAAAACTTCATTACCTTTATGATAATTAGATCTTTTAGAAAAAGGATAAAAATGCTATTTCATAAATTTAATAACCATTTTATTAACTCTAAGAGTGAAAAAAAAAAAAAAAAAAAAACAAGAGTAATAATAATAGAAATCAAATTAACTATAATAACTAAATTAGAGGACCATATTCATAAATTTACAACTTAAAAAAGATCTCTTCTCTTGTGGCTTGGAATATAGATCCTTATTTCAAGGTCGATATAATTTAGTAGTTTCCACGAGATTTACTGGGAAAATAAATTATATATTATTTATGTAAAAATCTATCTATACTATTAAAAGAGTAACTGTACTCAATTCTGGTGAAGCCACGTGTCGTCACCATGAATCGACACGTGGCATTTATAGATTTTAAAAAAAAATTTAAATCAAATATATCCAAATCTAATATAATCCAGTTTTAAATTCAAATCAAATAAAATTAAACAAAATCTAATACTCTACTAACTTATTAATTAAATCTATCCAAATCTAATATAATACACTTTTAAATTCAAATCAAATCAAATCAAACAAAATCTAATAATCTACTAACTTATAAATTATAAGATAATATGATAAAATTTTAAAAAATATATATAAAAAAATAATACCCTTCATATATATTTAGAAATATACAAAATCAATAGGTCATAATAAATAATAATGTCATCTTATATACTTTTGTTTAAAAAATAATATTAATATCTTTATCTTTTTATTATTATATTTTATATATATTAAAAATATCCGCGTAATACGCGGGTAATAAACTAGTTATTAATAAGGGGGAGTCTAAATGAACCCTTTAATATCTCAATGGACCTCTCAATTTCATTTTTTAAAATAATCATTACACAATGATGCATACTTTTTAACCATAATTATTACACAATAATTATATAAAGCTTCGTACACTTTCAGTGACTTAACACATGTAGATTTTTCAACGAAATTTATGAATGGTAACTTCTTTTTTTTTTTTTTTAAAGCTTCGTACACTTTCAGTGACTTAACACATGTAGATTTTTCAACGAAATTTCTAATGATAGCTTCCTTTTGTTTTCATCCAAAAAATATGTAGCAACGTTTTGGCCATAGGGAATGATTATTATTATTAATTAAAAACTAAAAATTAACGTTTTAAACTAAACTAGATTAATACCCATGTATTACATGGATTGATGTAAAAGATTTGTTATAAACTAAATATTAATAAAGAGGTGAGATCTCTTAAAAACGTTCAAAAATAATTTTAAAATTACGATACAATAAAAATCAATAAAAAGATGACATACATGCAAAATCATTGAGTCAATGGTAAAAAATGATGACTCTAAGTCAATGTTTAAGTCAAAGAAGACGACTAAAATGTGATTCAAAATATTTGAATTATTGATTTAATGGTAAAAAATAAAAATTCAAAGTCAATCTTTTAAAAAATTTTATTATAAAACTAAATTTTTTATTTTACCGATTTTTTAAAATTATTTACTCTTTAGGACATTTAAACATGAAATTTATTATTTTATTGATTTTAAAAAAATTATTTTAGCTTGTTAATCTTAAAAAATTTTAATGAATATTAATTGTAGTTTGAATTATTTTAGGTAACAAAAATAATAAGTTTCAACAAGAAAGTTTAAATTAAATCAATTAAATGATAAGAATGTTACTTAAATTAATGTTAATTTTTATTTTTGGAAAAAGAGCGGGAAAATAAAAAAATGGGGTATTAGAAAGTTGACACGTGGCAGGAATTATTCTCAATTATTATAATATATAGATTTTTTAAAATAATATGTAAAACTTTTGAAAATCATAAAGTAAATTATTGTTATTAAGTTTTCATATTTATTCTTATTTCGTTAAATGATTTTTAATAATAATTAAAATATCCATAAAAATATATAAATTGTTATTTCATTATTTTGATAATAAAAAACTAAAAATAAAATAGTCTTTTAACTTTAGGTTTCCTTTTTGAATTTTTGTTTAATAAATTAAACGTTTTCATGAATAGTAAAATAAAAAAAATTAAACATTTTGATGAACAATAAATAATTTTGAGTTTTTTTATATTTTTCTATAACTTTTCTAAAAAATTTAACGAAATAACTTTTTAAAAAATGTTTAAAAAATTTAAACTTTCAAGACAATTAAAGTTTTTCAAATGTTTTAAGTTTTTCACTATAAAAATGTTTTTAAACGTTTATTGAAAGTGTTAAAATTTTATTTATGTAAAAAGTTTAAAAACATCAAAAAAGTTTTTAATACTTTTTGACGATGTTTACATTTATTTTTTTGATTTAAAAAATGTTTACCTTTTTTAAAGTACAAAAGATAAATTAGAACATTTTTTTTTAGTTTTTAATTAACAATAATTATTATGAATTTGTCTTTATTAATATTTTGTTATTCAAATTTATGTCCTTTATATTAAACTAATTTTACTTGTATTTTTAATTTTTAGATTAGTCTATTATTTAATAATAATAGAAATATCAATAAAAACAATTAATAATAATTATTAAACAAGTAAGGGTAAAATAGTTAATTTAAATGGTCAAAAGACCATATCCGTAACAAAATTTCAACTACAATTACTGTCAGTGTGATTTTCAAAGTTAAACGATCCAATCCAAAATTTTTAGTAAACCACAGGGACGAAACTTGTAATTTACCTTTTTTTGGGAGAATTTCATATAAATCCTTGTAAATTTTAAATATTATGCGTATATCCTTGCGAAATTCCTTATTACATATACATCATTCTAAATCTTTAAAATCTCACGTATATATCTAAATGACTATTTTAAATTTATTTTATCATTTAAAAAAATTGTGAATACCTAAACTACCATCTTAAATCAAAAAGAAATATCATTTTCTAATTTAATTCAATAATAAATTAATTAATAAATAATATTTTATATTTTCTTAAATGATGTAATTTAATTTAAAATAGTCATTTGAATATATATATATATATATATATATATATATATATATATGTGTGTGTGTGTGTGTGTGTGTGTGTGTGTGTGTGTGTGTGTGTGTGTGTGTGTGTGTGTGTGTGTGTGTGTGATTTAAACGTTTAGAAGAATATATACGTAATAATGAAGTTTGTAAGGATATATGGGTAATATTTAAAGTTTATAAGGATATATGAACTTCTTTCCTTTTTTTTTTTTTGAAAATAATATTTTTTGTAACTTCTTAAACATCAATGATTGAGATTATAGCTTTTTAGAAGAAAAAAAAAGCATGACAAATACAACTCATGGTTAGTTAAATAACATTTCATGTAAGTTACTAAATTTAAAACAAATAAAAGTAAAACAAGAAAACAAAAATCAACGACTTGACTCGGAGGTCAATGAAAATATTGGTCGCATTTCTTTTCTTTTTTTTTTAGCAGAAAATAAGAAGAAGTCTCAAAAGACATCCCATTATACCAAATAGACACCTCTATTAATAGTTTTTTTCTTTTTTTGACTAACTTTCCTTAACATGAACATCTATAAATGTGCACACTCTTGCTTCAAATGTTAGGAAAAAACATACTTTTAAGGATTTCTAGACCCCTAGGTGTCCCATCACCCAAAAATAATTTATTGCACAGGGAAAGACGGAAAATAACCATTGAGACGTGTGGGGTAAAGCTTAATTTGTACACTTTCAACGAAATTCATGAATGATAGCTTCCTTTTTATTCATCGAAAAAATAAGTAGCAACGATTCTAATTTAAACCCAATTTAAAGCATTTGGTTATTAACACAAGTAAAACCATTCAGTTTTTATTGGAAATTTTTTTTTAATAAAAAATGTGTTTTTAACCACTTTGAACATATTTAATTAAATGTACGTGTGAAATTATTGAAAGATTTAAAAATCACTTCGAAAATATAATGTTTGTGTAGATTGGCGGCAGTAAACTTCATTGTGATTATGGAGTCAGGGGTTTAAATCTCATTGATATATATTTTTTAAATTTCAAAATGAACGGTAAAATTATAATTATCTAAATTAATTTTTTAACAATGATCCATAATAAATGCAGTAAGATCTGACAGTTGATATTAAATCTTTTTATTAAGTTTCGCAAACAATATTAAACTAGTTCTTTCTACCCGGGCGGTGCCCGGATTCACCGTAAAAAATATTAAATTCTTCTATATCAGCAAAAATAAAAGAACAAAATAATCAACTAACTCAACATACATGTATAACTATATTCGTTCGGATTATGTTTTTAAAAGCATGTTAATTTGAAGTGCATTAACATAATATGACAAGCTATTTTTGTTTTTTATTTTTATTTTATGTTAGATCACATATGTGCTAAATGTGACATATTATAATTATTAAAGTAAGATGTTATTTTTTTATTACTTAAATATATTTTTCAACTATATATAGTGGGTGGTTTGAGAAGTGAATGTGGATTAGTGGGTGGTTTGAGACGTGGATGTGAGCTAGTGGGTGGTTAGTAGTTGTGAATGTAGTTGTTGCATAAAAAAGTTGTACCATGTGCTTTTCAAGAAATACCCCTTATCAAGGGTTTTCCTTAAAAGTAGATAGATCCAACGGTGGAGATTGAAACATTCTCTCTGCTTCGCAAACAATATATATTATTAATTATAATTTTTTCACAAATATGAATGATCTAACGGTTAATCCCATCAATGATTTACCAATAAAAACAATATTAATGCAATTAGAATGAAAAATAAAAAAGAAAACCTAATTTGATAACTTTGAAATTTAATTACATAAATGGATTCTTTTTACCAAAATACAATAACTAATGCTACTGTTACATCAACAATGACAAATACATAATCCTTTCTAGAAGAAAAAACCTATAGATTCTAATAAAAGTCCAGAAAAACTAATTAAATATGATTATTGCAAGTATTTAATTTATATGTTATTAGGTAGTGCTTTTTATTTGTTGGTCATATACATCGTTAGTTTTTCAGAAAATATTAAAAAGTTGGTATTTGAAAACATGGCCAATAAAAAAATTATCTTTACAATTAACCCGATTTTAAGTTTGTATTGCAATTTTATTACATAATTAATTATTAGATGATAATTAAAATTTAGGGTATATTATGAAAAAAACCATCATGTTTTCACGTTTTTTGTGTTTTCGTTCCTTCATGTTATTTCTTTCAATAAAAGTCCTAAAGTTCTTTTTTTGCCTTTTTAGTTTAGTAAAATTTGGACATTAGGACACAGTCCCTCCATGTTATTTTTTTTCATAAAAAAATCCTAAACTTATTTTTTCCTTTTTGGTTTAGTTTTAAAAACCTGGTTCACAAATTATAACCAGAGCCTAATGTCCAAATTTCACTAAACAAAAAAACAACAACCTGAGGTTTTTATAGAAAAAAAATAACATGAAGGGATGAAAACGCAATAAACGTGAAAATATGTTGGTTTTTTCATGATAAATACTAAAATTTATAGTAAGTTTCAACTAATTTTAATGTTATTTAAGAAACTAAATATTATCTCTTTTATTTTTTGAAAATAATAATTAAAACTTTGTCAGTTAAAAAAATTTTAGTGTAAAGGTTTTTACTTTTTCTTCAAACAATCATGTTGATTGGAATAAATAAATTAAGCATTTTATTTAAATATACAAGAATATTAAGAGAGAATAAAATGTAATTTATGTGTCAACGCCATTAATTTGATTAGATATATGTTAGACATGAGAATCTATATCTATATATTATAATAAATGAGAACAATCATTGCCACATGTCATCCTCCTAATACATTAATTTTTCATTTTTCCGCTCTTTTTTCAAAAATAAAAATCAACATTAATTTAAGTAATATACATATCATTTAATAGATTTAATTTGAACTTTATTATTGACACTTATTATTTTTGTTTCCTAAACTAACTGGAATTACAATTAATACTCATTAAAAGTTTTCAAAATTAACAAGCTAAAATAAAAATATTTAAAAAATCAATAATATACTAAACTTCATGTTTAAATGTTTCAAATAGTAAATAATTTAAAAAATAGTAAAATAAAAGAATTTAATTTTAAAATAATTTTTTTACAATAAAATTTAAAAACTTTAGTATACAATAAAATTTAAAAACTTTATGAAATTATAATAAAATATTTTAGTATACAATAAAATTTAAAAACTTTTTATTATTAAATCTTTATATGTTAGTTATGAAACTTTGACACATTAAAACAATAATCATTTAAATTTCAAATGTATTTTCTTTAATAAAAATTTGTATTAATATTTTCCAAAACTTCAATAAATGTTGAAAATTTTATATTTTAAAATAACTTAATTTCGTATAATCTTAATTAATATTTATTCATTAAGTTGATGGTAGAATTGTTGTATCAAGTTTTAATCAGTCAGACAATAAATATGTATTATTAATAAAAACATCTTCAATAAGAAAACTTGTATATGGTTTAATTTAAGGTCTTTAACAAATTTATACAATCCAAATTAATATATATTTTATAAATATTAAAAATAAAAAATAGATATCATTTAAGATTTATTTCGTTGATTTATATGGGATTATTGATGATAACACAATAACAAACAAAACAGAATGAATGTTCAACATTTTTAAATCAATTATAAGAAGATAGTAATTGTAATGATTCGTATATGTAAGAGTTATAAAATATTATATTTAAATAAGTAATTTAAATATTTTGAGTCTTATTTTAATCGTGTTCTTTTGACTTAAAGTCTTAAATATAACTTAGAGTCATCATTTTTTTACAATTGACTCAATGATTTTGCGTGTATTTCATCTTTTTATTGGTTTTTATTGTATTTTATTTTATTTTTTAAAAAAAATTAAGATTCTTAAGGGATTCCACCTTTTTTATAAATATTTAACTTATTAACAACTTTTTAATATCAATCCATGTAATACATGGGTATTAAACTAGTTATGTATAATTAACACCAGTGATCTTAAATTTGCTTATGGCGTCTTTAATTAAATTTTGGTTTTAAAAGAAAATAGAATTTGATTATAGTATATTGTAACCTAATTAACAATGGATTATGATAAAAATGTTCACAACTAGGGAAGAGAGCACTCGATTCAGTTTATAATCACTTATAAAAGATTAAAAGAAATAGTTCAAATACATACAAAATTGACATCGTAAATAGTAACGATTTTTCGTAATTTAGTTACCGATTTTTTTTCATACCGATTAAGTTAATATACCTTTTAAATTCGTACCACTTAAGTTATCAACTAACTACTGATTAATTGATTTCACTGTGTTAAATTAACATGTCATCACACATGTGATTTCAATAAATTATGAATAATTAACTAAAAGAAATGACTAATTAATTTTAACAATGATTTCGAAAGTTTTATTAGTCTTTGATGATCTAATAAATATATGATCACAAAATAATCTTATCATATATTAGTTTTTTTTTTTTTAAGTTATACATAATACCATATAAATTTCATGCATCTTGTAAAATTTGTCTAATAGCTAGTTAATCAAGGACTCGATCAATTGGATAAAATTTGAAAATATACAAGTTTATATCATTTAACATATTAGATGATTATTTAATAAATAAATAAACTTTGGTATATTAACAATATTACTATTTGTAAACCTATTGTTACTGTTCAATGAACAGTAAAGCAGGTTGCCAGGCAGCTGAAGCAGGCAGGTAAGCAGCTGACTTATTTTATTATTTTAATATATATTATATAACATTTTTGTTTTTCTGTGATAACTTTTGATATATTGTATATTATTAAAATTTGAATATATCATTACGATCGCGTCATTTATGTCTACATTCTAATATAAAATTTATTATCATCGGAACTATTTTCATTAAGCAGACAGGCATGCAGCTGCCTAAATATTTTATTTTATATAAAATATATCATTGTTTTTTCTTATTATAACGTTTGATGTATTATATTTCATAAAAATTCAAATATATCATCATGATCACTTTTCTTTTATCTATATTTTAACATAAAATTCTATTTCATGTCAGCTATTTTAAAATAATAAAGTTTTTATTATTTAGTTGATTGATCGATCACACTCTTTCACTGTTCACCGGATAATAAAGCTAGCTGGTAGGCAGGTAAATGACTGACTTTTTTATTACTTTATATATAGTATATAACAATTTTGTGTTTTCTGTGATAACCTTTGCTATATTATATTTTATTAAAATTTAAATATATTATTATGATCGCATTATTTTAATTTACATTCTGATATAAAATTTGTTATCATCGAAACTATTTTTATTAGGCAGGTAGCAGCTAACTTAATTATTTTATGTCATATATAATATATAATTGTTTTGTTTATGGTCATAACGTTTGATTTATTATATTATACAAAAGGACGGACATATCATTATGATCGTATTCTTTTTTTCTACATTCCAACATAAAATTGTTTGTCGTCTCAACTATTTTTAAAATGACATTAATTTTTTTATTTAGTTGATCGATCAATCACATTATTTCATTTTATAAACTTAGATTGAAAGAAATTAGTGACCCTCATGTGAGAATCACGATTGGTAACTAATGTTATTTGATTATCTTAAAGTAATATATTTATATAAATATAATTTATGATCCCGCTACAATGGGCGTTTTAATTAAGCAGACAGTTTGTTTTGTACCTGACCATTTGTTTTGTTTTATATATTTTATATAACTGTTTTGTTATTTTGTTAGAATATTTGGCAGTTAGGAAATTTTATTTTACTGTAGTTTTATTGTGATATTCTTTAGCATTTTACATTTTGAACTTCGCTTATTAAATTATTCGTAAGATGGTTTAAATTTCCGCAGCAACGCGCGGGTGTTTCTCCACTCGTTTATTATATTTTCACATACTCTACCTTTATTTTATTTTTAAAAAAATCAAAGAAATTTATCTTTATTGAAATAGAACCCATGAATATTCGGAAAATCATTGAAACCGGAAAAATCACTGATATAAAAACGAAGATGATGACCTCGTTATAAAGTAAAGCCAAACATATATGTAGGTCCCGAGAGGTTCCCAAAGTATATAGTTATAAGCTGTAGAGGGGGGGGGAACCAGCCAATTTAAAAACTACACCACTCTTCTTAATGTTTGTATGTATTATTCAACAATTTGATTTAATTACCAAACAGCTGAATCGCGGAATAGTTCAAGCTGACGAAGATGACAGATACAACTAGTATGTTACTAGTCTAAGACCAGGACTCGAACTAGTATACAATGAATACACTCACTAAGAAGCACTCACTGTGTTTACAAGACTTAAGGAACAACTTAGGTAAAACAGCTTAGACACACAGATGCTGTTTTACAGAAGACTTGCATGCATGAAGATCACACTTGCACGTTCACTCTTGGTTTAAGAACTTAGCTTTCTTCACTACTCTTTCTGACCTTAGAAGCTTCCTTTTATACTCACTTAGAGGATCTCAGAGAAACATCTTCATTGGACAGAATGAAAAGGAAAAGTCTTGTTGAAAAGACAACATAACCTTTTCTGCACTTTTCTGAAAAGCAGACTTGTCTTCACATGTGCAGAACTTTTGTCTTTTTACTTTGTCTACTGTTGCATTGCCTTTAACTAATTTAGGAATGTCAACTTTGCGTCTTTCTTCCCTGTAAAGGCTTATTTTGATATAAGAAAAAGGTCTGTCACCCTTTTTCAAATATCCTTTTGTCTTCAATGTTACAGAAACAGCTGTGGGCAGGCTGAGCAGTTCTGTTTTCCACTTTGTCTTCGACTTTGTAAACTGATCTTGTAGTCAAAAACAATACATTGAATGACTTGGAAACAAATTCATAATGTTTTAGCCTGTTCACCAAAAGAACAGGTTCTGTTCACAAAGAACAGAACACTTTAAAAATGCCCAAAGCTGACTCAACAGTGTAGAAGCACGAGACAGTTTATGTCCAACCTGTTCAGCAGACAGAGCAGCTTGGACAAACTGTCTTAGTTGCAACACATGCAACATATAGAACAGCTTTAGACTGATATTGCAAATCATTTTCAGGTTCAATAAGGCATATAACAGGCCTTAAATTCAACCTTCAAATGCATCAACAGGTTTGATTATAAAATCTCCCCCTCAGATGTAGAACAGGTTTGACTGAGGCCTTTTTGTGCCTAACAATCTCCCCCTATTTGCAATAACCAGATCAAGCTGGTCTTGTCAAAAATCACTATATATTTTTACAATACATTTGCTGAAATAAAATTACAACATTACAGTAAAGTAAAAGATCAGTTTATATATACACTGATTCTTGACTATTCTAGAACAACACATGTTCTTACAAGAGTACAACTAATGTACTAATGTATTTTACAACTAATGTAAAAGCAAAAATTACAACTTATGTAATAATGTACAACTAATGTACAGGATGTACAGCTAATGTACAAGGTGTTTGGACTGTTTGAGTTGGGAGTAGAAAACGGTAAGCCTGTCCAACTGATGGACAGCTCCCATTCTTCACCTACCCAGACGGTAGATGGACTTCATATCACTGGAGAAGGATCCTGAACCATCTTTTCCATTCTTCCCTTGTATCCTCAAGTTCCTCAACTTCACTTCTGATGATCATGAACTTGGGATCATTGAGCTCCCCTCTTTCATAGAAGCCTCTGAGCTGATCCCAGATGGCTGCTCTCCATTTGCTAGATTGCCTGAAAGAAACTGCAAGTCTGAAGCGGCAAGTTGCTCAGATCAACTTTGTATAGTTCTGAGGCTCTTTGGAAGACTTCTTCTGAGTTAGTGGCTCTACAAAAAATGCCCCCAAGCTCAGTCTTCAAATATCTTGCCATCCTAAAACCTATTCCTTTAGCAGAGACTATGATCAACTCCTTGATTTCAAGGGCATAGTCGCCCTTTTAAAGTCAGCGTGAGTAAGTAGCTCCGCATATCTGGTTCCTTTTTGTCCGTCTGGGCCTTTATTTTGGGGTATGTTCACAAGAGACACCCCTTTTCACTTCTTTGGGAATCAGGCCCACCACCCAGCTCACTTACTGCTTTGCCATCAGACTTCTTGATGTATGCCTGATAGTCTATCCGTTCTCTGACATTAGACTGGCTCAGTCAACTGCCAGTTCCACCACCATTCCATGATCCCATCTGTGCAACATCAGTTGACGGGATTCCATTCAGGGCCTGTTGTTTGCACCGCCTGGTGATCGAAGTTTCCAGTTCTGTGTGCCGTTTCTTGAATAGGGGAAAACAGCTTTGACAATCGGCTTCCTTGGCCAGCCTGTTCAGTTAGCAACATCCATGAAATTATCTTCCTAGCCACAGTGTCAAAGGGGCGAATTTGGCTCGGGCAGAGGGTGTACTGTTGATTGGGTCACAAGACCTGAGCTACGCCATCTTTCTCTACTTCCTTCTCTTTTTCTCTGCTGTTTCTGGGCGGCTTCCGTATTTTCTTTTGCCCCAGCACTCGCAAGGTGACATTTAAATTTCTTGTGCTTCTTGGAGGGCAAAGGACCTCTAGTCAGCTGTTGTCAGAATTCTTCTTCTTTTCTTTAAGTTCCTCCAGAGGCTTGAAGCTGTGTCACGCCTAAACTCAAAGTATTTGTGCTATAGGTGAGGCCCATCTTCTTTGTGCTCGGGCTTGTGAAATTGCCATTTTCGCCTGTTTCTGCTGGCATAGGATCCTTAGCTACTAAAATAACATGTTCGTGATCTCCGTTAGCTGCTGCTTTAGTGACAGCAGCTCAGGAATTGCTCGCTTCTTCTCTTCTGATAGAAATAAGGTGCCTCTCCTTTTGCTGCTAGGTCCTGTCCGCCGTTCTCTCAGGAATGATTCCTCCCCCTTAGACTGAGACAGGGTTTGGAGAGACAGCCTGAGTAGGGTCATAGAAGCTTGAGAAGCACCTTCAGCAGGCACCTGGTGCAAAAAATCTCTGCTGGCTACCAGTGTGAGTTGCAAGACACTGGTTCTCCTTAGGAGAAGAAGTTTTCCCCCCTTAGACTTAGTCGTGAGGCAGATGAACGTCTCCCCCTTTAAGGAGAATGAAGCACGACTTCAACACCTGGGCTCCTAAGACCCAAATTCAGCAAGCTTGCCAGCAGGTTTAGGAGGATTTAAGGGACCAACAGGCTGTTCACTAATTAAGCCAAGTTTATCCTGCACCTCACCTAAGTTTTGGAAAACGACGGTTTTTTTTGTGGTTGAAGAGAAGTATGTGTGGGAATGCATTCAAGGTTGGTCAACTTAAGAAGAAGATTGTTCCCTATCCAGACGCTGTGAACAACAAACTTTGGAGCTGTGCAAGATGAAGTTCAAGAGAATCTTGAACATCAGCAAGGTTTGATGACACAGAATTTGATAGAGAACCTATAAGAGTGTTCAGGCTGGCCAATGTGGAAGGAATGGTAGTATTACAGGAAGTGAGGAGAGAGGACAGCTGTTGAGAAATAGCTGTCATAGAGGACACAGAGTCCTGTTGTGAGGAGAGGATAGAGGAAAGAGAGTTGGATACATTTTGCAGCTGTGCAGTGAGTGCAAGCAGTTGTGGAGAGTGGTCAGCTTGTGGAGTAACTGGGAAGGATTCTTTAAACGTATCAAAGAATCCTTTGAGCTGCTCAGACACAGAGTCTGAGATTATGGATGGTAGGGAGTGCATGGTATGTTCCAAAGAACCAAATTTGTTGGTCAGCAATGAAAGCTGATCCTTCAAAGGCAGGTCTTTGGGAGATGGTGGTGTATGGGTGGACTGTTTGGAGTGAGTAGATGGAGAAGATGATGATGAGGCTGGTGTTTGAGGATGAGAGGGAGAAGGAAGAGAACCTTTGGACAATAGTTCCATAGCCTGGGCAAAAGTAAGGTGGCCCAGGTTAGAGGGATCAAGGGGTCCTTCAGCAGCGGCTGTAGCTGCATCATTAGGAGAAGGAGATGATGTTTGGGGCCTCTCAGATGCTGCTTGTGTTGCAGCACCCTCATGAAGACCAGTGGTGGTTCCCTCTGCAGTGCCTTGGTCTAAAGGCACCTCATAATGGGGAGATGGGATATGCATTTCAACATCAGCAGTGGTGAAACCTGCTGATGGAATTTGCATTGAGGGATCAGCCTCACCAGAGGGATGGTATGATCCCTGAGGTTCATCAGCTTGTGTTGTTGGTCCCTCAGCAGCTGTTTGGTGTTGAACAGCTGAATCATGGGGAACAGAAGTTTGAGGCTGAGCTGCTGATTGATCTATATCAGCAGCGTGGGCACCTCGTGCAGACTCAGGGTGTAAGGAGATATGAGTGGGGGACAGTGTGGACTCAGTGTGGAGTGGAGAGGGCTCCTGTCTTTCAATATCCTCAGCCTGTTGGGAGGCTGGGATAGTTGATGTGGGTATCTCCATTTGTACAACTGGTTCCTGTTGGAAGGAACCAGAGGGTCTAGGCTGACTCAAGGGTGACTCAGGCTTGAGTGAAGCAGGCTCCAAATGAGCTGAACCTTCTCCCAAAATAGGAGAGGCAGCTTGGGTTGCTTCTTTTACAACTGAACCCTGTTGAGAGGGAACAGAGGAGACTGTTTTCTGGGCTAGTTTCTTTTTGGCTAATGATTTTCTTTGATAACGGATGGATGAAGTGGGTGATTGTGGAGAGGAGAGGGGATCTGTTTGGACTGGATGGGAGACTGGGTCAGGAACAGTGGGGCTGGACTGTTCCATAGTCTCTTGTGCCACAGAGGCACCAGCCACAAAGGCTTCAGGCTCAACAAATGAGCCAGGGTGAGGAATCTGCTCTTCCTCAGCCACAGAGGCTAAGGGAGCAGACTCAGCTTGAGCTGTTTTGGCCTTCTTTTTAGCAGGCCCAGCTTCAGTTGCCAAGGTCCTTTTTACCAACTTAGACCTGGCTTTGGATTTTCCACCGGGAGCAGCAGTGACTGGATCCACCCTCACAGCAGAGGGTCCTTCCACTAAACCCAACAGCCTCCTCATTGGTGTTGAGAGAGGAGGCTCATTTTCCAGTACAGGAGTATGAAACACCCTATTCCCTATCACAGGGAATGCAGCAGTTTTAAGTAGGGGTTGAGAGTGATATAGATGCTCACCACAGACATGGCAGACGATGAGACTCAGGAACCTGGGATATCTGACAGCTGCTGGTCTTGTCTCTTGTTGTACCAGGTTTCTCATGTTCAAGAAGATCCATTTGGCCATGTCAAGTGTAGTCCCATCCACCAGCTGAAGGACTATAGGCACTTTATCTCTACTAAGTTGGTCAAAGGAACCAACCTTGCTGCTGAATGACATTGCCACAGAGGCAAATAGGAAATTATATGTAGGTGATAACTCCTTCCTGTACAGAGTAGCTCCAACCTTGGGTTCTGCCACACCACAGAAGCGTAGCAGATTACCCATTTGCTCATTTTCAGGCTGAGGGAGATCATAGTTCTCAGCCACTGGAAGATGAAGAACTTCCCTCAAAAGATCGACTGTAATCTCAATGGTTTGAGTCCCATTGAGAATAGTACCTCTGATAACCTTAGTGTTTGGATTGTAAGAGCAGGTGTACCAGAACTCGTATACCATTTCCTGGTACAGGACACCAGGAGATGCAGTCAGGGCATTGTTCAACGGATGAACTTGCAGGAATTCCACCATTTGATCGTAACCCTTCCCCACATAGTTTTTGGGGATTGTGAGGTTTGCTATGTAGTTGGTGGGTTTCAGGGTCAGCATCGTGGTGACAGAAGGATGTTTAACAACATCCTCACCAACGAAAACTGGCAGAAAGGGATTGGGTCTGTGAGCCATTTGAGAAATTTGAAGGTTTGAGGAAGTAAAAGACACTTAGTCGATGTTAGGGTTCTTGAGAATTTTTGGGAATGATGAGGAAGACGAAGATGAAACAGTATGGTGGTATTTATAGGATTTTGAATGGTCGTGTGTATGAGAGAGAAAAGATTTGGGCGGTTTGATTTGAAATGTTTGTTAACGGAAAACGGAACGGTTGTCCATGTCAGAAACATTGTCAGACCACTTGACCTTTTTGATCACTAACACACGTAACATACATTATCCGCAGTAATTAAGTTAAATAATACATAATTTAAGAAACTTAATTATGAAGAAAGGTAATTAAACTGTTGGTCTACGCTGATGGTCAAACCTGTGATGATCAGGGTCAACAAGGTTTTCAGTCTTCAAGCTGTTCTTCCTTCAAACTGTTCCTTCAGCCTGCTTTCCTTTGTGAGAACAGGTTGAGTTCAATAGATGAACAGGTTACAGTGTGAAGAAGTGAACAGGTTGAAGACTGAACCATCAGAGCAGGCTGGACGAATAAACAGGTTCAACTGTTTTTGTTCAGCCTGTTGTATGTTCAAGCTGTTCAAGTTTTTCAGACAAATGACTAAGTACAGAACATGTATAACCTGTTCTGTCTAAGCTGTTCAGAGAAACTTGAGCAGTGTGAAACATACAAATTATTAGACCTTTGAGAGACACTTAGTCACTCTTGTTTAACATGCCCAGCTTGCTGACAAGGTAATAAAACCTTGTTTCATCCAGAGGTTTGGTGAAAATGTCTGCAAGCTGTTCATTTGTGGAAATAAAACTTACCTCCACATTACCTTTTTGAATGTGATCCCTGATGAAGTGATGTCTGACTTCAATATGCTTTGTTCTTGAGTGAAATACTGGATTGTTGGAGATGGCTATGGCACTTGTGTTATCACACAGAATAGGAGTTTTCCTATACACAAGCCCATAGTCTTCAAGCTGATGCTGCATCCACAAAATCTGCCCACAGCAGCTTCCAGCAGCAATATATTCAGCTTCAGCAGTAGAAGTGGACACTGAGTTCTGCTTCTTGCTACTCCAACTGATCAACTTTCCACCAAGGAGTTGACATCCACCTGTTGTGCTTTTCCTATCTAACCTGCAGCCTGCAAAATCAGAATCTGAATAGCCTGTTAGTTCAAGACTTGAGTCTTTGGGATACCAAAGACCCAAACCTGGAGTACCCTTCAGGTATCTGAAGATTCTTTTAACAGCTGCAAGATGTGATTCCTTTGGATTAGCTTGGAACCTAGCACATAAACAGGTGGCAAACATAATATCAGGTCTGCTAGCAGTCAAGTATAGCAAGCTCCCAATCATGCCTCTGTAAGCTGTTACTGAAACAGCTTTGCCACTGGCATCAGCATCCAATTTTACATTGGTTGCCATTGGGGTTTTAATAGGAGAACTTTGATCAAATTTAAACTTTTTCAAAAGATCTAAAGTATACTTTCTTTGATTTATAAAAATTCCAGTTGAGGTTTGTTTAACCTGTAATCCTAAAAAGAAAGTTAGTTCTCCCATCATACTCATCTCATACTTAGATTTCATGAGTAATGAAAAATTCTTGCATAACTGCTCATTAGTAGAACCGAATATTATGTCATCCACATAAATTTGAACAAGCATAATATCAGACTTCACCTTCTTTATGAACAGTGTGGTATCCACTTTACCTCTGGAGTACCCATTGCTCATAAGGAATTCAGTAAGAGTGTCATACCAGGCTCTAGGGGCTTGTTTGAGACCATAGAGAGCTTTGTCCAACTTATAGACAAAACCTGGGTGTTGTTCATTTTCAAAACCTGGAGGCTGCTTGACATATACTTCTTCTTGCAGCTTCCCATTCAAAAATGCACTCTTCACATCCATTTGAAATACTTTTATGCTCTTATGAGCAGCGTAGGCTAGATACAAACGAATTGCTTCTAGCCTGGCCACAGGAGCAAATGTCTCATCATAGTCAATGCCTTCCTCCTGTCTGTAGCCCTGAGCAACCAGTCTTGCCTTATTTCTAATGACATGACCTTGCTCATCCATTTTGTTCCTGAAAACCCATTTTGTGCCAATTATTGTTTTTCCTTTAGGGGCAGGGACCAGCTTCCATACTTTGTTTCGCTCAAACTGATTGAGTTCTTCTTGCATGGCAGTGATCCAATTGGCATCTTTTAGTGCTTCATCCACCTTCTTTGGCTCCATCAGTGAAACAAAACTAGAGAACATACAAAAGTTCCCTAAGCTGTCCCACCGAGTTTGTATCCCTTTATTGATGTCACCAATTATTTGATCATTGGGGTGACACCTGATCCACTTAGGATCATTTTTCAATGATGACTTACCAGAGTTGTTAACATCTTCAGCAGGTCCTGTTGAACAGCTCTCAAGATTTTCAGACACACTGTTGTCTTGAGCCTGTTCACTTGTTGAACATGTCTGACCACTGTTGAACATATCAGCAGAGGAACTGGGGAAATCAGAATTGATAGGTTCTGGACATGCAGTTGTAATTAAGTCAGTACATTTATTCACACAGGGTGTATTGACATAATCATCATCATGTCCATTATGATTAGCAGGTTCCACACTGGGTGTAGTGGAAGCTTTTGAGTCCTCTTCATTGATTGAATGCATCAGATCATCAAAGTTGAGGTCTCCTGAAACTGATTCAGGAACAGCTTTGGGGGAGGCATTCTTGGACTCTTCAAAGGTGACATTGATAGATTCATCTATCACCTTTCTTTTGTTGTTGTATACTCTGTAGGCTTTGGAGATAGAAGAGTAACCAACAAACACTCCTTCATCAGCTTTAGGTTCAAATTTTGACAGCTGGTCCCTTTGATTCAGAATGAAACAGGGACATCCAAACACATGGAAATAGCTGACATTTGGCTTTCTCCCTTTGAGCAGCTCATAGGGGGTCTTGTTGAACCTTTTCACCACTAAGGATCTGTTTTGAGTGAAGCAGGCAGTGTTGACAGCTTCAGCCCAAAATGATGAAGGCAAACCTGATGCACACAGCATGGTTCTGGCAGCTTCAATGAGAGTTCGGTTTCTCCTTTCAGCAACTCCATTTTGTTGAGGAGTTCTTACTGCTGAAAAGTTTTGATTGATACCTTTCTCTTCACAGAAGTCTTCAAGAGTACTGTTTCTGAATTCAGTACCATGATCACTTCTAAGCTGCTTTACTTGGGCAGAGTTCAGCATTTCCATCTTTTTAACAAATCCAATAATTTCTCTCGCAGCCTCTCCTTTGCTCTTCAAAAAGATCACCCATGTGTACCTGGAGAACTCATCAACCATTACAAGAGTGTATCTTCTTTCTCCTAGACTTGGGACATTAATAGGTCCAAACAAGTCCATATGGATTAAGAAGAGTGGAGTATCAATAGAGAAATTATGTTTGGATTTAAAAGATGTTTTTCTCTGCTTGCCTTTCTCACAAGCTGTGCATAATCTATCTTTGGCAAAAGTAATAGAAGGCAAACCTGTTACCAACTCTTTCTTACAGAGGTTATTGATGTTCTTGAAGTTCAGGTGTGACAATCTTCTATGCCATAACCAGTTTAGATCAGCGTTGGTTCTTGTGAGAAAACAGGTTTCAGTTGTGGGATCAGCAGAATGCATATCCACAACATATACACCTTTCTTTCGTTGAGCACACAGCACAACTTTGCCTTGGGAATCCAATATGTAACCCAGGTGCTCATCAAAGTTAACCTTGTAGCCAGCATCACACAGTTGACTTATGCTAACAAGGGTTATGTTTTAGCCCAACCACATAGGCTACCCTTTTGAACACTGCAGCACCAGCTTTAAGAGTTCCATATCCCTCAGTGGATCCCTGTACATTGTCACCAAAGGTGACTTTTGGCCCTTTTTCAGGCCTGAGATCACTCAGCAGTTCTTTACAACCTGTCATGTGCCCTGAGCAGCCACTGTCCAAGTACCAAACCTGGGAAGGTTGTTTTTCCTGCAGAGTGAGAAGAGAATTATTAGTTATTTTTAGGGGAACTCATCACACAGATGAGTTCTCCTACTTCATCAACACTTGTTGATGGATTTTGAATGTCCACACTAATATTCCCTATTTGAATGGTATCAGTTTGAATACCATCCTCAGTGACTATGTCATTTCCACCACTGCTTGTAACAGCTGTGAGGGAAACAGCAGAGCCAACAGGCCTCATGTCCTCAGATTCAGGACAGTCCTTGGCCAGATGTGTCTTCTTCCCACACTTATAACATTTTCTCTTTTTGGTGCTTTTGGAAGAAGGTCCTTCAGAAACACATTCTGAACTGTTTTTGTTGATTCTTTCAGCAGGTTTAGCAATTTTTGCAGAATCAACAGCTTGTGTGGTAAGTTCATAGGCCACAGCTTTGACTGTCTCTTCTTTCCTCTTTTTGGGAGGACAGATGTCAAAGACAGGAAGCTTGATTGGCCTTTGAGCTTCCACAGGTTTGGGAAACTTATTCCCAGTTGTCTCAGTTTGAGCAATGGCTTTGCCTTTGCCCCTACTGAGTTGTGATTTATGCTGCCTATCAGCATACTCACTGTGTTTGGTTTTGAAAAACTTATTTTCATTTAAAACCAACTTACCACCATGATTTGAAAACTTATTTGAAATCACAGCAGTTTTGTTTTCAACCTGAGACTTACCCTTGTTGAAAACAGGCTGCTTACTTTTTGAAAACTTATTTTCAAAATGTTTAGCATCAAAAGGATTAACATGCTTTTTACCAACAGCTTTGGACTCTGAACCTGTTTTGTCAACAGGCTTAGCATCCACAGCTTCAGTTTGAGCATGTTTTCCTTTCTTCTGCTTGTGTGAGCTAGCATAGCACTTAGCAGGCTGTTTTGGAGAACAAACTCCAACATCAGCTTTTGAGCTGAGTTCACACAAGCTGTCAGTATTTTGAGGCCTGACAAACCTGTTTGTTGAAATAAGTTTACCATTCACATTTTGGATGAATGTATTTGGAAGTTCACCAAGAGTGGACAAGTCTTCTTTCAAATTACTTATTTCAACAATGGAAGCTGCTGTGTCAAGATCCCCTCCAAGATAGGCTTGGATTTGAGCAGGAATCTGTTGACTGATACAATGGCTGACTTTTTGTGCAGATTGGCACCAAGAGTCAACTATCTTTTGAAGCTTAGCATGCTTTATATCTGTTTCTCTCTTTTCTTCCAGTAAAATGGAGTTGATGTGTTTTAATTCATCAAGCTCAGTTTCCAACTTATAGAAACTGTCCAGTTTACTGGTTTTAGTTTTAAGATCAGCTTTAAGCTTAGAGATTTCAGATAATAAAGCATCATGCTTCTCAACAGCAGCTTTCAGATCAACAAGCATGTATTCAAACATTTTAACTTTTTCTTCAGAACTGTAAGCCATAAAATTTTGTACCTTATACATCATTGTAGGATTCCAGTTCTCCAAGCTGCTGAAGGCTTCAGCTTCAGCCATGTCCTGTTTGAAACTGCTTGTTGATGGAACATCAGAGTTGGCCATCAGACACTGATTATCTTCTTCATCAGATGATGAATCAGATTCCTCCCAGTCACATGTCTCAGCCATGAGTCCCTTCTGGCGATTGGAAGACACAGAGTTTTCCAATTTCCTCAGCTTAGCCATGGCCATAAGGTACTTAACCCTATAGCCATCATCCCTGTTTGTCTTGATAGGTTTGGATGACTGACCAACAGCTTTTGACACACAGTCAGCAGCTATATGGCCAGTTTTGCCACACTTGAAGCACTCAGCCTTGGATTTGTCAAATGCTTTCTTTTTGCCAGCACTTGCACCTCCTTGCAGCATACTTCTTCCAAACCTTCTCTTGCTGAACTTTTTGACAAGCATAGCTATCATTTGCTCATCATCTTGTTCAGTAAGATCTGCAGCCTCTTCATCTTCAGATACCTCCTCCTTATCATCATCCTGTTGATCAGGTTGAGTGAACACATCACTCACCTGATTAACAGACTGTCTCACATTAGCCACAAAGGCTGTACCTCTTCTGGACATTTCCAAGGCATTCCTCTTTTGCTGCCTTGATTGTTCATCATTCAGTAAGGATCCATACAGATTGACCAGATCCATACTTCTGATAGTACCTGAGTTTCTTAGGATGGTTGAGAAATAGTTCCACTCCTCAGGTAAAATGTCCAGAAACTTGTTCACCAAAGTAAGACTGTCCTTGGTGATCCCAACAGCTTTGAGATCATTCACCAGAGCAGTGAACCTGGTGTAGGTTTCTGTGAGAGACTCCTTTGGTTTGGCAAAGAAGAGTTCATACTGTCTAACAAGATTGTTAATCCTGTTGTCCAGTGTGATTGTGGGTCCATCATAGACGGTACACAGAGTATCCCACATCTCCTTTGCAGTCTTCATCTTCTCAACCTGCTTGAACACATCATCAGGAAGAGAAATGACCAGGTTGTTTCTGGCCTTTGCATCCAGAGCTACCATTCTCTTGTCTTCATCAGACCATTGAGCTTTTGCTTTCTCAAAGGTCCTGATTTCAGGAGCAGCTCCTTCAACCGCTGGAGTTATTGTAGTAACAGAGGTTGGCACATAGGGACCCTCCATCACTATCTCTGGCAGTTGTACATCCAGATTCTCTAAATAGAGCATCATTCTGCACTTCCAACCAGAGAAGTTTTGATGATTAAATTTTGGAGGCTTGCCCATAGAGCCATTGTCATAGTAAGAAGAGTTTGCAGCACTGTTGTCCATGGAAACTTGGGATTATGAGAGATCTAGAATGACACACACTCTAAACTGCTCTGATACCAGTTGTAGGTCCCGAAAGGTTCCCAAAGTATATAGTAATAAACTGTAGAGGGGGGGGTGAATACAGTATTTAAAAACTACACACTCTTTTTCTCAATGTTTGTATGTATTATCAACAAATGTTAATTACAAACAAGCTTGACTGCGGAATTGTTCAAGCTGAGATGACAGAATACAACAGTATGGTTTCTAGTCTAAGACACACTCACACTAGATTACAATGAACACACTCACTAAGATGCACTCACTGTATTTTACAAGACTTTAAGGAACATCTTTGGTAAACAGCTTAGACACACAGAAGCTTGTTTACAGAAGATTTGCATGCATGAATATCACACTTGCACGTTCACTCTTGGTTTAAGCACTTAGCTTTCTTCACATTCTTTCTGACCTTAGAAGCTTCCTTTTATACTCACTTAGAGGATCTAAGAGAAACATCTTCATTGGGCAGAATGAAAAAGGAGAAGTCTTGTTTGAAAAGACAATATAACTTTTCTGCACTTTTCTGAAAAGCAGACTTGCCTTCTCTTGTGCAGAACTTTTGTCTTTTTACTTTCTACTGTTGCATTGCCTTTAACCATTTTAGGAATGTCAACTTTGCGTCTTTCTTCCTTGTAAAGGCCTATTTTGATATAAGAAAAAGGTCTGTCACCCTTTTTCAAATATCCGTTTGTCTTCATGTAACAGAACAGCTTGGGCAGGCTGAGCGGTTCTGCTTTCCACTTTGTCTTCAACTGTGTAAACTGATCTGGTAGTTAAAAACAATACATGATGACTTGGAAACAAATTCCATAAAGTGTTTAGCCTGTTCACAAAGAACAGGTTCTGTTCACAAAGAACAGAACACTTTAAAAATGCCCAAGCTGCTCAACAGTGTAGAGCAGCGTAGACAGTTTATGTCCAGCCTGATCAGCAGACTGATCAGCTTGGACAAACTGTTTTGGTTACAACACATGCAACGTATAGAACAGCTTTAGACTGATATTGCAAATCATTTTCAGGTTTCAATAAGGCATATAACAGGCCTTAAATTCAACCTTCAAATGTATCAACAGGTTTGATTATAAAATCTCCCCCTCAGATGTAGAGCAGGTTTGACTGAGGCCTTTTTGTGCCTAACAATTTTCAAATTAACATGCATAGTCAAGCGGATCATCATAAGTCTAGCGTGATATGTCAAGGCTGCCGCTACAACAACTCATGATTGAGACATAGAAGTCAAAGAGTCGGATGATGCTCAAGCCACGCTCACGCTTAAATCGTGGGGATCAGCCACATACTGGGCTAGCTACCAGTAAATCAACGTGGCGGAACATCGGAGGTCATTACCAAGTTCAATAGAACTGGTAAAATAGCCAGGTCTAGAACAATAGACCAATCAAGGCTAATCAAGCTGAATCGATATATCAAGTTATATGCAATGATGAAGCATACGTATTCAAAGTCATGATAGCAGTAATCTCAAAGCAGTATCAGAAATTAACTGTAATGTAATAACATGTGAAATGATGATCAAATAGCTATCATGATCCACTGGGCAACACCCATCCATGGTGTGCACAGGTCACAATCCAGCTGATAGCATGAATGTCAAATCAATCTAGCATCAACAATATGTCTCAACCGGAAATTCAAGCATGTTCAATCAGAATATCTATAACTCACTGTTCTGGGGTCTTTATCAAACAGATGTAAAATCTGCCACCTGAGTTATCCCAGGATTTATCTTTGTCAATCTGTTCTCTGTCAATTCAAGTCTTTGACCCGCTTTTAAATCTTTAAGTAAATGTTCAGAATTTCACTGAATCTGTCCAGAATTATCATGTCAACATCATGTCAATATCATTATCTATTATTCTTTAAGTCTTTATTATATCTGATTCTGATAACTGCTCTTTCATAAATCATTCTTTCATTTATATTCATTGTTTCATTAAGTTCTCAAAGGATCAATATATATACATATAATCATTTTGCTAATTATCTTATCATTTTATGCGTTGTCCAAATGTTTTATTCATTATATTCGAATTTAGGGAGTGGATTTCGAATTTAATATTTAAATTCGAAATCAAGACATAAATACATAGTGATTTGAGCAGTAAAATGTATGAGCTTAAATTTGTGATATTAAATAATCAAATGAAATTAGTGATTTGAGCAATAAAGACCCAGATACTAAATATCATGATATTAAAAATCAAATTTCACATAATATATATACTAAATTCGAATAATGGGCATTAAAGTCGAATGAATGTTAAATTCCAAGACTTCATTCGAATTTGAGTGTTAAATTCGAATCTCATTTCGATTTTGGGGATTAAATTCGACTATATTCTCGAATTTAGCTCAATTTCGAGTTTGTTCTATGTATTTCGAGTTTGTTCTTGGCATCTCGAATTTGTTCATAATTTATAGCTTTAAATCATGAACTTCTAAGGCATAAATCACAAATATGATAAATATTAAGCCTAGGTTCGTTTATATTATACTTATTCTAGTTAAAATTCAAGTTAAATTAGCATTATTCACACAAATTATTCAAATTCGAATTTATTCATTAAAACCGAAACAAAGAAATCAGAATAGCAACGATTTTTACCTCAAATTCGTACGAAATCGGATATGTGACAGCAGATTCGTGTAGTATTCTCCGAGATCTTTCCAACGATATATAAAACTCAAGAATCGGTCGGTCGGTTTGGGAGAAAATCTAGAGAGAAATAGAGAGAGAGTAGAGAGAGAGAGTCTGATTTGGATTGATGACCTTTAATCACGTTTATATACTTCATTTAGTTATATTTGCTACTTAACCCACTATTACTTTTGTATATTAGAAGATTGATTTGAAGTCAAGGTGCCGTCAGTTACGAGTCGGTCGAAGAGCGTTAACTTTATCTCTTCGATAATTTAGTTATCTCTTAGTTTCTTTAGCTGATTCCAAGGACGGAATCCTTTTTAAGTTGGGTAAGTTGTAATAACCGTAAAATTTAAAACACTTATACTTTAAAAAAAACTCACAAATAATCTAAAACTTAATAATAAACCTAATCAAGTTATCGGTGATCATGGCGGTACGACATTTACTTTTGGCGATTTCGGGGACGAAATCATTTTAAGTGGTGAGTGTTATAATAACCCGAATTTTTAAATAACAAATATTAATAAATAGAATTACTAATAATAATAAAAACCTTAACAACATTGATTAAACATTAATATAACATTACTTGTAAAATAAAATGGGCTAATGTTATAACTTTTATGACTCAGATAAATGATTTAAATCAGATGGGCTTAATTATAATTATCCACTAAACAAGCCCAACCCAGATGATTAGGGTTACACCTGTATTTATTAACATTAATCTCAAACCCTAAACCCTAATTACAAACTCTGAAAAAAGAAACTCAAATAAACCCTACGTCGGCCGGCCGTTCAAGTTGCTGAGGAGATCGGAAATAAACGAGACGGTTCACCAAGTTCCTGTTCAGATCAAGGTAACGAACTCCGCTTAAACTATAACGTTCTTGTTAAGTTGTAAAAATAATATTTTGTATCTGAAAATTGTGAAGCAAATCAAGAAATTAAAACCAGATTTATATGAAATACAAAATAAGAAAACGAACCTGTTACTTGGGTTTGAGAGTCGGTGATGGTGGTGGTTTGAGATTGGCGGCGCCGCACCAGGGGAGACCGCAATGGTCCTGGTCAGCGGCGGCCGTGAAAGAGTAGAGTGTGTGAGCAGAGAGATCGAGCGGTGGCGGCGTCGTGAGGTTGAGCAGCGGCGGCGGCGACGTTGGGTTGTCTGCTGCCGTTGTTTGCGAGAGAGGAAGTGAGAGCGAGGTGGAGCGAGAGCCGAGAGGAGTCAGTGTTATCGTGGTTGGTGGTCGCCGGTGAGAGGCGGCGGCGGTCGCTGGCCGGAGAAGCAAAAGAGAGGAAAGGGAGAGTCTAGAGAGAGAAAGAAGAGAGAGAGGGTTAATGTGGGTTGTGTGTATGTGGTGTATGTTGGCCGTGAGTTTAGGGGAGAAAATGGGGGGGATCCGACCCAGGGTCTTGACCCGACCCGAATTCTATGTAATTAAATAATTGCTTTTAATATTAAATGAATACCAATTGGCTTTTATATATTAAATATTGTAAATCGTTATTATTATTAAATTAGTTTTAAACTCATTTAATAAACCTAATATATTGGAACCAATTCTAAATAAAATAATTAATGGGTAACAAATCAATTAATTATTCACGGTTATATTTACGATTAATATCAATTAAATGTTATTACTAGTTATTAAATGATTAATTAAATATCATACCCTTAAATGAAATAAAAATATATAAACGACTTATTATTTAATTAAGGTTCACTTATAAGTTTATTTAATTATTCATTTGAGATTAAAAATAATACATTAAAATTATATGTTGGTTGAATACCGATTAAAGTAGAGAGAAATTACATAATTAATATTGGAACACCAATGCGATTAATGATGACTAATGAACCATTTTAAGTTTAACAAACAATTGTTAACCGAACTTAATAATTATTGAATGCTAAAGTATGTATTAAAATAGTGGAGATGGGTAGTTAGAAGACCAACCTAGTTGAGTTCTAATTTAAGTTCGTTCTTATAGATCGAATCGATTCGTAGCGGATTAAATCTGTCGTCGTGATTTTGCGGAGTTGCTTTTAAGGTACGGATCCCGTACTTCTTTCAGCGTTACTCTTGAGTTGTTCGTTGTGTGAATTGCATGCTAATATTGACATTCGAATTTTGATGTCTCTCGTGTCAGTTCTTTATCAAAAGCAAATATCGTCTTTAAACGCTCGTATAACATTTGCGAAAAACATATTTTGAAACTGATTATATTCATGGCTTGTTACGAAAGTTGATAATGCTTTGTGAAATGTGGCCCTTTTTGTATTGAAATGATTATTTAGTTTTGAAATGTTTATTCGGGCCTTTTGTTATGCTTGAACCCTAGACAGGAGATAGGATTACCGAGTGAACTACCTGTGGAGGTACCACAGGCATGCCATTGCGGCACCAATGGCATGACACTTCCGTAACAGTGTGATCGGTTACGGCGTCTCCCTTTTGTTTGCGATTCATGATTGAATGATTGATTGAGATTATGTTTATGATCAATGGAGATCATGTTAGCTCGGGAAATGAGCTGTTGATTATTTCAGGGAGGCGTATGGATGCATCCTAGGCTATGTTATGAGTTTTGCGGAAGTGAGGTGTAATGCCATACACTCCTTCCGGCCAGATGCACTGATGTGGCGCAACTTAGTGTAGTCTTGAGAGTGAGAGTGATTGTGAGATGGATTATTGTTTATGATGTTAGGCCGCTCGGTAAATATAACCCAACCCTTTGTTGCTTCAGCCATTATATTCTTTGTATGATCTGGTGTGGAGGTGGATATTTATGTTTTAAAGAAAAACCATTTTCAAAACTTTCCTTTTAAAGAAACTTATTTTCAAAACATTCTTTAGTCTTTGAATTCGTATACGTAGCACTTGTAATCGATCTCCGTACTGGGCGTTTGGCTCATGCTGTGTTCTTTCTTCCGGCAGGTACTCAGGGGTGATGATGGGCAGTGTGCAGGGAGTTGACCGCTATTCAAGGATTTAGATTTAGTTATTTTATTTTGGTATTAGTGATTATGAACATTCGTTAATGTTTAATTTAAAGTTTTTAATTTGGTAGTTTGAAAGCAATTGGTATTTATGTTTAAAGATTGGCAGTTTTAATATTAAAATATAGTTTGTTTTTGGTTAGATAGTTAGTTAATTAACATCGCCGGTCCACTCGGGATCGGGGATAATTTATAATTAAATCATAATTCAACTATTTATATAATTTAATTAAATATTTCATAACTTAATTAAATTATAATTCAAATAATGTAATAAAATTACATTATTGGTTCGATAATCAGATAATTAAACTAAGCTAAAAACTAGGTTGTTACATCATCAGGCTGTTTCTAGCTCTGTTTGTTGCAGCTCTGTCCGATCCCCTCATCAGTTTACACACTTCATCCCATATTGATTTGGCAGTTTTTGTGTTTGTGAGGCATGTGTAGATATCATTAGGGATGGATATCAGAAGTAATTTCCTGGCAGTTTTATCCCCTAGTTTTCTTTTCTTTTGAGCCTCAGTCAGGTTGGTAACCTCGACTGTCCTTGGTGGAATCGGGGGATTACCTGTTGGTACTCCAGGGATTGTTTCCATGAATGTGGCTGGTCCTTCTGTTAAGGATTTTAACATTTCTTCTTATAGATCATGAAAGCTGATGAATTCTAGAAACCTCTCCCTCCATTGAACGTATTCTCCCGTGTATAGAATTGGGGGGTTTGGATTCTGATCCCATTGCTAGAGCGTCCTTTGACATTTTGACTAATATTTTGGAAACTGTCCAAGATCTGATGAACTTTGATTGAAATTGAAATGTTGAACAACTGTTGAAAGTTGATCAAACTTTGAAACACAGATTAGTATCAAATGATCAACTGAAATCTACAACAAAGTAACTTGTTAGTAGCAATAATCAACTTGAATCAAACACTGAATAGACTTGATGTTTTGTAAAATTCAATTGATGTATTCAAAAAACTTGAATAATGCTTGTATGAAACTCGAATTACTCTTTTGTAAAACTCGAATGAGCTTTCTGTAAAACTCGAATGATGTATGGTGAAACTCGAATAAAGCTAAGTAAAACTCGAATGAGTTTTGTATGAAACTCGAATGAGTTTGGTATGAAACTAGATTTAGTTTGGTATGAAACTCGATTTAGCCTTAGTGAAACTCGAATTAGGTTGAAAACTTGAGTTTGAGTGAAACTCGATTAACTTTTATGTGAAACTCAAATTGGTCTATCGTGAAACTCGAATTTACTTGTGAAAAACTTGAATGAAATTCAAGTTCTTAATGAACTCGAATTAAATTCGAATTTTCTTGTTTAAAACTCGAATGAAGTTAAGAGTAAACTCGAATAAAGTTAAGAGTAAACTCGAATTTACTATGATTCAACTCGATTGACACTGTTGTCAACTCGATTGACACTGTTTGTCAACTCGATTGACACAGTTTGTCTACTCGATTGACACTGTTTGTCAACTCGAATGATACTATTGTCAACTCGAATTTCACAAGTATTCAACTCGAATTGCACATAATCTATGTGTATTTCGAGTTTCTTAATTTTTCAGATTTTTCAAGTGTGAAATTCAAATTAATTCGAATAATTTGTCCATTTTCACTCAAATTGAAATCGAAGGTGAGGATTTTGATTACAAACACTTTTTGTGAAACACTTTTGTCCAAAAATCGATCTAGAGTTGACTTTTTCAATAAAACAGTAAAAACTTCGGGTTTTTCAAAATTTTACAAAAATGCCTAGATCTTTTGCTGTGTTTTGTGAATCAAATCAAGTTTTTAGTCAATTGAATCGACTACAGATCCTAAACCTTCGATCCAATTTTCACAGTATTTGATCAACAGATTAAAAAACCCTTGGTGATTTTAGGGTTTTCGAAAAAAAATTCTCAAGAACAGTAACTGTTCGTAAAAATTTTCAATCTCAGAATCAAAATTTCACCCCAAAATCTCTTATACCAATTGTGAATTTACAGTTTCTATATCAATCAATTAACAGTTCAAGAACAAGAACAATAACAGTAATCAAAACTAACCAAATGATTGTATTCCCAAAATGTCGATTACAATGATATGATCTTCTGAGATAAGCCAGTAACCGTTTTTGCTCAAAATAGAAAAATCTAATCTTTTGAAAGTCAAATCTACTATTTATACATTTTTCACAACTATTAACTAATTACAAAATAAACCCTACACTTTGACTTCCATCAATTTCAATGTATTCTAACAAAATGTAATTGTTTTCAATCCCTCAAACATGTCATTAGTTTCAATCCATTAATCTACTCTGGTTAAACATAAATTTTTGTATAATTTCTATAGTCATATCTATATTTTCAAATTCAAAGCTTCGTTATCCACCTTGGCTATTCATTTAATGCCTATTTATATTCTCATCTATTCTCACTCACAGACATATTTATAATCACATTAGTTATAGCGATTCAATATTACACCAATCCTTGTTAACTTCAAAATCATAATATTTCAATAAGATATTACATGTATTAACTTTTGAAATAAATTTCTGGTTTCTCAATCAAAGTTCAAAAGTCTTAATAGTAATCTGTGGGATCTCATCTCTTTTGTTGAACTTTATGTCCATAATTTCATCATGTAGCACTATGGCAGACTAATTCCTTGGTGGCAGTCTGCAGTTTCTGCTAAAATGACCTCATTTTCTACAATTATAACATGCCTCGGCCTTTTTTGAACATTCATTATCGTCATGTCTCAATTGGCTACAACATCAGCAACGTATTTTCGAAGGATTACACTTCCCACCATGTCTTTCACCACATCTTTTACATTCATCACGTCTATTAGCCCCTTGATATTGAATACGGTCCGTTACGTTCATAGCCTCCATAATTCCTTATTTTACTTACAACTGTTTCTTTGTTATCAACGTGAGATACAATATCAGGCTCACCATATTGTCAACAAAAATAATAGTTTAAATTGTTCCCAACTAAATGAAGTAATCAACTCTAATCCCAATTCTTTTTCCCAATAATTCCACCATCTCTTGGCTTATCCAACCAATTGATCCTTAGATAGAATTGTCTTATATTCCTCCTTGGGATTCATATCCATAAAGATTTGTTCCATAGTTGTAATCCATTTTGTAACAACCCGAACTTTGTTTAGCATTAAAACGACTAGTTTAACGTTGTAGGTCCCGAGAGGTTCCCAAAGTATATAGCTTTAAGCTGTAGAGGGGGGGGGGGGGGTTGAATACATCAATTTAAAAACTACACACTATTTTCTCAATGTTTGTATGTATTATCAACAACTTGTTAATTACAAACAAGCTTGAATGCGGAATAGTTCAAGCTGAGATGACAGATACAACAGTATGTTCACTAGTCTAAGACAAACTCAAACTAGTATACAATGAATACACTCACTAAGAAGCACTCACTGGGTTTTCAAGACTTTAAGGGAACAGCTTATGTAAAACAGCTTAGACACACAGATACTGAATTAAACAGCAGACTTGCATGCATGAAAAATACACTTGCACGTTCACTCTTGGTTTCAGCACTTAGCTTTCATCACTCAACTTTATGTCCTTAGAAGCTTCCTTTTATACTCATTCAGAGGATCTAAGAGAAACATCTTCATTGGACGGAATGAAAAGGAGAAGTCTTGTTGAAAAGACAACATAACCTTTTCTGCACTTTTCTGAAAAGCAGACTTGTCTTCACATGTGCAGAACTTTTGTCTTTTTACTTTGTCTACTGTTGCATTGCCTTTAACTAATTTAGGAATGTCAACTTTGCGTCTTTCTTCCTTGTAAAGGCCTATTTTGATATAAGAAAAAGGTCTGTCACCCTTTTTCAAATAACCTTTTGTCTTCATGTTACAGAACAGCTTGGGCAGGCTGAGCAGTTCTGTTTTCCACTTTGTCTTCGACTTTGTAAACTGATCTTGTAGTCAAAAACAATACATGATGACTTGGAAACATATTCCATAAAGTGTTTAGCCTGTTCACAAAGAACAGGTTCTGTTCACAAAGAACAGAACACTTTAAAATTGCCCAAGCTGCTCACCAGTGTAGAGCAGCGTAGACAGTTTATGTCCAGCCTGTTCAGCAGACAGAGCAGCTTGGACAAACTGTCTTAGTTGCAACACATGCAACATATAGAACAGCTTTAGACTGATATTGCAAATCATTTTCAGGTTTCAATAAGGCATATAACAGGCCTTAAATTCAACCTTCAAATGCATCAACAGGTTTGATTATAAATCTCCCCCTCAGATGTAGAACAGGTTTGACTCAGGCCTTTTTGTGCCTAACAATCTCCCCCTATTTGCAATAACCAGTCTAAGCTGGTCTTTATCAAAAATCATTATATATTTTCACAGTACATTTTGCTGAATTGAAATTACAACATTACAGTAAAGTAAAAGATCAGTTTATATATATACTGATTCTTGATTACATTAGAACAACACATGTTCTTACAAAAATACAACTAATGTACTGATGTATATTACAACTAATGTAAACTGAAATTACAACAAATGTAAATAAAGTACAACTGATGCACATTGGACTGTTTTAGATGGGAGCAAATAATGGTAAGCCTGTCCAACTGATGGACAGCTTCCATTCTTCACGTACCCAGACGATAGATGGACTTCATTACAATGGAGAAGGATCCTGAACCATCTTTTCCAGTTCTTCCCTTGTATCCTCAAGTTCCTCAACTTCACTTCTGATGATCATGAACTTGGGATCATGGAGCTCTCCTCTTTCATAGAAGCCTCTGAGCTGATCCTAGACGGCTGCTCTCCATTTGCTAGACTGCCTAAATGAAACTGCAAGTCTGAAGGCGGCAAGTTGTCTCAGATCAACTTTGTATAGCTCTGAGGCTCTTTGGAAGCACTTCTTCTGAGTTAGGGGATCTACAAAAAATGCCCCCAGCTCAGGTTCTTCAATAATCTTGCCATCCTCAAACTCTATTCCACTAGGCAGGCTATGATCAATTCCCTTCATTTCAATGGCGTAGTCGCCCTGTTCGATCAGTGTAAGGAGTAGCTCCATCTCTGTGTCCTTTCTTGTCCTCCTGGCCTTTATTTTTGGATGTGTCACAAAGACACCTTCACTAACTTCCTTAGAAATCAGGCCAAGATCCTTTACTCTTTCCATCAACTTCTTGACATATGCCCTGATTTGTTTAGCAGTTTCAGACTTTGATTCACTCAGGGCAACTGCCAGCTCAATCCACTCCCTGTATCCCATCTGTGCTACATCAGTGTGGTCATAAGTTTCCAATTCTGGGCCTGTTGCACCCATCCTTGTTATTTTAAGCTTCCACTGACTGCCTTTCCTTGATACAGGGACAGCTTTGACAATTGCTTCCTTGGCTAGCCTTCTTTCAGCAACATCATGAAACTTTTTCTTAGCCAAGTTGTCAAAGTGGTATTGAGCTCTTGCATGGGGTACTGTTGATTTGGTCACAGAGACCTGAGTACCTTTCTCTACTTCCTTCTCTTTCTCCCCTGCTGATTGTCTAGCAGCTTCCATTATTTTCTTTTGCACCTCCAAGGTAGACATTTTAATTTTCTTTGCTTCTTGGAGTGCAAAGGATTTAGCAGCTTTAGCAGATTCTTCTTCTTTTCTCAATTCCTCCAGAGCTTGAAGCTGTTCTTCTCTAAACTCAAAGTACTTGTGCATAGGAAGACCCATCTCTTTAGCCCTGGCCTTGTGAAATTGAATTTCTGCCTGTTTCTGCTGTATGGGATCATCAGCTGCCTTTTCTTTTCCTTTAGCTGCTGCTGTAGTGATAGCAGCCTCAGGAATTTCCTCTTCTTATTCTTCTTCTTCTTCAGTTAGAATAAAGTGCCTCCTTTTACTGCTAGGCCTGTCCTCAGGAATGACTTCCTCCCCCTTAGATTGAGCAGGGTTTGGAGAGACAGCCTGAGTAGGCATAGCAGCTTGAGAGGCACCTTCAGCTATACCTGTTGCAAAGACATCTACTGGCTGACCAGTGTGAGTTGCAGACACTGGTATCTCCTTAGGAGAAGAAGTTTTCTCCCCCTTAGACTTAGTATTCGAGGCAGATGACTTCTCCCCCTTTGAAGGAGATGAAGCAGCGACTTCAACACCTGGTCTGCCTGAAGACACAAAGTCAGCAGGCTTGCCAGTAGTTTTAGTAGAAGGTTTAGGACCAACAAGGCTAGTCACTAAGTAAGCCAAGTTATCCTTCACCTCTGTAAGCTGGGAAAGACAGGTCTGAAGAGAAGAGGAGTGGGAATCAGCAAGGGATGTGAGCTTAATAATATTTTCCCTGTCAGACGCTGTGAACAGCAGAGATTGCAGCTGTGCAAGATGAAGTTCTAGAGAATCTTGCACATCAGCAAGATCTGATGACACAGAGTTTGATAGGGAGCCAATTAGAGTTTGTAAGCTAGCCAGAGTGGCTGGAAGGGTAGAGCTGCAAGAAGTAAGAAGTGATGACAGCTGTTGGGAAATAGCTGTCATTGAGGACACAGAGTCCTGCTGAATGGAAAGAATAGAGGAGAGGGAGGTGGATACATTTTGCAGCTGAGCAGTGAGTGCTAACAGCTGTGGAGAGGGATCAGATTATGGAGTTGTAGGGAAAGAGGCCTAGAACGAATCAAAGGACCCCTGAAGCTGTGCAGACACAGAGTCTGATATGATGGAGGGTAGAGATTGCATGGTGTTTTCCAAAGAACCAACTTTGTTGGTCAGCAAAGAAAGCTGATCCTTCAAAGGCAGGTCTTTGGGAGATGGAGGTGTATGGGTAGATTGTTTTGAGTGGGTAGATGGAGAGGAAGATGATGAGGCTGGTGTTTGAGGATGTGATGGAGAGGGAAGAGGGACTTTGGACAGAAGCTCCATAGCCTGGGCAAAAGTAAGATGGCCCAGTTTGGAGGGATCAAAGGGTCCTTCAGTAGCGGCTGTAGCTGCATCACCAGGAGAAGGGGATGATGTTTGGGGCCTTTCAGATGCTGCTTGTGTTGCAACACCCTCATGAAGACCAGTGGTGGTTCCCTCTGCAGTGCCTTGGTCTAAAGACACCTCATCATTAGGAGATGGGATATGCATTTCAACATCAGTAGTGGTGAAACCTGCTGATGGAATTTGCATGGAGGGAGCAGCCTCACCAGAGGGATGGTGTGATCCCTGAGGTTCATCAGCTTGAGTTGTTGGTCCCTCAGCAGCTGTTTGGTGTAGAACAACTGTATCATGGGGAGCAGAAGTTTGAGGCTGAGTTGCTAATTGGTCTATATCAGCAGCGTGGGCACCTCGTGCAGACTCAAGGTGTAAAGAAGTTTGAGTGGGGGACAGTGTGGACACAGTATGGAGTGGAGAGGACTCCTGTCTTTCAATATCCTCAGCCTGTTGGAAGGCTGAGATAGTTGATGTGGGTATCTCCATTTGTACAACTGGTTCCTGTTGGGAGGAACCAGAGGGTCTAGGCTGACTCTGGGTTGACTCAGATTGGAGTGAAGCATGCTCCAAATGAGCTGAACCTTCTCCCAAAATAGGAGAGGCAGCTGGGGTTGCTTCTTTTTCAACTGAACCCTGTTGAGAGGGGACAGAGGAGGTGGTTTGTTGGGCTGGTTTCTTTTTGGCTAGGGATTTGCATTGGTAGTGAATGGATGATGTGGGTGATTGTGGAGAGGGGAGAGGATCTGTTTGGACAGGGTGTGAGACTGAGTCAGGAACAGTGGGGCTGGCCTGTTCCATAGTCTCTTGTGCCACAGAGGCACCAGCCACAAAGGCTTCAGGTTCAATAGATGAACCAGGGTGAGGAGTCTGCTCCTCCTCAGCCATAGAGGCTAAAGGAGCAGACTTAGTCTGAGCTGTTTTGGCCTTCTTTTTCACAGGCCCAGCTTCAGTTGCCAGGGTCCTTTTAACAAGCTTGGACCTGGCTTTGGATTTTCTGGCGGGAGCAGCAGCTTGTGGATCCACCCTCACATCAGAGGATCCTTCCACCAAACCTAACAGCCTCCTCATTGGTGTGGATAGAGGAGGCTCATTTTGCAGTACAGGAGTATGAAAAATTCTATTCCCTATGACAGGGAATGCAGCAGACTTAAGTAAGGGCTAAGAGTTGTATAGTTGCTCACCACAAACATGGCTGAAAATGAGGCTCAGAAACCTGGGATAACGGACAGCAGCTGGTCTTGGCTCTTGCTGCACCAGGTTCCTCAAGTTCACAAAGATCCACTTAGCCATATCCAGGGTAGTCCCATCCACTAGTTGTAGGACTATTGGAACTTCATCTCTACTCAGTTGGTCAAATGATCCAACTTTGCTGCTGAAGCTCATCATCACAGAAGCAAACAGAAAGCTGTAGGTAGGAGACAAATCCTTCCTGTACAATGTTGCTCCAATTTTGGGTTCTGCTACACCAAAGAAGCGTAGCAGATTTCCCATTTGCTCGTTCTCAGGCTGAGGCAGATCATATGACTCAGCAATAGGCCGATGAAGAACCTCCCTCAGAAGATCAGCAGTTATCTCAATGGTTTGAGTCCCATTAAGAATAGTCCCTTTGATGATTGTGGTGTTGGGGTTGTAAGAACAGGTGTACCAGAACTCATACACCATCTCCTGGTACAGGGCACCAGGAGTTGCAGTCATAGCATAGTTCAACAGATGAACTTGCAGAAACTCCACCATTTGATCGTAGCCCTTCCCTACATAGTTTTTGGGAACAGTGAGGTTGGCAACGTAGTTTGTGGGTTTGATGGTCAGCATTGTGGTGACTGATGAATGTTTGACAACATCATCACCAACGAACACTGGAAGAAAGGGATTAGGTCTGTGAGCCATTTGGGAATTTTTGAGATTGAAGAAGCAAAGGACACTTAGTCGATTTTTAGGGTTCTTGAGGATTTCTGGAAGTGATGAAGAAAATGAAACAGTAGTTTGGTATTTATAGGATTTGAATGTGAGTGTGTATGAGAGAGAAGATTTTGGGCGGTTTGATTTGAAAAAGTCGTTAACGGAAAACGGAACGGTTGTCCATGTCAGACCGTTTGTCAGACCACTTGATTTCTTTTTAATCACTTACACACGTAATCCACATTATCCGCAGTAATTAAGTTAAATAAAACATTAATTAAGTAACTTAATCGTGAAGAAAGGTAATTAGAATTTTTGGTCTAAGCTGTTGGTCAACCCTGTGATGACCAAAGCCATCACAAGCTGTTCAATCTTCAAGCTGTTCATTTTTCAAGCTGTTCTTCCAGCCTGCTCCCCTTTGTAAGAGCAGGTTGTGTTCAATAGGAGAACAGGTTACAAGTAAAACTTGTAAGACAGCGTGAAGGAATGAACAGGTTGAGGATTGAACCACCAGAGCAGGCTGGACGAATGAACTGATTTTGTTCAGCCTGTTGTATGCTCAAGCTGTTCAAGTTTTTCAGACAAATAACCAAGTACAGAACATGTATAACCTGTTCTGTCTAAGCTGTTCTGAAAAACTTGAGCAGTGTGAAACATACAGATTTTTAGACCTTTGAGAAACACTTAGTCACTCTTGTTTAACATGCCCAGCTTGCTGACAAGGTAATTAAACCTTGTTTCATCCAGAGGTTTGGTGAAAATGTCTGCAAGCTGTTCATTTGTGGAAATAAAACTTACCTCCACATTACCTTTCTGAATGTGATCCCTGATGAAGTGATGTCTGACTTCAATATGCTTTGTTCTTGAATGAAATACTGGATTGTTGGAGATGGCTATGGCACTTGTGTTATCACACAGAATAGGAGTTTTCCTATACACAAGGCCATAGTCTTCAAGCTGATGCTGCATCCACAGAATCTGCCCACAGCAGCTTCCAGCAGCAATGTACTCAGCTTCAGCAGTAGAAGTGGACACTGAGTTCTGCTTCTTGCTACTCCAACTGATCAACTTTCCACCAAGGAGTTGACATCCACCTGTTGTGCTTTTCCTATCTAACCTGCAGCCTGCAAAATCAGAATCTGAATAGCCTGTTAGTTCAAGGCTTGAGTCTTTGGGATACCAAAGACCTAAACCTGGTGTACCCTTCAGGTATCTGAAGATTCTTTTAACAGCAGCTAGATGAGATTCCTTTGGATCAGCTTGGAACCTAGCACACAGACAGGTGGCAAACATAATATCAGGTCTACTAGCAGTTAAGTATAGCAAGCTCCCAATCATGCCTCTGTAAGCTGTTACTGAAACAGCTTTGCCACTGGCATCAGTATCCAATTTTACATTGGTTGCCATTGGGGTTTTAATAGGAGAACTTTGATCAAATTTGAACTTTTTCAATAGATCTAAAGTGTACTTTCTTTGATTTATAAAAATTCCAGTTGAGGTTTGTTTAACCTGTAATCCTAAAAAGAAAGTTAGTTCTCCCATCATACTCATTTCATACTTAGATTTCATGAGTAATGAGAAATTCTTGCATAGCTGCTCATTAGTAGAACCAAATATTATGTCATCCACATAAATTTGAACAAGCATAATGTCAGACTTCACCTTCTTTATAAACAGTGTGATATCCACTTTACCTCTGGAATACCCATTGCTCATTGCTCAGTAAGAGTGTCATACCAGGCTCTAGGGGCTTGTTTGAGACCATAGAGAGCTTTGTCCAACTTATAGACAAATCCTGGGTGTTGTTCATTTTCAAAACCTGGAGGCTGCTTATAGACTTCTTCTTGCAGCTTCCCATTCAAAAATGCACTCTTCACATCCATTTGAAATACCTTAATGCTCTTATGAGCAGCGTAGGCTAGATACAAACGAATTGCTTCTAGCCTAGCCACAGGAGCAAATGTTTCATCATAATCAATCCCTTCCTCCTGTCTGTAGCCCTGAGCAACTAGTCTTGCCTTATTTCTAATGACATGACCTTGCTCCTCCATCTTATTCCTGAAGACCCATTTTGTGCCAATTTTAGTTTTACCTTTAGGAGCAGGGACCAGCTTCCATACATTGTTTCTCTCAAACTGATTGAGCTCTTCTTGCATGGCAGTGATCCAATTGGCATCTTTTAGTGTTTCATCAACCTTCTTTGGCTCCATTAGTGAAACAAAGCTAGAGAACATACAAAAATTCCCTAAGCTGTCCCACCGTGTTTGTATCCCTTTGTTGATGTCACCAATTATTTGATCATTGGGGTGACACCTGATCCACTTAGGATCATTTTTCAATGATGATTCACCTGAGTTGTTAACATCTTCAGCAGGTCCTATTGAACAGCTCTCAAGATTTTCAGACACACTGTTGTCTTGAGCCTGTTCACTTGTTGAACATGTCTGACCACTGTTGAACATATCAGCAGAGGAACTAGGAAAATCGGCATTGATAGGTTCTGGACATGCAGTTGTAATGAAGTCAGTACATTTATTCACACAGGATGTATTGACATAATCCTCATCATGTCCATCATGATTAACAGGTTCCACACTGGGTGTAGTGGAAGCTTTTGAGTCCTCTTCATTGTTTGAATGCATCAGATCATCAATGTTTAGTTCTCCTGAAACTAATTCAAGAACAGCTTTGGTGGAAGCATTCTTGGACTCTTCAAAGGTGACATTGATAGATTCATCTATCACCTTTCTTTTGTAGGCTTTGGAGATAGCAGAGTAGCCAACAAACACACCTTCATCAGCTTTAGGTTCAAACTTTGACAGCTGGTCCCTTTGATTCAGAATGAAACAGGGACATCCAAACACATGGAAATAACTGACATTTGGCTTCCTCCCTTTGAGCAGCTCATAGGGAGTCTCGTTGAATCTTTTCACCACTAAGGATCTGTTTTGGGTGAAGCAGGCAGTGTTAACAGCTTCAGCCCAAAATGATGAAGGTAAACCTGATGCACACAGCATGGTTCTGGCAGCTTCAATGAGAGTTCGGTTTCTTCTTTCAGGAACTCCATTTTGTTGAGGAGTTCTTACGGCTGAAAAGTTTTGAGAGATTCCTTTCTCTTCACAGAAGTCTTCAAGAATACTGTTTCTGAACTCAGTACCATGATCACTTCTAAGCTGCTTTACTTGGGCAGAGTTCAGCATTTCCATCTTTTTGACAAATCCAATAATCTCTCTAGCAGCCTCTCCTTTGCTCTTTAGAAAGATCACCCATGTGTACCTGGAGAACTCATCAACCATTACAAGAGTGTATCTTCTTCATCCTAGACTTGGGACATTAACAGGTCCAAACAAGTCCATATGGATTAAGAAGAGTGGAGTATCAATAGAGAAATTATGTTTGGATTTAAAAGATGTGTTTCTCTGCTTGCCTTTCTCACAAGCTGTGCATAATCTATCCTTAGCAAAAGTCATAGAAGGCAAACCTGTCACCAACTCTTTCTTACAGAGTTTGTTGATGTTCTTGAAATTCAGATGTGACAGTCTTCTGTGCCATAGCAAGTTTAGATCAGCATTTGTTCTTGTGAGAAAACAGGTTTCTGTTGTGGGGTCAGCAGAATTCATATCCACAACATATACACCTTTCTTTCGTTGAGCACATAGCACAACTTTGCCTTGGGGATCCAATATGTAACCCAGGTGCTCATCAAAGTCAACCTTGTAGCCAGCATCACACAGTTGACTTATGCTAACAAGGTTATGTTTTAGCCCAACCACATAGGCTACTCTTTTGAACACTGCAGCACCAGCTTTAAGAGTTCCATATCCCTCAGTGGATCCCTGTACATTGTCACCAAAGGTGACTTTTGGCCCTTTTTCAGGCCTGAGATCACTCAGCAATTCTTTACAACCTGTCATGTGCCCTGAGCAGCCACTGTCCAAGTACCAAACCTGGGAAGGTTGTTTTTCCTGCAGAGTGATAAGAGAATTATTAGTTATTTTTAGGGGAACTCATCACAGAGATGAGTTCTCCTACTTCATCAACATTTGTTGATGGACTTGAAATATCCACACTAATATTCCCTATTTGAATGGTATCAGCTTGAATACCACTCTCAGTGACTGTGACATTTCCAACACTGCTTGTGACAGCTGTGATGGAAACAACAGAGTCAACAGGCCTCATGTCCTCAGATTCAGGACAATCCTTGGCCAGATGTGTCTTCTTTCCACATTTGTAACTTGTTCTCTTTTTAGGATTTTTGGAAGAAGATCTTTCAGAAACACATTCTGAGCTATTTTTGTTGATTCTATCAGCAGGTTTAGCAATTTTATTACTTTTTGATGAATCAACAGCTTGGGTGGAGGGTTCAATAGCCACAGCTTTGGCTGTCTCTTCTTTCCTCTTTTTAGGAGGACAAATGTCAAAGATAGGGAGCTTGATTGGCTTTTGAGCTTCCACAGGTTTGGCAAACTTATTCCCAATTATCTCAGTTTGAGAAATGGCTTTGCCTTTGCCCCTACTAGATTGTGATTTATGCTGCCTATCAGCATACTCACTGTGTCTGGTTTTGAGAAGCTTATTTTTATTTAAAACCAGTTTACCACTATGATTTGAAAACTTATTTGAAATCACAACCGTTTTGTTTTCAACATGAGATTTACCCTTGTTGGAAATAGGCTGCTTACCTTTTGAAAACTTGTTTTCAAAGTGTTTAGCATCAAAAGGATTAACATGCTTTTTACCATCAGCTTTGGACTCAAAACCTGTTTTATCAACAGGTTTAGTATCCACAACTTCAGTTTGGACATGTTTTCCTTTCTTTTGCTTGTGTGAACCAGTAGAGCACTTAGCAGACTGACTTGATGGAGAACAAATTCCAACATCAGCTTTTGAGCTAAATTCACACAAGCTGTCAGTGTTTTGAGGCCTGACAAACCTATTTGTTGAGATTAGTTTACCATTCACATTTTGAATGAATGTGTTTGGAAGTTCACCAAGAGTGGATAAATCTTCTTTCAGATTTTGATCTCAACAATAGAAGCTGCTGTGTCAAGATCCCCTCCAAGATAGGCTTGGATTTGTGCAGGGGTCTGTTGACTTATACAATGGCTGACTTTTTGTGCAGATTGGCACCAAGAGTTAACTATCTTTTGAAGCTTAGCATGCTTTATATCTGTTTCTCTCTTTTCTTCCAGTAAAATAGAGTTGATATGTTTTAATTCATCAAGCTCAGTTTCCAACTTATGGAAACTGTCCAGTTTACTGGATTTAGTTTTAAGATCAGTTTTGAGTTTAGAGATTTCAGATAGTAAAGCATCATGCTTCTCAACAGCAGCTTTTAGATCAACAAGCATATATTCAAACATTTTAACTTTTTCTTCGGAACTGTAAGCCATAAAATTTTGTACCTTATACATCATAGTAGGATTCCAGTTCTCTAAGCTGCTGAAGGCTTCAGCTTCAGCCATATCTTGTTTGAAGCTGCTTGTTGATGGGACATCAGTGTTGGCCATCAGACATTGATTATCTTCTTCATCAGATGATGAATCAGATTCCTCCCAATCACAAGTCTCTGCCATGAGTCCCTTTTGGCGGTTGGAACCCACTGAGTTTTCCAACTTCCTCAGCTTAGCCATGGCCATAAGGTACTTAACCCTGTATCCATCATCCTTGTTTGTCTTGTATGGTTTGGATGACTGACTAACAGCTTTTGACACACAGTCAGCAGCTATATGGCCAGTTTTGCCACATTTGAAGCACTCAGCCTTGGATTTATCAAATGCTTTCTTTATGCCAGCACCTGAACTTCCTTGCAGCATGTTTCTTCCAAACCTTTTCTTGTTGAACCTTTTGACAAGCATAGCTATCATTTGCACATCATCTTGTTCAGCAAGATCTGCAGTATCTTCTTCATCTGACACTTCCTCCTTGTCATCATCCTGTTGATCAGGTTGAGTGAACACATCACTCACCTGATTTACAGGCTGTCTCACATTAGCCACAAAGGCTGCACCTCTTTTGGACATTTCCAAGGCATTTCTCTTTTGTTGCCTTGACTCTTCATCATTCAGTAAGGATCCATACAAGTTGACCAGATCCATACTTCTGATAGTACCTGAGTTCCTTAGAATTGTTGAGAAGTAATTCCACTCTTCAGGTAGAATGTCCAGAAATTTATTCACCAGGCTAAGACTATCCTTAGTGATCCCAACAGCCTTGAGATCATTCACTAGAGCAGTAAACCTGGTGTAGGTTTCAGTGAGAGTCTCCTTTGGTTTAGCAAAGAAGAGTTCATACTGTCTAACAAGATTGTTGATCCTGTTGTCCAGTGTGATTGTGGGTCCATCATAGACGGTACACAAAGTATCCCACATCTCTTTTGCTGTCTTCATTTTCTCAACCTGTTTGAACACATCATCAGGAAGAGAAATGACAAGGTTGTTCCTGGCCTTTGCATCCAGAGCCACCAGTCTCTTGTATTCATCAGACCATTGAGCTTTAGCTTTCTCAAAGGTCCTGATTTCAGGAGCAGCTCCTTCAACCGCTGGAGTTATAGTAGTAACAGAGGTTGGCACATAGGGACCCTCCATCACTATCTCTGGTAGTTGTACATCCAGATTCCTCTAAAATAGAGCATCATTTCTGCACTTCCACCAGAGAAGTTTTGATGATTAAATTTAGAGGTTGCCAATAGAGCCATAT
The DNA here is from genome assembly GCA_020465985.1 of Centrapalus pauciflorus. Lineage (NCBI taxonomy): Eukaryota > Viridiplantae > Streptophyta > Magnoliopsida > Asterales > Asteraceae > Centrapalus > Centrapalus pauciflorus. The sequence goes on from JAANYP010002752.1 coordinate 130,191, forward strand.
AGTTTGCAGCACTGTTGTCCATTGGAAACTTGGGATATGAGAGTATCTAGAATGCACACTCTAAACTGCTCTGATACGTTGTAGGTCCGAGAGGTTCCCAAAGTATATAGCTTTTAAGCTGTAGAGGGGGGGGGGTGAATACATCAATTTAAAAAACTACACACTCTTTTCTCAATGTTTGTATGTATTATCAACAATTTGTTAATTACAAACAAGCTTGAATGCGGAATAGTTCAAGCTGAGATGACAGATACAACAGTATGTTCACTAGTCTAAGACAAACTCAAACTAGTATACAATGAATACACTCACTAAGAAGCACTCACTGGGTTTTCAAGACTTTAACGGAACAGCTTATGTAAAACAGCTTAGACACACAGATACTGAATTACACAGCAGACTTGCATGCATGAAAAACACACTTGCGCGTTCACTCTTGGTTTCAGCACTTAGCTTTCTTCACTCAAATTTCTGTCCTTAGAAGCTTCCTTTTATACTCATTCAGAGGATCTAAGAGAAACATCTTCATTGGACGGAATGAAAAGGAGAAGTCTTGTTGAAAAGACAACATAACCTTTTCTGCACTTTTCTGAAAAGCAGACTTGTCTTCACATGTGCAGAACTTTTGTCTTTTTACTTTGTCTACTGTTGTATTGCCTTTAACTAATTTAGGAATGTCAACTTTGCGTCTTTCTTCCTTGTAAAGGCCTATTTTGATATAAGAAAAAGGTCTGTCACCCTTTTTCAAATAACCTTTTGTCTTCATGTTACAGAACAGCTTGGGCAGGCTGAGCAGTTCTGTTTTCCACTTTGTCTTCGACTTTGTAAACTGATCTTGTAGTCAAAAACAATACATGATGACTTGGAAACATATTCCATAAAGTGTTTAGCCTGTTCACAAAGAACAGGTTCTGTTCACAAAGAACAGAATACTTTAAAATTGCCCAAGCAGCTCACCAGTGTAGAGCAGCGTAGACAGTTTATGTCCAGCCTATTCAGCAGACAGAGCAGCTTGGAAAAACTGTCTTAGTTGCAACACATGCAACATATAGAACAGCTTTAGACTGATATTGCAAATCATTTTCAGGTTTCAATAAGGCATATAACAGACCTTAAATTCAACCTTCAAATGCATCAACAGGTTTGATTATAAATCTCCCCCTCAGATGTAGAACAGGTTTGACTGAGGCCTTTTTGTGCCTAAAAAACGTTAATTAACACAACCAAGGTCTAATTACATAATAACATTGTATGTTTAGTTTAAAGTTTATATAAGTTAATTGTATGTTATGTATTATTTATAACGTATAAATTTTAAAAGAAAGGAAATAAAACAAGATTAGGGGTCAATTGGGCAATTTAATAAACTTTATTATGTAAAAACCCCTAAATCTGAGATGCACTCATTATCAAAAATCAGAGAAAATTAATTTCTCTCTAACCTCTCACTAAACCTACGGTTCCTTCTACAAGGTTCATCACAAATCATCTAATCAAGTCAAGGAATCATTAAGCAAGTATCAAGCAACAAGTTTATATTGAAGATTCAAGGTAAATCGACAATTAAATTTGGTTCTTGTTGTGTTTTTGAAGCCTACGGTTTCCTATGGGTTATATGATTTCAAAAGCTTCAAAAATAGGAAATTGAGCATACATTAGTGTCACAAACAACAAATAAAACACATGCATGTCTTTGATATGAGTTTATTTGAATTTATTATCTATTTGAAGTCTTAAAACCAACTTTGAAATTTTTATCTAGAAACTTATATATGGGTTCATCTTGCTGTCCATTTTTAAATTTTAATCGGTTTCTGAGGGGGCCAAGAAGGCCATTGACCTTCGGTCGTGGCATTATCATCATGTATAAATGTTTGTAGTTCATATTTGAAGCATAAATTCCCATAAATATATTGTTTTATTGCTGGAAAATCAAACAAAAACATAATGAAAATGTGCAGGTAATGCGTGCAGTAAGTATATGTGTGTTTGTGTTTGTTTTGCATGAAAAAGATACATCCATAACTTGTCTTGGATGTATGTCTCGGATGTATATATATCAATTAGCAGCAGCCACTTTTCCTATTCTATTTCTACAAGTGTCGGATGTTTCCTTACATGAAAACAGAAATATAACAGCAACACTATAAGTGCTTAGTTTGTGTTGCAAAAGCTTCCAAGACTCACTTTTTGAGTCTCGGGTGTATGGGCGTAGAGACATTTCTTTCTTTTTAAATAAAGCTAAGTGTGTGTTGTGTAAAAGGTCCGAGACTTATATTGATGGAAGTCTCGGATGTGTGATTCTATAACAACCAAAATAAGTTAAAGTACAAAAGAAGTCTTTGATGTATGTGTTCTGTGATTATGGACAGCAATAGCCAATATATATTCTAAGTAAAATCAAGTCTCTTATGTGTGTAATGTGTGAAGTATAATAATAGTATAGATTCGAGACTCACTTGATGAGTAAGTCTCGGATGTGCAGCATCAAGGACAACACCCGATATATATATAGACACACACACACACACACACACATATATATATATATATATATATGTATGTATATGTTATGTATAGATATAATATATCGGTGTCACATTAATATCATGGTATCATACACATATGTGAACACCACACACACACACACAACATATATATAATATCCCCACACACACACACACATAATGTACATATATATGTGTCATACACACATATATGTGTACACATAAGTATAGATTATTGGTGTATACACACTATAGTGGTGTATACACATATGTATAATAATGTTTGGGAAATATTTAAGTAGTGGTCAAACTGTTAGTTAGACTTCTCGCCTGTTTTATAGATTTTACATGTAAATACAAAGTTCATGCTGCTAGGTGAAGAACTCGAGCTGCCAGGTTAAAAGTTCAAGCGTGCCAGAGCAAAACACTCAAGCTGCGCTTCATGCTGTCAAGAGATCAAGCTGCTAACAGTTCAGAAACAGAAAGTCTGATTTTCAGGAAACGATCTACATGAAGATTGCCAGCATATCTACTATCAGAGAAGTCATAGTTCGTCAAGGAACATATCAAGAAGCAATATAAATACAGAGAATAGGTCGTTCTATGGTGGAGGAGGTCTGCATATTTTGAGTCTGTAATTGCTGTCTTTGATTAAGTTTTTCTTAAGCCTCAAGGTTGTAAAACCCTAAGAACATCTGTGTTCTCTCTAATCAAACAGATTAGAGGTGATTGTAATTGTGAATTCAGCAATACAAACAGTCTGATTAATTCCTGTGTGTTTATTTTTTATTGATCTGAAAGTTTTTGTTAAAATAATATTGTTATTCCCAAACTTCTTGATTAAACTTTGATTCAAAGCAAGATAGATTTATTACTCTGATAAGTTCAAATCAGTTAGTCTTGGTAATTCTATTTTAGATCCTGGTCAAGTGGTATCAGAGCCAGGTTGTGCAAACCAGGTTATTCAAATCAGGTTTTTCAACCAGGTATCTTTGTTTTTCAAAGTCGAAAACTTCTTTCATTTAATCTTTTACATGGATTTGAAAAGCAGTAGTGGATCTGGGCAAGGACAAGTGCCTATGCTCAAGCCCACATGAGTTTGAGATGTGGAAACTCAGGATTCAACAGCATATTCAATTCATTGATTATGCCATATGGGAAGCTGTTGAATCCCTCCTGAGTTGATCCAGAACTTGATGATGAGGGAAAACCAGTCACAACTCCTCCAAAAACTGAACTGAAAGGAAGGCTAGAATGAATGAAGGGAAAGCACTCACACTATACAATAGCCATTCCTAATGCTATCAACATCATTCAAAAAGTTTTTATACTGCTCACTCCTTTTGGAATGCCTTAGAGAAGAGTTTGCTGGTAATGCCAGACCAAGAGAAATCAAAAAGACCTCTTGAAACAGCAGATAGAAAACTTTTCTGGTGCAAGAATGAAAACCTCACTCAATCTTTGACAGGTTCAACAAACTGATAAGTGAACTGGAAAGTGCAAAGGTCAATCTGGATCAAGATGAAGTCAACAGAAAGTTTCTCAGATCTCTTGGAGAAGAAGGGACAGTCTATGCTGCACATGGAGAACAAAAGACCCTTGATGAGATAGAATTGGATGATCTTATATAACAGTTTAAGAGTGTTTGAGACTGAGATTGATGCTAAAAAGAAATCTTCTTCTATAACACAATACTGCTCTTATATCTTCTGAAAATCTAATAACTGTGATTCTTCTAGGTGGTGATGGCAACTCTGCTGAAACTCACTATGACCTTTGTTGCCAATGATGGATTTATGCTCTAAATGTTGAAGACTTGGAACAAATTCATCCAGATGATCTTGAAGAGATGGATTTAAAGTGGCAACATGCAATGCTAACCATGAGGGCCAAAAGATTTCTGAAAAGAACTGGTAGGGCCAACTTTCAAGCCAAGACAGAAGGCAAACCATCTTTTGATAAATCAAAAGTTGGAATGCTATAAATGCCATAAGCTTGGTCACTTTGCCAGAGAATGTAGATCTCAAGGTCAACAGCCATCAAGGACTTCACAGCCATCCAACGTCCTCATCACAGCACTTGTCTCTCAAGAAGACAATGTGTTGATTGGAGTGATCAGACAGAGGAAGAATTTCAAAATCAAGCACTTATGGCAGAAACATCAAATGTCTCCTCCACTGAACTACCATCTGAGGTAAATTCTAATCTCTGCTCTCAATCATGCAAAAATATGGTTAAAAAGTACAGAGATCATAATGAGAGCATGTGCAAAACTCTAGCTAAGATGGAAGAAAGGAGATATGAATACATGCAAGCCATAGAAGACTGGAAAACAGATCATGATTATAAGGACAATGAGATTCAAATGGGTATAGATAGAACCATCAGGAGTGGGAGAAAAAGGAGCTAAATAAGAAAATAGAATCTCTAAATAAAAAGTAGAAGAACTGAACAAAAGGTGTTGAGGCAATAAGAAGCTAGAATCTGTTAACATAAATCTTGGAAACTTCAAGTTAGCAAATCAAAGCTAGAACACCTAATGGAAGTTTCAAATTCAAAGATAGAGTGAAATCTCAGGTCAATCCCAAAGAAGGAATAGGATATAAAGCTACTCCACCCAATACAATAACAAGTACATTCATCCAATGAGTGAGGTGCTGATAGACTTGTCAATGAACCACTAGATGAGTCTATGACTATTGTAGATCCTATCCTTGATAACAGTCCTGAATTAAAAAAAGATAAGAGTCAAAATAGAGACTGTGACACAAAGAGTGCACCCATAGAAGTCCAAGCTTCCAGTAAGAAAGGAAAAGAGAAGATGAGTGTATGCAATGCTACTCCACAAGTTTCTGTACATTCTAACTGTAACACTGCATCTTCATCAAAAGGAACTAAAAGAGGTAAAACTGTTTCATCTGCACAGGCCAAAAGCATGGTGTTCAAAGTTTCCTAAACAACAGCAGGTAAGAGGAAACCAGAGAAACAAGAACCAGAAATTGACAGAAAAGTCTGGTGTTCCAATTCAAACTGTCACAAGATGCGTATCACTGTGGAGAAGAATCACTTAGCCAAGGATTGTTTTTACAAAACCAGCTGTTGCAAAAACAGACTGTCATCACACAAATCAAATCCTAATCAGCAAGCATTCAAAAGTGAAACCTTCCACAAAGCAGCTCCAAAGAAAACACTTTGATCACATATCTCAAAAGTAAATAAAAACCGTCCACACATCAAAAACAAGTTTTGGCAAAGCTAAATCAAGTTTTAACAAATGTGGTGTGTCAAGGACAAATCGTTGCTCACACTGCTAATGCAAAAGATCAGACTGCTAAGTCAAATCGGATGCTGTTAGTGCAAAAACTGAAAACTGTTAGCACTACAAACACAGCTCAAGGGCTGGGCATCCATCTGAGCTGCTAGTGAATAATCTGGACTGTCAGAAGAAAAGATGACAAAATATTGGATACCTCATATTATCACTAAATACTCTCCAAAGACTCATCAGTTGACTCACTAAATATAAGAATCAAAGACAGTTTTAGTTATGTCAATGTACAAGGCCAACCCAAAACCAATTTGGTTTGGGGTTTGGGTAGGGGGGGGGGGGGGGGGGGGGGCATGCCACGACTAAACTAAGCGTAATGATAGAGAACCGGCAAACACAGTCAGAGATCAATGCATTGGAACAATGTTGCGCAGGCAATGAACAGAGTCCATGCATAAATTAGTTACGATTTGTTGCCTCTCACATGCACTCCCTGGATCATCCGCCGAAACGAACAGTACTCGGCCCCATGATCGGAACCTGTCATAGAGCTCTAGGCACTGATTGCACAGCATTTGACAATACCAATCAAAGGTTTTGATGGCCAGGTTGACGTCATTTGGACGAGCAACGCAACGCAAAGGACGTACGTTTACCAAAGCTCATGTCCACTCGTTACGGCGCGACCCCTGACTCATTACTGTTCTGTGCCTTAGCGTACTTATGTTCCAATTGTGACAACAACTTGTTCTTCACAAGATGGTGGTTCCAAGTCATTTCCTGACCACTCTTGTTTTACTTTAGAAACCACAACAACGGCACATGTGTAGCCTGCCTGGACACAGACTATTTTAACCCTAAGTCAATACTTTACCTCTTAATATCCGATCCTCCACAATCGTCTGTCTCTTGGCCATGAACGGGTATGTGTCCCATGCAATTCAGTCCATGAATTTAGTCAAAAAAAATCTGGTAAGAGGCTTACCACAAAAGGAGTTTCATCTGTGATGATCACTGTTGTACATGCCTTAAAGGTAAGCAACACAAACTTCTCATAAGGCCAAAGAAGTAATCATCTCATATCTGTTCTTCAGTTGCTCACTATGGATCTATTTGGTCCAACTTCTGTTTTGAGTTTGAATAAAGGGCTTACTGTTTGGTTCTTGTGATGATTTCACCAGATATTATTGGGTTTACTTCTTAGGTCCAAGATGAAACTGCTGAACTAGTTAAGTCTTATCCTAAGATAGAAAACCAATCCAATTCCAAAGTTAATGTGATAAGATCAGACAATGGAACTGAATTTAAAAATCCATTCTAAACACGTTTCTGTGAGTCCAAAGGTTATTGCTAGACAATACTCACCAAGAACACCACAGCAAAATGGTTTGTAGCTGAAAGAAAGAACAGAACATAATTGAGGCTGCTAGAACAATGCTAGCTGATTCAAATCTGCCAATGACTTTCTGGGCATGCAGACTGTTATACGCCTGTTCTGTTCTAAATAGGGTTCAAGTGAGTTCAATCACAAGGGAAAACTCCCTATGAGTTTATCCATAACAGAAGTCCCCTAATAGCTTTCTTCAAGCCCTTTGGATGCCCATGTACATCCTTCACACATAAGACTCACTTAGGGAAGTTTTGCAAGTAAGGCACAAGAAGGATTTCTTTGTAGGATACTCAACTCAAAGCAAAGCCTATAGGTATACAACAGTTGTTGTCGAAAACATTGAAGAAAGTGCCAATGTTGATTTAATGAAAATACTGTAATTCAAAGGGATGGCGCCTGAGTGGTTTTTCTATGTTAGATTTCACTGAACCAATTCTCTGAGCTTTGTTGAGTTTAAAAATCTGCAGACGTGATGCATACAGGGGTTGAAGCCGCACCGAATCTCTCATGCGCAAATACAAGTTCATGAGTTGGCAAACAAAGTTGAGACTGCTGGAAAGATTAACAAGTTGGTGATGTTTCCACCTACTCTACCACTTCGGTCATGTATGCCTCCAGGGGTCCAAATACTCCACTTAATGCAAACCAGACACATGAAGTGCCAGTCCCAAGGCAATGACAGCACAGCTCCACACACCACGGAAACAGCGCAGATTCTAGGGCTAGCAGTCCAACTAGCTTCTCAAACTGTTAGCCCTAGGAAACTCATGTGTTTTTAGAACTGAACCCATTCACATGGTCTGATGGAGATGAGACATAAAACCTTGCGACTTCTTGCAAAACAGAGAGGAGGAGACAACCCACATAAGAGTTCACAAGGTACCCCTCTCAATCAAATACGGGGGGATCACAGCACTCCTGTTCAACAAGAAACAATGGTTCACAATGAGACTGGCTGCTGCTGAACAAGCAGTTTTATGATTCAGTCTACTGCTTTGTGAACATGCCCTGTTTCATTGTCCTCATTGGAACCAGAAAAGGCACCAGAGCTTCAAATGATTCATCGCGGATGTGAAGCTATGCAATAAGAGGAACGGTTTTACAGTTCAAAATTCAGAATGATGGACTCTGGGTGATCTTCCTGAAAGGAAAAAGCGTCATAGGTACAAGATGGGGTGTGCAAAACAAGAAGGCATGAGAGGGGATAGTCCATCACAGAACAAAGCAAGACTAGTAGACAAGGGGTACCACTCAGAAGAGGAATAGATATGATGAGTCTTTGCTTCCAGTAGCAAGAATGAAGCCATAGCCTATTTCGAGCATCATGCACCAGTTTCAAAGGATAAAGTGATCAAATGGAGTTAAGTCTGCTTTTTGTAGGTTGGGAACAATTGAAGAGGATCTAGGATATGTGGGTCACCTCCTCGGTTGATATGATACTACAATATCCGACAGGGTGTTACAAGCTAGACAAAGCTCTCTAGGTCTGTCCCCACCCCCATAGCATGTATGAAACACTGTCATATCTTCTACAAAAGGGATTCAAAGAGAGGCCACT
>JAANYP010002753.1:0-70861 GCA_020465985.1 Centrapalus pauciflorus
CAGAAGCTGATGCATACAGGGTTGAAGCTGCTAACACAAATTCTCATGCTGCCAATACAATTTCTCATGCTGTTGGCACAAAGTTTCAGACTGCTGCAGATTCAACAAGTTGGGATGATTTCACCACTCTACCACTTCTGTCATGTGATCCTCCAGGGTTCCTGAGCACTCAACATGATGCAAATCCAGACACTGAAGTGCCATTCCCAAGTCCTGACAGCACAGCTCAAACACAAAAGGAAACAGCTCCAGTTTCTAGGCTAGCAGTCCCAACAGCTTCTCAAGCTGTTAGCCTAGAAACTCAAGCTGTTCCAGAAACTGAACCAATCACTGGTTCTGATGGAGATGACACAAACCTTGGAACGTCCTTCCAAACAGAGAGAGAGCCCACACTAAGAGTTCATAAGTATCACCCTCTCCATCAAATACTGGGTGATCCAAGCACTCCTGTTCAAACAAGGAAGATGGTTCACAATGAGACTGCTGCTGCTGAACAAGCAGTTCCTGAATTCAGTCTAGCTGCTTTTGAACATGCCTGTTTCATGTCTCAACTAGAACCCAAAAAGGCATCAGAAGCACTAAAAGATTCATCCTGGATTGAAGCTATGCAAGAAGAGCTTTTACAGTTTAAAATTCAGAATGTATGGACTCTGGTGGATCTTCCTAAAGGTAAGAGAGCAATAGGTAAAAGGTGGGTGTTCAGAAACAAGAAGGATGAGAGAGGGATAGTCATCAAGAACAAAGCAAGACTAGTAGCACAAGGGTACACTCAAGAAGAAGGAATAGATTATGATGATGTCTTTGCTCCAGTAGCAAGAATTGAAGCCATCAGACTATTTCTAGCATATGCAAGTTTCAAAGGCTTTAACGTGTATCAAATGGATGTTAAGTCTGCTTTCTTGTATGGGACAATTGAAGAGGAAGTGTATGTGTGTCAACCTCCTGGTTTTGAAGACTACAAGTATCCAGACAGGGTGTACAAGCTAGACAAAGCTCTCTATGGTCTTCACCAAGCCCCCAGAGCATGGTATGACACACTGTCATCATATCTTCTACAGAATGGATTCAAGAGCGGCACTCTGGACAAAACACTTTTCACTAAATCCATCAAAGCTGAGATTCTTCTTGTCCAGATCTATGTTGATGACATCATTTTTGGCTCAACTAATGATAAGTTGTGCAAAGATTTTGAGGCCCTAATGCACAAAAAGTTTCAAATGAGTTCAATGGGGGAACTCAAATTCTTTCTAGGGCTGCAGGTCAAACAGAAGCCTACTGGTCTATTCATAAGTCAATCAAAGTATGTCAAAGACATACTGGAAAAGTTTGGCTATCAAGACACAAAGGTTGCAAGCACTCCAATGGATCCTCATAAACAGCTCCATACAGACAAAGATGGCATAGATGTGGACATTCATCTATAAAGATCCCTTATCGGATCTCTCATGTATCTAACATCTTCTAGACCTGATATAATGTTTGCTGTTTGTGTGTGTGCCAGGTTTCAATGTTCACCAAAGGATTCTCACTTGGTTGCTGTTAAGAGAATTTTCAGATACCTTAAAGGCCAACCACATTTAGGCCTCTGGTATCCCAAAGACTCTCCTTTTGAACTAACTGCATATTCTGACAGTGACTATGGTGGTTGCAACATTGACAGAAAATCCACAACTGGTGGATGTCAATACTTAGGAGCAAGACTGGTCTCTTGGCAATGCAAGAAACAAACAACTGGCTCCACATCATCCACTGAAGCAGAATACGTAGCAGCTGCAAGCTGCTGCTCCCAGGTAATGTGGATTCAAAATCAGCTAAGAGACTATGGTATGAATTTCTTATCCACTCCTATTTATATTGACAATTCAAGTGCCATTAGCATTGTGCAAAACCAAGTGAAATTCCCAAAAACCAAGCATATAGAAATCAGATTTCACTTCATCAGAGATAGTAATGAAAAGAAGTTAATCCAAGTTACCAAAATACATACAGATGATCAGCTAGCTGATCTATTTACAAAACCTTTTGATGTAGGAAGGTTCACTTTCCTAATATCAAACATTGGTATGGTAAACATGGATTAATTGATTTTTATTATTATCAACTCAATATGCTAATTTAAGGGGGAGACACTGTTACATTGAAAATCTGCACAAATTTACACTAACAGCATGAGTCTTTTCTCATGCTGCTAGTTCATTTTCTCGGACTGCTAGTTATTTTCACTTGATCTGTCAAAGTGTGCAGGGTATTTGGGTAATTTTTCAAATGTGTGCGCGGGACCCAACCCTTTCGAAACCTTTAAAGGTCCCGGTTTCGTTCAGTTGTAACTACCAGTTACATATTCTTCTTCCACGGCCTTCTGCTTTCTCTCTGAACGATACACACATTCTCTTCAAACCCTAAACCCTAAACCGTCGTTTCTTGATCAATGGAGTTCGTAAAAGAACACAACTGCCTCCCATACACCCTGAAACACACTGACCTTGAACCATTCCATGAGATGATGGACTTCCTCAGGCACTCCCATATCCACTATGCCCTCAATATCAACCCCACTATATACATATCTCATATTGAGCAATTCTGGAATCATGCCTATGTTCAAACCATCAATGGAGTGCCTACCCTGACTTCCAAAAAATCGATGGTACTACCATCAATATCACCGAGGATTCCATCAGACATCATCTGCATCTTCAAGATGCCACAGGTATAAAAGACCTATCTCTTACTGCTTTACACTTTGGTCTTCAAAATATTGGATATAGGGGTCCTGCTGATTCTTTTACTTTCTTGAAAGCACATTTTTCTCCTAAATGGAAATACCTTGTGCATATTATTCAGCAATGTTTAAGCCCCAAAAGAACTGGTTGGTCCGAATTCTCTTCAAATATTGCCACTGCCTTAGTGTGCTTTTCTACTGGCCAACAGTTCAATTTTTCAAATATGATCTTTCAAGGAATGTTAAGGCATCATTCCTTGAAGCATGGGAAATTTTTGATGTATCCTCGATTTTAGGCAAAAATAATTGCACACACCTGCACTACTTCAAATTTACATAAGAGGATATATGTTTCCCATAGGCACTCACTATCTTCAATCAAAAGGCTGATAAAGCCAAGTGCCAATTTTGTTAGTATTGATGCTCCATTGCCCTCTGCAATGATGAACATCATCACAAGAAACAGAGGAGAGGGGCCTGAGCAGACACAGCCCAACATTACTGCTTCAACCCCAGGACCCCAACCCTCTCCTCATGATACAGATATTCCCTCTGATCCTTTTGAACAGCCCATACGCCCACTAAAATACTTATATAAAAGGAAAAGGGGACGAGGAGCTCCTTCCTCCTCCTCCCTCAGAAAAGAGCCATATATCCCTGTGCAGGAGGATACTCCTGCACAGAATATCCAAAGGGAACCAATTGAGGACACTCCCAACCTCAATCAGGAGGTGAACATCTCTTCTGAGACTGTTCATATGGGTTTTGTGGCTGGCACTACTGATGTCTCTGCACAAGGGGCACAGGACAGGGCCAACATCTCTAAGACCACACCCATGGCAACAGCAAGTGTGCAAACACGAGCTGGAAGTCCCCAGTACCAAGAAAAGAGGGGCCCAGAGGTTCCTACTTCTGGTGTTAATGTCAGTGATAGACCACAAACACCCCTGGTGTTATCTGATCTTGAGACTAGTCTACAACTGATGCTCTTAACGGATCCAAAGCTGAAACCTGTTGTAACAATGTTGGAATACCAAATGTCCATCATTGCTGCACAGGGGGCACAAATTCATGCACTCAAACAGGCAGAAGCTGCTCACAATCAGAAACTGGCTAATCTACACAAAGGGTTTACTCTTTGTGGAAATAAGCTCATCAAACTAGAGCAGTTGATTCAAACCCATGTGGCAAAGGTTGTAGGTCCTTCTGACCAAACCAATGCTTCCAAAAAGGGGGAGAATCAGGAAGTTCCTCAACCAGTCCAAGCAGCTCCAACTCCAACAGTCCAAGCAGCATTAACAGCTTCATCTTCTAGGCTAGCAGTCCCAACAGCTTCTCAAGCTGTTAGCCTAGAAACTCAAGCTGCTTCTACAAGAGCAACTGGAGTTGTTATAAGAGAAGGTATTCAAGCTCCATCTACTTCAGTCCAACCTACATCTTCTGCTACAAAAGATAAGGGCAAGGGTATTCTCATTGAGTCTCCAAAGCACAAATTTTCTTCCAGAGAAGCCCAGATTGCCTTTGATGCTGAGATTGCCAGAAAGTTAGCAGAAGAACAAGATCAGGCCTTAGACCAGCAAACCCATGCCCCAATGCAAGATGATGAAACCTTAGGAGACTACCTAAGAGGGTTTGTGGTAAAGCAAGGTGAAAGGAAGAGGAGAATGCCAACTGGGCATACCAAGGCTGAGAAGAGAAGATTCTTAATCAATTTTGCCGTTGCAGCAGATATTCCAAAGAAAATTGCTCAGTCTATGCCTACTGAGAGGCTGCAGGCAATACATGATAAAGAAATGGAGAAAAGAAAGAAAACAAGAGTCTCTTCAGAAGTTCAGCCAGTACCAACAGTTCAACCGTCCCAATCAGTCCAACCATCAACAAAACCAGTCCATCCTGAAGCTGCCAATGCACCTGCTCCCACTAAGAAACCAGTCCAACCTGAAGCTGCCAATGCACCTGCTCCCACTGATCAACCTACTGTTTCTGTTCCATCATCTGTTAAGAGGGTGATCTTTCAGCACCATTTGCAAAAGGCTATGGAGATAGAAAAGTTGCTTGATCAACATGACTTCACAAAGCCAGAAATCAACTACTGGTTTGCTAAGTCATTGGATGAAAGAAATATAAGGGTCAAGTTTGTGATAAGGAGAGAATCTGGACCAGAAGAGGAGTATGATACATTCTGGCAGATGGTCCATAAGCTGACCAGGGATGAACTAATAAAGATGTACCACATAGGGTCTGTTTCTCAAGTCAGATCTGATCTTCCACAAGTAAAACAACTCATCAGAGATCTAAGTTCAGTTGCTGATGCTGAATTTGCAAGAAAAGAAGTGGAAGATGCTGAGAAGAAAGGGAAGCAGATCAAGGAAGTACATATTTTTGTCAAATCCAGAACCTACAGAATTCAATTCAAAGATGGATTTGGTATTTTCTTCAATCTCGAGTTTTATAATTTTTCAAAAGATATGCTGCTTCAAATAAAATCAGTTAGGATATCTTGTGATAAAGAAGAGATGAAGAGAGAATTTTTGAAGGCTGTAGATCAGAAGCTTGCACAGTTGTAAGTTTTTGAAAGCCTTGGTTTGTAAATAACAGTTTACTTTTTCATTTCCTTATTTGTATAGAACTTAAAGTCTTGTATAAAGAATTTAAGTTAGGGGGAGATTGTTGGGAAATAGTTTAAGTATACTCAAGCTGTTAGTTTAGACTTCTCAGACTGTTAGTAGATTTTTCATGTAAGTACAAAGTTCATGCTGCTAGTTGAAGAAACTCGAGCTGCCAGTGTAAAAGTTCAAGCTGCCAGAACAAATCAACTCAAGCTGCTCAGTTCATGCTGTCAAGTCATTCAAGCTGCTCAACAGTTTCATAAACAGAATGTGCTGATTTTCAGGGAAGATATCTACACGAAGATTCCAGCATATCTACTATCAGAGAAGTCATAGTCCTTCAAGGAAACACGTCCATAAAGTAATATAAATAGACAGAGTATTGTATAGAAGATACACGCATAGAGAAAGAGTTTTCTGCATATTTTGAGTCTGTAATTGCTTTATTGATAGAGTTTTCATAAGCCTCTAAGGTTGTAAAACCCTAAGAACAGTTTGTGTTCTTCGTCTAATCAAACAGATTAGAGGTGATTGTAATCATTGAATTCAGCAATACAAACAGTCTTGATTACTTCTTATGTTTTATGCTATTATTGATTCTGAAAGTTTTTGTCAAAATAATTAAGTGTTATTCCGCAAACTTCTTAATTAAACTTTGATTCAAAGCAAGATTATTGATTTATACTCTGATAAATTCAAATCAGTTAATCTTGGTTATTCATAATTTTCATTATATTTAGATTCTGACAAGATATGCTTCGTGCATGCATTCTTGATCTGGGTGGTAACTGGGATGACCACTTGCCGTTGGTCGAATTCTCATATAATAACAGTTATCATTCAACGATCAAGATGGCTACTTTTGAAGCTTTGTACGGAAGAAAGTGCAGAACTCCCACCTGTTGGCGTGAAACAGGTGAATCGCCAATATCAGGACCTGCCCTTCTACAGTTGACTCATGAGAAGATTCAACTCGTCAGAAGGAACATTCTTGAAGCTCAAAGCAGGCAGAAGTCATATTATGACAATCGACACAGATCTATCAGTTTTGCTGTTAACGATTGGGTGATGCTGAAAGTATCCCCAATGAAGAATGTGGTAAGATTTATAAAAAGAAACAAGCTACCTCCAAGATTTATCGGTCCGTTCAAGATTGTCGAAAAGATAGGAGATCAATCTTATCGTCTTGAACTGCCAGCGGACTTATCTGGAATACATCCTGTATTCCATGTCAGTCATATGAGAAAGAGCTTAGCAGACGAAAGAGAAGTTCAAATACCACACGTTAATCTGCAGATTGATGAGAAGCTTCGAGTGGTTGAAGAGCCAGAACGCATTTTGGACTCGAAGACCAAGAAGCTTAGAAATAAAGATATACAGATGGTGCTCGTCCAGTGGAAACACCACAAAGGTTCGCATCAGTCTTGGGAATCTGAAGATGTCATGAAAGCAACATATCCCAGTCTGTTCGAACATAGCTAACTTCAGGGACGAAGTTTGTGCGTGGTGGAGCCCATTCTGTAACAACCTAACATTTGACCCAGTTGTAAATTCAGTATTTTCGAACCGATAATGTAATTTTATTACATTATTTGAATTATAATTTAATTAAGTTATGAAATATTTTATTAAAATTATATAAATATGTAAATTATGATTTATTAAATTATTAAAGATAATTAAATAAAAGAGATATAAGATACAAAAGTAAAAGTAGGTTAAGTAGCAAATATAAGTAGATGAAGTATATACACGAGATTTATGAACCATTTGACACTCATCCACCCTCTCTCTTCTCTCTCTCTAAATTATCTCCCAAACCGACGGTCCGATTATCAAGTTTTATACGTCATTGAAAAGATCTCGAAGAGTTCTACACAAATCTGCTATTCCATATGTGATTTCGTACGAACTTGATGTAAGAATCGATATTTTTAAGCTTTATTACTTTCAGTTTCGAAGAGAAATTCGAATTTCCCATTTTATTCGAATTTATGCTATTTTTTTTAGTATTAACTTGATTATGATAGATTATATATATAACAGAATTGAATCTAGGCTTAATATCTAACATATTTGTGAATTTAGATGTAGAAACGTATGTTTTAAAACTGTAAAATATGAACAAATTCGAGATGCCAAGAACAAACTCGAAATGGAGCTAAATTCGAGAGTATGTTCGAATTTAGACATCAAATTCGAATGGAATTTTGAATTTAATTACCACCTTCGACTTTAATCACTACATACATGATTCGAATTTGGTGATAAACTCAAAATAGCATTTAATTACATATTTCGAGTTTGAATTTGGTGATAAAGTCAAAATAGCATTTAATTACATATTTCAAGTTTGATGACCTCAAACTTATCATCATGATTTGAATTTGATTTTAAAATTTAAGGATGGTTCGAATTTAACCCTTAAATTCGAAGGGTATTCGAATTTAATTATAAAGTCGAGCATGGATCTCTAATTTATTCCTATGATTCGAATTTAGTATTTATGATTCAAATTTAATTATTAAATTCGAACCCCACTCCCTAAATTCGAATATATTGAATAAAATACATGGACAACGCAGAAAATAACAAGATAATTAGCAAAATGATTATATATATATATATATATATATATATATATATATATATATATATATATATATATATATATATATATATACACACTAATCCTTTGAGAATTTATGAAACAAAAAACATTAAGGAAAGATGATTTATGAATAAAGAAGTTATCAGAATCAGATAAAATAAAGATTTTAAAGATAAAAGATGTTGATATTGACAAAAGATTGTTATGATAATTCTGGACAGGTTCAGTGAAATTCTGAACAAAGATTTAAAGATTTATAAAGTGGGTCAAAGATTTGATTTGACAGAGAACAGATTGAGATAAAAACCTGAGATAACTCAGGTGGCAGATTTTACATCTGTTTGATAAAGACCCAACACTGTGAGTTATAGATATTTAGATTTAACATGCTTGAATTTTCAGTTGAGACATATTGTTGATGCTAGATTGATTTGACTTTCATATTATCAGTTGGATTGTGACCTGTGCACACCATGGTTCGGTGTTGCCCAGTGGATCATGATAGCTATTTGATCATCATTTCATATATTATTGTATTTACAGTTCATTTCTGATACTGCTTTGAGACTACTGCTATCATGACTTTGATTACATATGCTTCATCATTGCATATACTTGACATATTGATTCAGCTTGACTAGCCTTGTTGGTCTATTGTTCTAGACCTGGCTATTTCACCAGTTCTATTGAACTTGGTAATGACCTCCGATGTTCCGCCACGTTGATTTACTGGTAGCTAGCCCAGTATGTGGCTGAACCCCACGATTTAAGCGTGAGCGTGGCTTGAGCATCATCCGACTCTATGACTTCTATGTCTCAATCATGAGGGCTGTAGCGGCAGCCAAGACATATCACCCTAGACTTATGATCCGCTTGACAATGCATGTTGATTTGAAAATCTATTTACTCACTAAGCATTGCTTACGGTTGCTACATTATATTTTTATAGGAAAAGATAAAGGAAAGTCACGTGCCGGACCTAGTTCTTAGGTCTTACAAAGATCAAGAACAGAAGTTTCATAGACCACTAATCAGCAACCCTCTTTGGTACAGATTGGATGATGATATTGTGGTGTTCTTGGTAGATTTATCTTGATTGTGTGATGACATGAACTAGATTAGATAGTACCCTTTATAAGTTTAATTTAAAATCGGTAATCTGTATTAAACTTAAATCCTAATATGCTTGTACTGTAATTTATAATTCCGCACTTAATTACTCTATCTTAGTTTGATTGATATCGTATTGCATGATGTGATAACTAGACTGGTGACTACTGCCCCGTGAGGGGTGGTCTTCACAAATAATCGGTAATTAAACCAAAATCCGGGCTTAATTGAATATAGAATTGGTTATCAACCGATTTGTCTTTAGTCAGTCAATTCAATCCATCACCAATTAATCGTAGTTTTCTAATTCCAAGTGGGTGACGTTTTCGTAATATAAGAGTTTCGTAAAATTTATCATCGTTCTTTAGTTGCTTAAGTTAGTTTGATTTGATTTTGCTTTAATTAGTTTGGTTCGTATAATTTAGTTGTCGTTACTTTCTTGCTTTAGTTGTTAGTTTAATTCGTGTTTGCTAGAATTGGTTTTTATTTAATTTGAAAAATCCAAAAATATTAGTTTAACTTTTTTGTTCTGGTGTTACTTAGTTCGCTTCAGTTATTCGGTTAATTAATTTTAATTATTGCCTCTAGTTGATAACTTCCTCAAAACGTCTAAAATAGCTCAATATTGGTTTAGGTTGTAGTATTTGAGTCTCCGATCTTTATTCCGTTCCCTGAGTTCGATAAATCCTGGGTGATTCTTAAAGCTATATTGCACACGATTGGTACACTGCCAGTTGTGTAATTTATACTTTGGGTTCATTTAGACATTAAAACCTGAGGTGTGTTTTGCACGCGTTATCCCCCATTCGGGTTACTCTTACCAGCTAATGGCGGAATGCATATATATTTAACATTACGGTATTACGTATGGGAATACTGCACAGGGCAAACTCATAATTAAGTTTCGGTTGGATGATGGTTTTTATGTAATACATAACATGGAATTTATGATTTTATAAATTCAAACTCAACTGTTGATGTCCATACAAGTCATATTTACGTGTAAACCTATGAGCTCAACAACAATTTTGTTAACATATTTTAACGTGTATTTTTAGGAAATTAAGGCAAGTGCACCGCACCGGAAGCATTTTCAAGGCTTCCGTACATTTGGAGTCGCATAAATTTTCAAACTCTCGGAGATTTATTTGCATTATTTTGGTTAAATTAATTATGTATTTAAATCTCTGTAATTTGCGAAGTACTTACACTTATGTTGGTTCTGTAAAACATTTCCATAATTTGAAGTTATATTGATGTATTTTTGAAAACGTCCATATAGTGGTCGTTCGTTATAATTATGGTTATGTTTCCGCGACGTCATGCTTCGTTGCCAACCAGGGTAACGGGGTGTGACAGATTGGTATCAGAGCCATAGGAATAGTGAACTAGGTTGCATTAGTACCCTAGACTATAACTGTACTTAAGTTTTACTGATTTTTGAAAATATTTTGTAACTAACTAAAAGACTATAAATGGACCTTGATGGCAGAAAACATGTCAAACAACACCATCATCATCTTGTCTAATTCTGAGGATGAGTACACCCCCCATGAGCCCCGAAGCCTCTGAGGTTTTCACCGAAGGAGAACCATCTGAAGAAGTGGACCCCTCCGAAGAGCCGATAGAGTAGTCAGAAGAGGAGCTCATGGAAGAAGACGACGCCGGAGGGGATCCACCACCCCCGGTGATCCCCTCCTACACACCATATCACCCCGAGGTTCCGTCATTCAAGCCGTACCGTCCCCACCCCAACGGCCCAAAGATGTTGTTTAAACCCCGAAAGAGGGTAATAATACCGAGGCGGGAGTCTACTCCCATCCCGGCTCCTCAACCAAGTTCACCACCACAGCAAAGACGGGCAAACGCCCGTAGATGGGATTGGATGCCCGAGACCCTCCAAGAGTGGAGGCGGGAGGAGGGAATCCCCTCCCACTTTGAGATCGGTGGACCATCCTCCGCACCTACCCCTTCGCTCACTCAAGAGCCTACCAATCAGACCATACCCCTCTTGGTTGCTCGGTCTTCAAGGCATGACCTCCAGATTCGGTTGCTTAACCAAGACATTGGAGAGATGATTGCTCGTATGGAGTGGGAGGAGTTGCAAAACTCCAACATCTACTAGGCTAACCAGCACGCCCTCGCCATCCAACAGGACGGGTTAGAGGAGCTCCGACAACGACTAGCCGAGAGCGAGCCCCGTAATGAGGAGCTG
Organism: Centrapalus pauciflorus; assembly: GCA_020465985.1. Classification (NCBI taxonomy): domain Eukaryota; kingdom Viridiplantae; phylum Streptophyta; class Magnoliopsida; order Asterales; family Asteraceae; genus Centrapalus; species Centrapalus pauciflorus. The sequence continues at coordinate 11,268 of JAANYP010002753.1, forward strand.
ATGCAACGCCTCAATGCATTGGCAAAGGGAGAGACCCCCGATCACTCCCACACCTAGTACCCCCGTATCTTTGTAATGCTAGGAAATTATTATGTAATAGTGTAGGACTAAAAATTTTCGGGTAATAACCCGCCCCAATGTAAGAAAATTATGAATGATTAATGAAAATTGCAAGTTATTTATGAATATGTGTTTGACGATTATAGAAATGTGCCTTAAGAAAAATTTATATCTTTAAGACTCAACTTCTTACACTATGCTTTTTTCTTTAAAGTTTAAGATAATGCCGCCAAAGAGAGCCATGAACACCTCGAACAACTGGTCGCACAACGAGTGGCAGCAGTTATAGCCACCTCTGAAACCAACAGAATTAGCACCGCAAACGGCCACGGAGGAGCTAGTCGCACCACGGGAGGATCTGATTCAACCCAGAAAGGGTGTGGAATCAAAGGATTCTTAAGTTGTAAGCCTCGATACTTCAACGGAACTAAAGGTGTTGTCAGACTAGTTCACTGGTTCGAGAAACTGGAGTCGGTGTTTCGTGTTAGTGGTTGCATCGAGGATGAGAAGGTCAAGTTCGCCACCCATACTCTTCAAGACGGCGCCTTGACATGGTGGAATTCTTATGCTGAATCTGTGGGAATCGATACAGCTTACCAACTCGCCTGGACCGAGTTAAAGCAAATGATGACAGATGACTATTGCCTGAGAAATGAACTACAAAAGAGGGAGTCAGAGTTCTTGAATCTGGCTATGAAAAGAACGGATGTAGCGAGGTTCACCAACCGTTTACACGAGTTGAGTCTGTTGTGCAGACAGATGGTCACTTCGGAATACAAGAAAATTGAGCGCTACATTTGGGGACTCGCCCCCCAAATCTAAGGGAATGTCACCGCATCCAACCCAACTACTATTCAGAGCGCCATTCGAACGGCGAATAACTTAATGGATCAAGTGGCTCGAAGGAACGAGGCCAAAGCTGGGGAAAACAAGAGGAAGTGGGAAGATAAATCAGGGAAAGGTTCGGGTTCACAGTCCAAAAAGCCCAAAACCATCAAAGCTTTTGTCGCCGGAACTGAGTCTAGGAAGGGCTATAACGGCACTAAACCATGGTGTAACCGATACACCTACCATCATGTAGGTCCCTATCCAACCCCTTGCGGGAAATGTAAGAAGCTCGGCCATCTGACCCAAGACTGCAAGTATAACGCCACCGGAGGCAACAACGGCACACCAACTAGGCAAGTAGAATTTCATATTGACTTGGTGCCTGGAGCTGCACCTGTTGCACGAGCACCCTACCGAATGGCACCGTCAGAGATGCAAGAGTTATCCGATCAGTTGCAAGAACTGTTGGATAAAGGATTCATCCGACCAAGTTCCTCACCTTGGGGAGCTCCGGTCTTATTTGTCAAAAATAAGGACGGATCCTTTAGGATGTGCATCGATTATCGAGAGCTGAACAAGTTAACGATCAAAAACCGATACCCTCTCCCCAGAATCGACGATTTATTCGATCAACTCCAAGGATCTAGTTTTTACTCTAAGATTGATCTACGATCCGGTTTTCACCAAGTATTAGTTCGGGAGGAAGATATACCCAAGACAACATTCAGAACTCGTTATGGACATTACAAATTTCAGGTGATGCCATCCGGTTTGACCAACGCACCAGCCGTATTCATGGACCTTATGAATTGAGTGTGTAAACTGTATTTGGACAAATTTGTAATAGTGTTTATAGACGATATCCTTATCTATTCCAGAAATAAGGAGGAGCATCCGCAACATCTAAGGATGATTTTGGAGCTTCTAGAGAAAGAACAGTTGTACGCCAAATTCTCTAAGTGTGAATTTTGGCTACGAGAAGTCAAATTCCTAGGGCATGTGATCAATAGCCAAGGAATTCAAGTAGACCCATCAAAAATCGAGGCCATTAAGAACTGAGCAACTCCTAGGACTCCCACTGAAATCCATCACTTCTTAGGTCTTGCCGGTTATTATAGGCAATTCATTGAAAACTTCTCGAAGATAGCTGGATCTTTAACGGAATTGAATCGAAAAGACATAAAGTACAACTGGGTGAAGATCAGGAAACGGCATTCCGGCTGTTGAAGTAGAGATTGTGTAGTGCACCTATTCTGTCCTTACCGGAAGGAACAGAAGATTTTGATGTTTACTGCAATGCCTCACACAATGGATTGGGTTATGTGTTAATGCAAAGAGACATGGTTATCACTTATGCATCGCGGAAACCTGAAGTTCATGAGGTAAACTACACGACTCACGACCTGGAGCTTGGAGCTGTGGTATTTGCCCACAAGATATGGAGGCACTACCTTTACGGTACAAAGTGCACGGTGTTTACAGACCACAAGAGCCTTCAGCATATTTTGAACCAGAAAGAGTTAAACATGAGGCAACGTCGCTGGGTTGAGCTGCTTAGCGATTACGACTGCGAGATCCGATATCATTCGGGTAAGGCAAACGTTGTAGCAGATGCCTTGAGCCGAAAGGAACAGGTTAAACCTTCGAGACTCCGAGCTTTGGTCATGACTATAAAGTCAAACTTGAACTCTCAAATCTGCGAGGCACAAGAGGAAGCAGTCAAGGAGGGAAATCTGCTAGATGAATCCTTGCGAGGAATGGATACACAGTTTGAAATCAAGACCGATGGATGTCAGTACTTCATGAACAGAATTTGGCTACCAAAATTTGGAGGGTTAAGGAAACTGGTCATGGATGAAGGGCATAAAACAAGATATGTGATTCACCCAGGGTTAGATAAGATGTATCATGACCTGAAGGAAATGTAGTGGTGGCCAAACATGAAGGCTGACATTGGCATGTATGTAAGAAAGTGCTTAACATGTTTAAAGGTTAACGATGAGCACCAGAAGCCATCAGGGTTGTTGGTTCAACCGGAAATACCCCAGTGGAAGTCGGAGAGAATAACCATGGACTTCATCATAAAGTTGCCAAGGACTTGTGGAGGTTATGACACCATTTGGGTGATTGTGGACCGACTCACAAAGACTACACACTTCTTGCCAATCAAGGAGACTGATAAGATGGATAAGTTAACCCGTATCTATCTTAAGGAAGTCGTTTCAAGTCATGGACTTCCTGTATCAATTATATCAGATAGGGACATCCTGTTCACATCAAGATTTTTGCAATCGTTACAAGAGGCGTTGGGTACACTCCTGGACATGAGCACGACCTATCACATGTAGACGGACGGCCAGAGTGAAAGGATGATTCAGACATTGGAGGACATGCTAAGGGCATGTGTTATCGACTTTGGCAAAAGTTAGGACAGACACCTACCATTAGTTGAGTTTTCCTATAACAACAGCTATCACTTGAGTATTTGGAATTTCAAGAGGTAGGAGATAGCCAGATCACTAGACCCGAGATCATCCAGGAGACTATAGAAAATATAGTCCAGATTCGGAACCGATTAAAGATCGCACGGGATCGACAGAAAAGCTATGCAGATGTCCGACAGAAGGATTTGGAATTTCAAGAGGGAGATCAAGTAATGTTGAAAGTCTCGCCTTGGAAAGGCGTAATCCGTTTTGGGAAACGAGGAAAACTCAATCCTCGTTATATCAGACCATTCAAGATCACGAAAAGAATTGGCCTGGTAGCCTACCAACTTGATCTACCCCCAATGCTTAATTATGTACATAATACCTTCCACGTATCCAACCTTAAGAAGTGCCTAGCTGATGAAACACTCGTTATACCCATGAACAAGCTGGAGATAGACGATAAGTTGAACTTCGTTGAAAAACCCGTGGAAATAATGGACCGAGAAGTTAAGACACTAAAGCACAGCCGAATCCTGATAATAAAAGTCAGATGAAACTCTAAACGAGGTCCTGAGTTGACATGGGAACGCGAAGATCAATTTCGGGAAAAATACCCTCATCTGTTCTCAAATACTCAAGTAGTGGAGAACACTAGCTAATTTCGGGACGAAATTCCCTTAACAGGGGGAGACTGTAACATCCGACATTAAACTAGGTTAGCAACTATGACCTAATCAGTATTTACTAGCCAATTATAACCTAATCAGTGGTCATTAGCAATTAATCAAAGTGATTAACAATGATCATAAGGAAATTCAACTCTGTTAGGCACAAAAAGGCCTCAGTCAAACCTGCTGTTCATCTGAGGGGGAGATTTTTAATCAAACCCGTTGATGCATTTGAAGGTTGAATTTAAGGCTTGTTATATGCCATATTGAAACCTGAAAATGATTTGCAATATCAGCCTAAGGCTGTTTACCATGTTTCATACGTTGCAACAAAGGCAGTTTGTCCAAGCTGTTCTGTCTGCTGAACAGGCTGGACATAAACTGTCTACGATGCTCTATTCTGTTGAGCAGCTTAGACAGTTTACAAGTGTTCTGTCCATTGTGAACAGAGCCTGTTCTTTGTGAACAGGTTAAACACTTCATGGAATATGTTTCCAAGTCCTCATGTATTGTTTTTGGCTACAAGATCAGTTTACAAGTCGAAGACAAAGTGGAAAACAGAACTGCACAGCCTGCCCACGCTAATCTGTCACATGGAGACAAACATATATTTGAAAAGGGTGACAGACCTTTTCTTATATCAGAATGGCATTAGTTAAAGAATAAGATGCAAAGTTGACATTCCTCTTTTGGTTAAAGCCGTATACAACAGTGACAAAAAGGAAAAGACAAAGATTCTGCCATGTGAAGACAAAGGTACTTTATCAGAACGTGCAGAAAGACATTTTGTCTTTTTGGAAAGACTCTCCTTTATCTCTTCTGTCCAATGAAGAAGCTTCACTGAGATTCTCCTTTTGAGTATAAAAGGAAGCTTCTAAGGATAAAGAAATAATCAAGAGTGTGAATTCAGAACGTGCATTGAAGTGTGTTATTCCATGCATGCAAGTCTGCCTACATAAAACAGTCAAGTGTGTCTAAGCTGTTCTTGTGTAAGCTGTCCTTCTAAGTCTTGTAAAAATAGTGAGTGCTTCTAAGTGAATGTATTCATTGTAACTAGTCAGAGTGAGTTTTAGATTAGTTGATAAACTGTTGTATCTGTCATCTCAGCTTGAACCTTTCCGCATTCAAGCTTGTTTGTAATTAACTTTTGTTGATAATACATACAAACATTGAGAAAAGAGTATTTAAGTTTTAAATAGCTGTATTCACCCCCCCCCCCCCCCCCTCTACAGCTTAGAGCTATATACTTGGGAAACCTTTTGGGACCTACAAACTCAATTAGAATAAATTTCATCGGTGCGATGAATGGGCAAATCAATTAATCCGGTCAATTTACGATATGAAGGATTAATTCAACTAAGTACATAATTAAATTATGATTAGTGACACTAATCATACCCTAATACAATTAATTAACATTAATTATGCAAGACTAAAACAATTCATTAAAACAATGCATTCATAAGTATTTATGAATTTACAAAAAAAGCGAAATACAAAAACACATTTTGAAATACTTTTATACAAAAAAAAAAAAGAAAAATACACCATGATACCAGGCCGGCCAAGGAAGGACACAAGGACCTTGAAACATATTTTTTTTACTCAACATATCAAAATCAAATCATCCTCTTTCATTTCAAACAAGATCTCATACTCAACCTTCACATCCACCATCATCACAAAGATATTTTCCTCCTCTATAAATAGAGAGCCTATCCATTCATTTTAATCACACCAAAACTTTCTTTCTCCCTCTCTTGGAGCCGGCCACACAACACACACACTACACACAATTTTTCTTTCAAGTGTTCTTGGTGCAACCTTTGAAGATCCAACCTTCTACTCATTTTCATTCTTTTAAAACATCAATGTAAGTAAATACTAACCTATTATATCTTATACTAATGTTTATATAAGTCTTGCATAATATATATAATCACCAACAACAACAAGTTTCATAAAAACTCAAGTTTATAAATCACTAGTTTTTGTTTTTAAGTTGTTTTTCTTCAAATGTGTTTATAAATATATAAACACATCATGTAAGTATAAATATTTTGAAAACAAGATATATAAATGTGTTTTATAACTTTTATACAAGTAGTCTTTGAATAAACAACAAGAATCACAAGTTATTTCAAGTTTATGAAATACAAAATTTCGGCAGAAAAGTTGCATCAACTTTGAAAAATCATAACTAATTCATAACTTAACAAAATGAGTTGATTTTTGTCCCAAAAGTTAGATCTGTGTCTTTACTAAAAATCTGGAAGTTTTCATAATTTATTATGGAGTTTAGAACCCCCAGATATATATATATATATATATATATATATATATATATATATATATATATATATATATATATATATATATATATAAACTTGACGTTTTAAGTGAGTTTTATTTATAAACTTGTAATGTTGGGTGGTTTATGACATAACAACCTTTATATATACATATTATCATATATGGGAGATTATTAAGTCCCTTATATCATTTAGGGCTTGGTTAATCACATCCGGATCATCACCCATCAATCTACGCTAATTTGCAATTTACACTCATACTTTTGCCATCGCACTCTCGGTGAGTCTTCATAGCCCCTATTTTCACACTGTTATGTTTTGGGGTTGAAATACATGCTACGTTTTCATATAGACTCGAAAACTACTTCATTTCTATTATGTATTACACATGTGGTTCCATCAGCCCTTAAATCATGAACTGTTAGTTACATTTATTTGTAAGCATGAATATATTGTGGATAGAGTCAAAGATAGTAAGTTTTGTAATAATTTATTTATTAATTTTATAATTTATTATTTCTAGTTTCTTTTTTTTGGTAATAAATGATTTTCTTTCTGTAAATAACACTGTTATGTTGATTCATAAATAGTGGATGCCATTTCAAAAATGAGTTCTTTAATTGAAGAAGAAGACAAGGATGGCAGTGAAGAAGAATCTGAAAACAAAAATTCAGATGATGGAAAAGATGAAATAAGGAATAAGAGTGAAGCTAAGAAAAATAAAGGTAATGAACGGGGAAATATTGAGGATTTTGAAATGAGAAAATTCAATGATATTTTTACAGCTTTTAAATTTTTGTAAAATAATGTTATGTTTGGAAACCAATTACACTAAAAGAGATGTTGACAACCATAGAGGAGAATGTTGTTGCTCGAAAGAAAATCAATAGTTTATTTTCAATTTAACTATACATCATTTTATAAAAGATTTACTTTCTTTTATTTTATTTATATAAGGATATATTGTTCAACATAAAAGGGCTTGACCAGTGTGGTGTAGATACAATTGAATTTGAAACGTTGTTCAATGGACACACATCTTTGTCAATGTGGTTAGCATGTGGGCTTTACATCTGAACTATAAAATAAATTTTGTGCCATAGGAAGTCCTTCAAGATTGTTTTTCCACTATGAAGCAGTTGCAAGTTAATATTTCTATATCATTATTTACATATTTTTGTGTGTTTTAAAATTTAATTTATTTTTTTGTTACTTTTATTGAGCATTCTGCAGTTAAGGACGAAAATAAATATTTTGATGACAAATTTACAACATTTTGTCAAGATACGATGACTGGATGTGGCTTTCAGCCAGATAGAAAATATTTTAAAAATGTTGATTTGGTGACTTTCATAATTATTTAAAGATATTAATGTTAAACTATTATTGTTGTTAAGTTAGGTAAAAACTTGTTTTGCTGTTAAATTAACGTTGTTTTAGCAAGCTACACAATCCTGGTAAGATAAAAATAACAAGGCTAGTGTTAATCACGTAAATGTTAAGATAGAAGCAAACTTCACAAGACCCAAAAACTGTTAAGATATAAGCAAAAAGCCTACTGTTAACATAATTATCAACAAGAATGTTAAGATAAGGTAGCTCATACATCAAATAAGCAAATGTTAATATATATTGTTCCTTTTCAGATAGCAAGCTACACAATCCATCATTACTGTTAAGATAGCAAGACCAAGGCTAGTGTTAATACTTTACCTGTTAAGATAGAAGCAACCTTCACAAGGCACAAAGACTGTCAAGATATAAGCAAAAAGTCTAATGTGAACATAAGTATCAACAACGTTGTTAAGATAAGGTAGGTTATACATCAAATAAGCAGATGTTAATATAGGTTGTTAAGATATAAGCAAAAAGCCTACTGAATAGTTGTTGCTATTCATATAATTATCGTTCAGATAGAAACAACAAGGCTATTGTTAATATCTTAGTTGTTAAGATAGAAGCAACCTTCACAAGGCACAAAGAATCTTAGGATAAGTATCAACAAGCCTATTAAAATAAGGTAGCTTATAAATCAAATAAACAAATGTTAATATAGATTGTTGTTGTTCATGTAATTATTATTGGATAAAGTTATATTAATTATGTTGTTAAGATATCACCATGCTAACATAATCATGTTGCTCTTAAATTAAGGTTGTTTTAGCATATTGTTAACTTATAAGCATATGTTAATATAGGTTGTTGTTGTTCAAATAACTATTGTTCATACTGTTAAGATAGCAACAACAAGGCTAATGTTAATACCTTAACTATTAAGTTATAAGTAAAAGACCAACTGTTAAGATAAGTATCAACAAGGTCGTTAAGATAAGGTAGCTTATATATTCAATAAGTATATGTTAATACAAGTTGTCGCTGTTCAGATAGCAAGCTACACAATCCACCATTACTGTTAACATAGTAACAACAAGGTTAGTGTTAATACCTTTGCTATTAATATAGAGGCAAGCTTCACGACACACAAAGGCTGTTAGATATAAGCAAAAAGCATAATGTAGGTTGTTGTTGTTTATATAATTACCGTTCAGATGGCAACAACAAGGCTATTGTTAATATTTGTAGTTGTTAAGATAGAAGCAACCTTCACAAGGCACAAAGAATGTTAAGATAAGTAACAAGCTTGTTAAGATAAAGTAGCTTGTACATCAAATAAACATATGTTAATATAGATTGTCACTGTTCATATACTTTTTATTGGATAAAATTATATTAATTATGCTGTTAAGATAAGCACTATCTTAATATAATCATGTTGCTCTTAAATTAAGGTTGTTTTAGCATATTGATAAGATAAGGCAGACATTAATACAGGTTGTTGCTCTTAATATAATATTGTTATTGTTAACATAAGTGAGATATTGTTGTTTATTAGTGTTTTTCTTATTAGGTTTCAACAATCTATTAATGATAATTCTTTTGTGTTCTTTCCAATAATACGATACTTTCGTTATTTCATTTTTTGCTTCAATCTCAAGAATCCTGCATTCCATGTCATTGACAACATCAAGTCAACAACAGAGTTGGACAAAAATTATGGAGCACTTTTAAGCAATTTGGCAAGTTGTTCATAAACCAATAAATGAGTTATATAATTTTTATGAGATATATAATATGTTTTTGTATTATTTATATTTTTAGCACAACTTTTTTTTCTTAATACTTGAAGAAAGTTAAACATCCAAGGCAGTTGAAAAATATCGAATGTTAAGCCAGAAAGACTCAAGCTACCTTGGGTTACAAGTTCAAACTATGTTGAGTGTGGGTTGTTTGTCATGAGACACATGGGTTTCGTATATGGGAAATGGAAGCGAAGATAGGGAGATTGAATTATCGGATGAAAAAATAAGTTATGCCCAAAATAGACAAACTAACATGTTAATAAGTATTTTGGTGGAACTACTTCTTTATGATATTAGTCCATACTTCTTTGTTATATCTTTAGTAAATACCTACTGTTAAGATAAGACAGCTTATACATGAAGTAAGTTGTTAAGGTTAATATTTACAATTAAAGTATGGCTTACCTTAACAACAACAAATTTAATTTAACATAAAATCTTCAACAACAACAACAACAACAAGATTAAGTTAACAACATCATTATTCTATCAACAATAGGTTTAAGATATGGATTACCTTAACAACAGTAGGCTTGTGTTAACAGCAACAACAACAACATTATCTTAACAATAATAGGCTTATGTTAATAGCAACAACAACAACATGAACTTAACAATGTCATTATCTTTTACAGGCTTATGTTAACGGCAATAAAATTAGCATTAACTTAAGAGCATCATTAAAGAACATTTGACTTGTATTGAATTTGTATATAGAATTATCAATTTGGCAGTATAAAAAATGTATTATAATTTTGTAAAAGATATCAACAATTAAATTATGGCTTACCTTATCAACAGATTAAGTTTGACATAAAAAAAGTAAATTGTTATTTTAATTGCTTAATTAATTTTTAATTATGGACTCACATGTTCAACACCAATATCATCATGTTAACAATGAATTATTATTAAAACATATCATTAGGTTAGCCAGATTATATGTCTTAATCTTAACAACAATATACTATCTTAACATATCCCTTACCTTAAGAACAATTGAAGATTTTATTGCATATGTTAAATTAAGCTAACATACAATTTTAGTTTATTGTAAAATGAAGAACAAACTAAAACTGTTAAATGTATGCAATAAAATCTTCAACAACAACAACATTAACTTAATAACATCATTATCTTAATGACAACAACAGTAGGCTTAAAGATATGGGTTACCTTAACAGCAGTAGGACTATGTTAACAACAACAACAACATTAACTTAACAACATCATTAAAGACAAATTGACTTATATTAATTTTGTATATATAATTATCAATTTTCAAGTATTAAAAATGAATAATAATTTGTAAAAGATATCAACAATTAAAATATGACTTACATTAATAACAACTTTAGCTTAACATAAAAAAAAGTAAATTGTTATTCACAAAAAGCCACCGCCGTTCTTTCCTATTCTATTATAGTTCTTGAGTTACTGTAATTATTTAATTTTCCCTCGTTCAAATTTTCAATCAATTCAACAATCGATGGCTCCACCACTATTCACAATTTCTCCAACTTCTGCTAATGATCATCTTGCTAATGGTTGTTATGACATATTTTGTACATATTTTTCAGTCATATTTTGCCTCGGATTTGGGTTATTTTTGCCTCGAATTGTTTAAATACGACTCTGATTTGTCCATATTTGTATTTCGCAGTTCGACGGTTGCCTAAATTGGAAAAGAATGAATTATGGAGCTTAAGCGTCAAATTTACGGGCTGAGCCTCTCCCTTGGAATCCTGTTGACTTTGACCAAGATTAACCTGATCGCGGCCGCGACCATGTAAGCGCGACCAGGCTTGCCGGCGGTCGAAAGAACGCGCCCATGCTCTTTATCTCGCCCGCGATGGCCTCAGTGCGGCCGCGATCACAGAAAAATATAAAAGACAGCAGCCGTTTCATTATTTTTATCATGCATTTTTTAGACGAACTTTTTCACATAGATTAGAGTGCGATTAGAAGGTGTTCAATAGTTTTATGTTTTCAGCTTAGTTTAAGGTAGATTAGTGAAGCATTCGGCTATTAGAGTGGATCAAAGCATTCGGTTGCGGGTTTATCTCGTTTTCATCCGGTTTTTGGTACATTCTTTCCGAATTTACTTTCTGAAATTATTATGTTTAGTATAAATCTCGTTTATTTTATTGTTTTAATCATGATTAGTGAGTAGTTTAGCCAAGCACTTGCTTGCTTACGTTTTTACAAGGATTAGTGGAGTAATTAATGGTTTTGGTTGAAAAGTGTTTGATTCATTGATGTATTCTTGATTCATACGATTAATATGCGTAAAATCAGAATTATAATTGATACTCTAGCAATATTGTGATCATAATTATTGATTATAAATGCTGATTTTTATAAACTTAATCAAATTGAAGTTATTTATTAATTGGTTGCCATTTCAAGCATTATTGTGATTATGAGACAGTGACTAGTTAATAAATTGTGAAATCATTGTATGCAAATTAATTCTTAGCAGTATTGTGATTATAGGATTAATTTACTCTTTGATATCCTTAGACTTGATTGATGTTTATGCGGCTAAATTGAATATTTAGAGTTATTTCCGAGCGCCTGACGTGTAGAAAGTTTTAATCTCTAAAAGCTAGATTTAGTTGACATAATTAATCGTAAAAGACATTTATTGTTGATTTTTAGAAATTAGGGAATACTGGAGAACTCCATACTTGATTTACTGAAATTAATAAAATATGTCCATGAATCGGTTTTACATCAAAGATTCAAACTCTTAAGCTTAAAAGATTTAAAACGGTTGGATTTAATTCCAACTTAATTTTCTTTGACCAAAAACTTCTTAAGTGTTTTTACACTATTTTACTCCATTAATCCTAAAAGACGTATCCGAGTGAGTGTTGCTTTTAATATAAATATCTGATTTTAATCTGTTTTAGCATTATTGTTTATAAATTTTCGTAATCCATTAGATTGTATAGTTTTAAGTAATTAGGGTTATAATCATCATCATCATCATCCCTTGTCAATGGTTAGATAGTAGTGATAATCTTAGTATCGGTATCTCGATCCTTAGTGCCATTCCCTGAGTTCGATAATCCCCGAGGTCAGCTTCCAGCTATAATGACTACGACTGGTACACTGCTAGTGGTATTTGGTATAACTTAGGCTTCCTTCTATTCTTTTGATTTTAATTGCCAAATCTGCACTAGATCAAATGGCACCGTTGCCGGGGAACGGCTAGAGATATTGTGAAAAGGTTTAGCTGGTAGATTAGTCGATCCTTCTTTTGGGATTTTATCCCTTGGAAGTTCTTTTCTTGTTTTTTCTATCCTATATCTATTCTATCCACTCTCTCAGTGTTTGTGAATGGTTTATGACTCGAAATTCGAATCCGCATGTTGTAAGTCCATACAACGAACGTGAAAGAACCTTTCACAACCGTCTTCGCCATCCTTCTCATCCTTTCAATGAGATTCTATCTAGCTCATCTGAATCTACTGACCAACCTGTCTCTCCGTTGGCTGACAGAAGTCATATTGATTTAGTTGTTGAGTTACCTCCAATCTCTCCTTCTTCGCCTTCTTCTGATTCATCTGATTCTTCATCATCATCATCCTCCGATATTTCTTCTGAGCCAAACATGGGCGACCGATGCACCATGCTTGAGCTGAACCGACCAGTCACCGATGACTCGGAAGGTGCCATTGTCATCCCAGGTTTTGATGCAGTAAATTTTGAGCTAAAGTCTAGTCTCATCACTTTAGTTAAAAATAATGCTCAGTACTGTGGGATAGCATCTGAGGATCCTTACGCACACCTGAAGAAATTCAGGAAAGCGTGCGGTTCGTATAAGGTGCATCAAGTACCGAAAGAAATCATTCGATTGATGCTATTCACGTACTCGCTTACTGGACGTGCTCTCACATGGTATAATGCCCTTCCGTCCAATTCCATTCATACCTGGGATGAAATGGATACACAGTTCCTATCGATGTTCTGTCCGCCCTCACGTACCACTCAGCTAACGAGTGTAATCTTGGGATTCCGGCTAAAACCTGAAGAGTCCTTACGTGATGCGTGGGATCGGTACAAGGAATCCATCATGAAGTGTCCAAACCATAATCTGACACTCAATCATCGAGTCAAAGTCTTCTATGAAGGTGTGCACCCGATGTATCATTCTTTGATAGATTCCGCTTGTAGTGGATCTGTTTATAGAAAGACACCTGAGGAGGCGGCTGAGATTTTAGATGACTTGGTGATGAGTCAGCATCAGACACCCAGCGAGTACTTCGGATGGGGAGCTTCAGATTCCAAGCAAGCCGCTGCCATAGCCGCTCTCACAGCAAAAATTGAGCAACTCACGCAGAATAGCCAACCACAAGCCATGCCAGCTCCCGTACAAGCTGTGTATCCATCATGTGATGCTTGTGGTGGCCCACATTCGAGCTATGAGTGTCAGGCGGCTTACTCTTCCCCAATCAAGATGAGGTTTACTATTCATCTGGCGATTCTGGAGGTGGCATGTATAAGTATGTTCACCCGAACCCGAAATCGAACTATCCAAATTATTCCCAGAATCAGCCACCTCCTGGTTTTATGAATCCGAGACCACATATGCTTCAGAGACCCCAGTTTGCCTCTCATCAAGGGTATAACCAGGGGCAATATTCTTCTTCCTCCCATTGTCAATTTCAGCAGCATACTCGACCGCAACAGTTCTATGGCCAGTCTGGTAGCCCTTATCAGAATCCTCCACGTCCTCAGGCTGCACAACAGCCACAAGAGTGGTCGAATTTAGAGGATATGATGATGAAGTTCATGGCTAACCAAGAGACTATCATAAGGAACCAACAGGCTGCTATCAAGAATTTAGAAGTCCAAATTGGACAGATAGCTAAAGCGCAGAATGAGCGACAGCCTGGTGGTCTTTCGAGTGATACTGTGCCGAATCCTAAGGCTGAAGCGAAGATGATTATCACGCGTAGTGGTAAGGAGACTGTAGGGCCATCACTTCCTCCCCATTCTGCTTCTCCCCCTCTTGATTCTGTTGTTCTTGAGGATGATCCGGAGACTATCACGGACCAGGTGCACATTCCTAGTACACCAAGTACCGCACACGTCCCACCTCCGGTGATGCCTACAGTTAGTCCTTACAAGCCTTCTATTCCGTATCCGAGCAGATTGCAAAAGGAAATCAAGGATAAGCAATACGGCAAATTCCTTGGATTGTTCAAACAGTTACATATCAATATTCCTTTCATCGATGCGATTGCTCAGATGCCGAGCTATGCGATGTTCTTGAAGGATCTGCTCTCAAAGTGTAAGAAGCTTGATTATTTGGACACAACAGAGATGAACGCCGAGTGTTCAGCTGTGCTCCAAAACAAGCTTCCAATCAAGCAAGATGATCCTGGCAGTTTCACCATACCATGTCATAGTGGTAACTTGCATGTTGCGAGTGCCCTCACTGATTTAGGAGCTAGCATCAATCTTATGCCCACATCTTTATATGCCAGACTCGGTCTAGGAGAGCCAAAGCCCACTCGTATGAGTATTCAGTTGGCAGACCGATCAGTGAAATTTCCTCGGGGAATCGCGGAGAACATGCTGGTGAAAGTTGATAAGTTTGTATTTCCCGTAGACTTTGTCATCATGGATATGCACGAAGACATCTCTGTTTCTCTCATTTTAGGGCGTCCTATTTTAGCGACATCCCGTGCGATGATCGATGTTTTGGATAGGGAGTTGACCCTTAGAGTGGGAGATGAGCATGTCAGTTTTGATGTTGACAAAGCTATGTAGAGAGCTGATGACACTGTGGAGTCGATTTGCTTTGTTCGATCCTATAGCTCTTCTGATAGAGAAATGCATTCTGAGATTGATGATGAGACGCTCGTTAAGTCTCTGTTGATTGGGTATGAGAGATCCACTTCTTTTGAAGATGGAGAGTCTATCGATGATGATATATCTCTATGCCCATTATCTCTTGATTCTGATATTTCTGTATGTCTCTCTGATTCCATTGATAGCTTTCCTTTGTGCACGATAGAGACATCTCCTGTTCATGAGGAGATTGTTACGTTAGATCCGAAGGAAAGTATCAAAGCCAAATCCTCGATTGAAGACCCTCCGACTCTTGAGCTGAAAGAGTTACCAGCGCATTTAGAGTATGCTTATCTGGAGGGGTCATCTCAGCTTCCGGTCATTATAGCCAAAGACCTGTCACCTGACAAAAAAGCGAGATTGATCCAGGTCTTGAAATCCCACAAGCAGGCCATCGCGTGGAAAATCGCTGATATCAAGGGTATCAGTCCTGCTTATTGTACTCATAATATTCTGATGGAAGAGGATTTCAAGCCTGTGATTCAACCCCAAAGGAGGGTCAATCCAAAAATCCACGAGGTCATCAAGAAGAAAGTGTTGAAGCTTCTTGATGCTGGTATGATATATCCATTCTCTGACTCGCCGTGGGTTAGTCCAATTGATGTGGTCCCAAAGAAAGGGGGGATGACCGTCGTTCTTAATGATAAGAATGAATTGATTCCATCGAGGACTGTCACGGGATGGCGAGTTTGCATTGACTATCGCAAACTCAATGATGCCACCCGTAAGGATCATTTTCCATTGCCCTTCATTGACCAGATGCTCGAGAGATTATCAGGGAATGAGTTCTATTGTTTCCTTGATGGTTTTTCGGGTTACTTTCAGATCCCTATCAGCCCCGAGGACCAGGACAAAACCACTTTCACATGTCCCTACGGAACGTTCGCATACCGGCGTATGCCATTCGGTTTATGCAATGCGCCTGCGACGTTTCAAAGATGTATGGTAGCTATATTTAATGATATGCTTGAGAAGAGTGTGGAAGTGTTCATGGATGATTTTTCTGTGTTCGGTAGTTCTTTTTCTGCGTGCCTTGCGAATTTAGATAGTATGCTTGCCAGGTGTGAGGAGGCCACTTTGGTCCTCAATTGGGAAAAGTGTCACTTTATGGTGCGAGAAAGAATTGTTCTCGGGCACAAAATCTCTGCTAAGGGTAATGAGGTCGATAGAGCTAAGATCGAGACGATTTCTAAGCTGCCTCACCCTACTTCTGTTAGAGCGGTCAGAAGTTTCCTTGGGCATGCCGGTTTTTATCGGCGGTTTATTAAAGATTTTTCGTTAATTGCCCGTCCCATGACAAGACTTTTGGAAAAGGATGCCACATTTGATTTTGATGATTCGTGTGTGCATGCCTTTGATACTCTGAAAGGAAAAGCTTGTTTCTGCCCCTATCATGGTTGCTCCCGACTGGGAGTTACCATTTGAGTTGATGTGTGATGCCAGCGATTATGCTGTGGGGGCAGTGTTGGGGAAAAGAAAGGAAAACCGTTTCCATGCTATATACTATGCTAGCAAGACTCTCACTGATGCTCAACAAAATTATACCACTACTGAGAAAGAGCTGCTAGCAATAGTATATGCATTTGAGAAGTTTAGGTCTTATCTGATCCTTTCAAAGACAGTGGTTTTCACCGATCACTCTGCTTTGAGATATATTTTTCAGAAGCAGGATGCCAAGCCCCGTCTGATTCGATGGATTCTGCTTCTTCAGGAGTTTGACATCGAAATCAAAGACAAACGTGGGGCCGAGAACTTAGCTGCCGACCACCTAAGCCGCTTAGACAATCCTTCACTTCTTCCTCTTGATGATTCTGCGATTAAGGCGTCTTTCCCAGATGAGTCCCTTTTTTCGGCACATACACTTGACGAGTGCCCTTGGTTTGCAGACTACACAAACTATCTGGTGGGTAATGTGCTTGTCAAAGGACTAACTCATCTGCAACGAAAGAAATTCTTCAAGGATGTGAAGAATTATTTTTGGGATGACCCTTACCTCTTCCGAATTTGTGCTGATCAGATTATTCGGCGTTGTGTTCATGGTGATGAGGCTATGCAGATCTTATACGCATCCCACATCGGTCCCACCGGGGGATACCATGGTGCAAATACCACAGCTCGGAAGGTATTTGATGCAGGATTCTACTGGCCCACGATCTTTCAGGATGCTAGGGACTTTGTGAAAGCATGTGATGCTTGTCAGAGGAGTGGAAACATATCGAATCGCCACGAGATGCCCCTCACTAACATTCAGATATGTGAGATATTCGAAGTGTGGGGTATTGATTTCATGGGACCATTCCCGTCCTTTCGTGGGTGTAAGTACATCCTTGTTGCTGTCGACTACGTGTCGAAGTGGGTTGAGGCACAGGCGCTCCCCACTAATGACGCACGTGTAGTCGTTTCTTTCCTGCGAAAGCTATTTGCCAGGTTCGGTGCTCCTAAGGCTATCATTAATGATAGAGGTAAACATTTCTGCAACTCACAGTTCTCTAAGGCCTTGGAGAAATATGGAGTTACTCACCGATTAGCGACTCCATATCGGCCACAAACAAATGGCCAAGCTGAAGTGACCAACCGTGGTCTCAAGCGTATCTTAGAGAGAACAATAGGTGAGCATAGGAGTAGATGGGCTGACAAGCTCGACGACGCGCTTTGGGCATTTCTGACTGCACACAAAACGCCTACCGGACTTACACCTTATAGGCTAGTTTATGGCAAGGCGTGTCACCTTCGAGTGAGTTAGAACATAGGGCATATTGGGCTTTACGTTGGTCTAATTTTGATTTGTCAAGCGCAGGTAATGAAAGGAAGATGCAACTAAATGAATTAGATGAGCTATGGGAGGACGCCTACATGAATGAGTCAATCTATAAGGCGAGGATGAAGAGACGACATGATGAAAGGATATCTACCAAGGAATTCAGCATAGGTGTTGGGAAATATTCTAAGTATGTCAAGCTGTTAGTTAGATTTCTCAAACTGATTAGTAGATTTTCTGTGTAAGTACAAAGTTCAAGCTGTTCGTTGAAGAAGTTTGAGCTGCTAGTTCAAAAGTTCAAGCTGCCAGTGTTCAAACTCAAGCTGCTCAACAGATAGACTTCAAGCTGCTCAACAGCTCAATAAACAGAAAGTGCTGATATTCAGGAAAAGATATATTTGAAGATTCAAGCATATCTACTATCAGAGAAATCAGAGTTTATCAAGGAAACAAATCAGAAAGCAATATATATATATATATATATAGAATAGGTTTTCTATTGTAAGTCTGTACGTACAAGTTTATTCTGTTGTAATTTGTCTTTCTGATTAAGTTTTCATAAGCCTCTAAGGTTGAAAAACCCTAAGAACAATTTGTGTTCTTCGTCTAATCAAACAGATTTGAGGTGATTGTAATAATTGAGTTTGGCAATACAAATGACTTTTGATTATTGATTGTGTTTATGTGATTATTTGTTTTGAAAGTTTTTCTTAAAACAGTTAAGTGCTATTCCGCAAACTTCTTAATTGGACTTTGATTCAATACAAGGTTATTGGTTTATACTCTGAATAATTCAAACCAGTTAATCTTAGGTAGTGAATTTTGATCTTGACAAGTGGTATCAGAGCCACAGGTTTTTCTTTGTTTTCAAAGTCAGAAACTTTCTTTTAAAATTTTTTAATTTCCTGCAATGGAATTTGAAAATAGCAGTAGTGGATCTGGGCAAGGACTCAAAGTGCCAATGCTCAAACCCACTGAGTTTGAGATGCGGAAAATCAAGATTCAACAGCATATTCAATTTATTGATTATGCCATATGGGAAGCTGTTGAATTTCCTCCTGTAGTTGATCCTGAACTTGATGCTGAGGGCAAACCAATAAAAACTCCTCCAAAAACTGAACTTGAAAGAAAGGCTAGAATGAATGAATTGAAAGCTCTTACACTTCTACAGATAGCCATTCCTAACGCTTATCAACACCAGTTTAAAAAGTTTTACACTGCTCATTCTCTTTGGATTGCTTTAGAGAAAAGATTTGCTGGCAATGCTAGCACCAAGAGAAATCAAAAGGATCTTTTGAAACAGCAGTATGAGAACTTTTCTGGTGGCAAGAATGAAAACCTTACTCAAATATTTGAAAGGTTTAACAAACGGATAGGTTAATTGGAGAGTGCCAAAGTCTGCTTGGATCAAGATGAAGTAAATAGAAAATTTCATAGATCTCTTGGTGATGAGTAGACAGTCTATGCTGCACAATGGAGAACCAAGGACACTCTTGATTAAATAGAGTTGGATGATCTTTACAACAGTTTGAGAGTGTTCGAAACTGAGATTGAAACTAAAAAGAAATCCTTTTCTTATAATCATAAAATTGCTCTACTATCATCAGCATTGTCTGATAAATCTAACTGTTGTGATTCCTTCTCAGGTGCTGATAGTAACTCTACTGAAACTCATCATGAAGCTTTTGTTGCCAATGATGGACTGTTTGCTCTAAATACTGAAGATTTAGAACAGATCCATCCAGATGATCTAGAAGAGATGGACTTGAAATGACAACATGCAATGTTGACTATGAGGGCTAAACGGTTTCTGAAAAGAACTGGCAGATCCAACTTTCAAGCCAGATCAGAAGGGAAACCAGCATTTGATAAATCCAAAGTTGAATGCTTTAAATGTCACAAGCTTGGCCACTTTGCCAGAGAATGCAGATCCCAAGGTGAACAACCACCAAGACCTCAGCAAATCAATCAAGCTTCATCATCACAAACACTTGTCTCTCAAGAAGACAATGTGTTTGACTGGAGTGATCAGACAGAGGAAGAGTTTCAAAATCAAGCTCTAATGGCAGAAACATCAAATGTCACCTCCACTGAACTACCATCTGAGGTACATGCTAAACTCTGCTCTCAAACATGCAAAAATATGGTTAAAAAGTACAGAGATCATAATGAGAGCATGTGCAAAACTCAAGCTAAGATGGAAGAAAGGAGATATGAGTAGATGCATGCCATAGAAGATCTTGAAAAACAGATCAATGACTATAAGGATAATGAGATTCAAATGGGACATGATAGAACATATCATGAGTGGAAGAAAAAGGAGCTGAATAAGAAAATAGAGTCCCTAAATAAGAAATTAGATGAGGCTGAACAGAAGGTTTTAGAAGCTAATAAGAAACTAGAATCTGTTAATATAGATCTAGGAAACTTCAAATTGGCAAATCAAAAGCTGGAACACCTAATGGAAATTCAATTTATAGATAGGGTAAAATCTCATCTCAATCCCAAAGAAGGTATAGGATACAGAGCCACTCCACCTCCATACAACAACAAATACATTCATCCAATGAGTGAAGTTGCTGATAGGCTTGTTAATGAACCATTAGGTGAGTCTATGACCACTGTAGATCCTGTCCTTGAAAACAGTCCTGATTCCAAAGAAGATCTAAATAAAAATGAAAACTGTGAGTGCAAAGAAGTTGAGCAAGGACACAAAACAATGAGTATACCTATAGCAGCCCCAAATCCCAGTAAGAAAGGAAAAGAGAAGATGAGTGTATGCCATGCTACTTCCCAGGTTTCTGTTCCTTCTAACTCTAACAATGCATCTTCCTCAAAAGGTAATAAAAGGGGTAAGACTGTTCCAATCTGCACATGCCAAAAGCATGGTGTCCAAAAGTTTCCCAAACAACAGCAGGTAAGGGGAAATCAAAGGAACAAGAATCAGTTATGGTCTGATAAAACTGGTTCTCAAATCAAAACAGTCAAAAGATGTTTCCATTGTGGCAGGAAAAACCATTTGGCCAGACATTGCTTGTACAAACCATCTGTTGCAAAACAGACTGTGGTTCAGAAATAGGCATTTGTTAAAAACACTAAAAATCTTAAGGTCAAACCACCTGTTACACCAGTTCCAAAGAAAACAGTTGATCACAGGTTCTCAAAAATCAATAAAAAACAGTCCACACACCGAAAACAAGTTTTAGCAAAGCCAAAATCAAGTTTTAAACAGATATGGTGTGTTAAAGGCAAAAACTCAGGTGAAACTGTTGATACAAATGTTGAAACTGTCAAGTCTAAAGTTGAAACTGTTAGTGCAAATTCTGAAGTTGTTAGCACTGCAGACACAGTTCAGACTGCTAGGCTCAAAACTGGGACTGGTAATGGATCATCTGAGACTGTTACTGCAAAGGTTGGACAAAACACCTGGATACCTCATGTCATAACTAAATACTCTCCACAGAATCCATCAGTAGATCTCACTAAGTATAAGAAGTCAAAGACAGTGTTTAGTTATGTCAATGCACAAGGACAACCCAAAACTAACTTGGTTTGGGTTTACTTCACTACTAACTAAGCTTTTATTTGTGCAGGGCACCCACAGGTCATAACAAAAAACAAGATGGCATTTGGACAGCGGATGCTCTAGGCACATGACAGGCAACTCTGATTGCTTGTCAAACTTCAAAGGCTTTGAAGGTGGATTTGTTGCATTTGGAGGAAATTCCAAGGGAGGTAAGGTAACAGGTTAAGGTACTGTCAAAGCAGGCAATATGATTTTCAATGATATTTTATATGTTGAACAGCTGAAGTACAATTTATTAAGTGTGTCTCAAATTTGTGATAAACAAAATATTGTTATCTTCACAGATTCTGAGTGCATTGTTCTTTCAAAAGATTTTAAAATTCCTGAAAATCTTATTTTACTTAGAACACCAAGAAAGGACAATGTCTACTGTTTGGACACAGATCTTTTATCCAAATCAAGTACTTTAAGTTGTTTGCTATCTAAAGCATCATCAAATGAGTCTGCTCTTTGGCACAGAAGGATGTGTCACATGAACTTCAAATCTATGAATGTGCTGGTCAAAAAGAATTTGGTAAGAGGTTTACCACAAAAGGAGTTTATCTGTGATGATCATTGTGTAGCATGCCTTAAAGGCAAGCAACACAAAACTTCTCATAAGGCCAAGGAAGTAAATTCAATCTCATCTGCTCTTCATCTTATTCATATGGATCTCTTTGGTCTAACATCTGTTTTGAGTTTGAATAAAAGGGCTTACTGTTTAGTCATTGTTGATGATTTCACCAGATTCACATGGGTATACTTTCTTAGGACTAAAGATGAAACTGCTGAGCTAGTTAAATCTTTTATTCTTAAGATAGAAAACGAATCCAACTTAAAAGTTAAGGTGATTAGATCAGACAATGGGACTGAGTTTAAAAACCATATCCTAAACAGTTTCTTTGAGTCTAAAGGCATTGCTAGGCAATATAGTGCACCAAGAACACCACAGCAAAATAGTGTAGCTGAAAGAAAGAACAAAACTTTAATTGAGGCTGCTAGAACCATGCTAGCTGATTCCAAACTGCCAATGACCTTTTGGGCAGAAGCAGTCAATACAGCTTGATATGTTCTGAATAGGGTTCAGGTTTATCAATCACAAGGGAAAACTCCATATGAGTTATTCGATCATAGAGTCCCCTTAATAGCCTTACTAAAGTCTTTTAGCTGTTCATGCACCATTCTTCACACTAAGACTCACTTAGGAAAGTTTGAAAGTAAGGCTGAAGAAGGTTTCTTTGTAGGATACTCCACACAAAGCAAAGCCTATAGAGTATATAATAGTGTGTCTAAAACCATTGAAGAGAGTGCCAATGTTGAATTTAATGAAAACACTGCAAATGTCAAAGGCACTGGTCCTGATTGGTTGTTTGATCTAGATTCACTAACTAATTCCCTGAGCTTTGTTGAGTATAATGCAGAAACTGAAGATAACAGGGTTAAAACTGCCAACACAAATCCTCATGCTGGTAGCACAAATGATCAAGCTGTTGGCACAAGGTTTCAGACTGTTGCAGATTCTGGTCAATGGGATGAGTATACAGTCATACCACTTCTATCTTGTGACCCACCAGGGGTAGTGGATGCACAACATGATTCAAATCCAAACTATGAAGTGCCAATTCCAAGTCCTGAGGGAACAACTCCATCACAAAGGGAAACTGTCTCAGATTCTAGTCAAGCTGATCCTGAAGCTGAACCATCAAGTGGTCCTGATGGAGATGATACAAATCTAAGAACTTCCTTCCAGACAGACAGAGAGCCAACACTCAGAGTTCATAAGTATCATCCTCTCAATCAGATAATGGGTGATCCACGCACTCCTGTGCAGACAAGGACAATGGTTCACAAAGAATCTACTGATGCTGAATCAGCAGTTCCAGAATTCAGTCTAGCTGCCTTTGAACATGCCTGTTTCATGTCACAATTAGAACCTAAAAATGCATCAGAGGCTTTAAAAGATCCATCTTGGATTGAGGCAATGCAGGAAGAACTACTACAATTCAAGATTCAGAATGTATGGACTCTAGTTGATCTTCATAAAGGTAAGAGAGCAATTGGTATAAGATGGGTTTTCAGAAACAAGAAGGATGAGAGAGGGATGGTCATCAAGAACAAAGCAAGATTGGTAGCACAGGGATACACTCAAGAAGAAGGAATTGATTATGATGATGTCTTTGGTCCAGTGGCAAGAATTGATGCCATCAGACTGTTCCTAGCCTATGTAAGCTTCAAAGGGTTTAAAGTGTATCAGATGGATGTGAAGTCTGCTTTCCTGTATGGCACAATTGAAGAAGAGGTCTATGTGTGTCAACCTCCTGGATTTGAGGACTACAAGTATCCAGATAGAGTCTACAAATAAGACAAAGCCCTCTATGGACTCCACCAAGCCCCTAGAGCATGCTATGACACTCTGTCATCATACCTTCTACAGAATGGATTCAAGAGAGGTACACTGGAGAAAACTTTGTTCACAAAGTCCATCAAATCTGAGATTCTGCTTGTTCAGATATACGTTGATGATATTATCTTTGGGTCTACAAATGACAGTCTGTGCAAAGAGTTTGAGGCATTAATGCATAAAAAGTTCCAAATGAGTTCAATGGGGGAACTCACCTTCTTTCTCGGATTGCAGGTCAAGCAGAAGCCTACAGAGCTTTTTATAAGTCAATCAAAGTATGTTAAAGACATACTGGAAAAGTTTGGTTACAAAGATACCAAAGCTGCTAGTACTCCAATGGACACTCACAAGCAGATTGATGCAGAAAAAGATGGAGTACATGTGGACATTCACCTATACAGATCATTGATAGGTTCACTTATGTATCTCACATCTTCTAGACCTGATATAATGTTTGCTGTTTGTGTTTGTGCCAGGTTTCAATGTGCTCCAAAGGACTCACACCTGTTTGCTGTTAAGAGAATCTTTAGATATCTCAAAGGCCAACCACATTTGGGCCTCTGGTATGACTCTCCTCTTGAACTAATAGCCTATTCTGACAGTGATTATAGAGGATGCAACATTGACAGAAAGTCGACAACTGGTGGATGTCAGTATCTAGGAGCAAAAATTAGTCTCTTGGCAGTGTAAAATGCAAACAACTGTATCTACCTCATCCACAGAAGCAGAATATGTAGCAGATGCAAGCTGCTGTTCCCAAGTAATGTGGATTCAGAATCAACTGAGAGACTATGGTATGAATTTCCTATCCACTCCTATTTACATTGACAATTCAAGTGCAATCAGTATTGTACAAAATCCAGTGAAATTTCCCAAAACCAAACATATAGACATCAGATTTCATTTTATAAGGGACTGTAATGAGAAGAAATTAATCCAAGTTACCAAAATTCATACTGATGATCAGTTAGCTGATCTCTTTACAAAACCATTTGATGTAGGAAGATTCACCTTCCTTGTATCAAATATTGGCATGGTTAATATGGATTAATTTGTTTTTCACCACTCTTTCTTATTTTATGAAAAATATATCTATTTCATGTGCTTGTTTAAAGGGAAGACATTGTTTCATTCGAATTTGCTTATTTTTCAACTAACAGCTTGAGTCTTTTCTCAAGCTGCTAGTTCATTTTCTCGGACTGCTAGTTGTTTCACTTGATTTGTCAAAGTGTGCAGGGTAATTTGGTAACTTCCATAAGTGTGTGCGCGGGATTAGATATTTTTGAAACCTTTAAAGGTCCCAGTTTCGTTCAATTGTAACTACCAGTTGCAAAATATCTTCCACGACCTTTCTTTTCTCTCTGAGCGATTCACACACACTTCTCTGAAACCCTAAAATCACCGATTGATCGTTAATGGAGTTTGTCAAAGAACATAACTGTCTCCCCTATTCTCTCAAACACGCTGACCTTCAACCGTTCCACGACATGATGGACTTCCTTCGAAGTTCCCACATTCATCATGCTCTTACCATAAACCCCACAATATACATCTCTCATATAGAGCAATTTTGGAACCATGCCTCTGTTCAAACCATTAATGGAGTCACTTCTTTGACGTCCAAGATTGATGGAACCACTGTCACCATCACTGAGGATCTTATACGCCAACACTTGCATCTTCAAGATGCCACAGGTATAACCGATCTTTCTCTTGCTGCCTTACATGAAGGCCTTTTTGCTATAGGGTATAGGGGCCCTACTGATTCTTATACGTTCTTTAAAACTCATTTTGCCCCTAAGTGGAAATATCTTGTACATATTATTCAACAATGCATGAGCTCTAAAAGAACTGGTTGGTAAGAATTTTTCTCAAACATAGCCACTGCCTTAGTGTGTTTATCTACAGGCCAACGGTTCAATTTTCCAATATGATTTTTCAGGGTATGCTAAGGCATCATGCCCTAAAACATGGTAAATTTTTGATGTATCCTAGATTTTTTGCTGAACTTATTGCAAGAACTTGTAGTAACTTCAATGTACATAAAAGGATTCATGTTTCCCATAGGCACTCTTTACCAACTATAAAACGTCTTTAAAATCAAGTGCCAATTTTTTGAGTATAGAATTCCCATTGCCTTCTGCAATGTTGGGCATCAATCCACTAAACAGAGGAGAGGGTCCTGAGCAAGCTCAGCCTAACATCACTGCTTCACCCCCAGGACCCCAACCCACTCTTCATGATACAAATAATCCCTCTGATCCTTCTGTAAATCCCTCATCCCCACTTATACTTTACAAAAGAAAAAGGGTTTCAGGAGCTCCTTCCTCCTCAGCTCACATACAAGAGCCAAATGTCACTGTGCAGGAGGACACTCCTGCACAGAATATCCAAAGGGCACCCACTGAGGACTCTCCCATCCTCAATTTGGAGGTGGACATCTCAACACAGAATGTCCATATGGGTTCTGTGGCTGACATTACTGCTGTTTCTGCACAAGAGGCACAGGACAGTGTCAACATCATTAAGACCACACCCATGGCAACAGAGGGTGTGCAAGCACCTTTTGGAAGTCCCCAGAACCAAGAATAGAGGGGCCCAGAGGTTTATACTTCTGGAATTCCTGCCAGTGATCGATCACAAACACCACATACTTTTGCTGATCTTGAGGCTAGTCTGTAACTTATGTTATTAACTGTGAAGACCACCCCTTACGGGGCAGTTCTCACTAGTCTAGGTCCCACATCATGCAATACGATATCAATCAAACTAAGATAGAGTAATTAAGTGCGGAATATTAAATTACAGTACAAATTATTAGGATTTAAATTTAATACACAGTGTTGGGTCTTTATCAAACAGATGTAAAATCTGAATATCTATAACTCACAGTGTTGGGTCTTTATCAAACAGATGTAAAATCTGCCACCTGAGTTATCTCAGGATTTTATCTCAATCAGTTCTCTGTCAAATCAAGTCTTTGACCCGCTTTAAAACTTTAAATCTTTGTATCTATGTTCAGAATTTCACTGAACCTGTCCAGAATTATCATGTCATTCTCATGTCAACATCATCATCTTCTAACTTTAAAATCTTTATTTTATCTGATTCTGATAACTGATCATTCATCTATTTTTCTTTCGTTTATATTAAATTCTCAAAGGATCAATATATTATATATATTAATACATAATTATTTTGCTAATTATCTTGTCAATTTATGAGTTGTCCATGTATTTTATTCAATATATTCAAATTTAAGGAGTGAGTTTCGAATTTATATATTAAATTTAAATATGTAAATGAATTGAATGTATCAAATTCAAATTATGTGACTAAAGTCTAATCATTATATTCGAGAATATATATATGGTTATATTCAAACATATTACTAAAAAAGAAAGGAAACAAATTATAGCACCACATTTGAATGCTACAGTGAACATAGGACAAATTCAAAAGTAGGTATCTCAAATTTATGGTCAAAGTCAAAGACATAAACTCCAATATAGGCACAAAATCGAAAATGAGATTTAAATTCGAATGTGGGTCTCGAACCTATAATTAAATTCGAATTATATAGCCAAATTCGAATCCTTTATTTCGATTTTGGGTTAAATTCGAATATATTTTCGAATTTAACTAAATTTCGAATTTGTTCTATGTATTTTCGAGCTTGTTCTTGGCATTCTCGAATTTGTTCATATTTGCAGCTTTAAAACATACATTTTTAGGCCTAAAATCACGAATATGTTACGTAACAAACCTATGTTCGATTATATTATACAAATTCTAGTTAAACTCCATAAAAATAGCTTTAAATTTCATAAAACTAATAAATTCGAAAAAAAACCGAAATATATAAAAACTTAAAAATATCGATTCTTACCTCAAATTCGTATGAAATCACGCAGGAGATAGCAGATTCGTGTAGTATTCTCCGAGATCTTTCTAACGATATATATAACTTGATAACCGGACGGTCGGTTTGGGAGATAACTTAGAGAGAGTAGAGAGAGAAAGTTAGAGAGAGAGAGAGTAGAGAGAGAGAGAGAGAATCTGATTTTTTTGAAATAAAATCACGTTTATACACTTCATCTAGTTATATTTGCTAGTTAACCCACTTTTATTTTTGTATATTATATCTCTTTTATTTAATTATCTTTAATAATTTATTAATTCATAATATAAATATTTATATAATTTAATTAAATATTTCATAACTTAATTAAATTATAATTCAAATAATGTAACATCATTACATTTTCGGTTAGAAATACTGAATTTATAACTGGGTCAAAAGTTAGGTTGTTACAGAATGGGCTCCACCACGCACAAACTTCCACTGGACGAGCACCATCTGTATCTCTTTATTCCGAAGCTTTTTGGTCTTCGAGTCCAGAATACGTTCTGGCTCTTCAACCACTCTAAGCTTTTCATCAATCTGCAAGTTAGCATGTGGTATTTGAACTTCTCTTTCGTCTGCTAAGCTCTTTCTCAAGTGACTAACATGAAATACAGGATGTATTCCAGATAATTCCGTCGGCAGTTCAAGACGATAAGATTGATTTCCTATCTTTTCCACAATCTTGAACGGACCGATGAATCTCGGAGCTAGCTTGTTTCCCTTTATGAATCTCACCACACTCTTCATTGGGATACTTTCAACATCACCCAATCGTTAATTGCAAAGCTTATTGATCTGTGTCGGTTATCATAATATGACTTCTGCCTGCTTTGAGCTTCAAGTATGTTTCTTCTAACAAGTTGAATCTTCTCATGAGTCAACTGTAGAAGGGCAGGACCCGCTATCGGTGATTCACCTGTTTCGCGCCAACAGGTGGGAGTTCTGCACTTTCTTCCGTATAGAGCTTCAAAAGTAGCCATCTTGATCGTTGAATGATAACTGTTATTATATGAGAATTCGACCAACGGCAAGTGGTCATCCCAGTTACCACCTAGATCAAGAATACAGGCACGAAGCATATCTTCTAGAGTTAGGATAGTACGCTCACTCTGGCCATCTGCATTAGGATGATAAGCAGTACTCATAGAGATCCGAGTACTCATCCTGTCTTGTAGAGCTTGCCCGAATCTAGATGTGAAACGACTATCACGATCATATACGATAGATTTCGGCACACCGTGACGAGAAATAATTTCGGTGATGTACATCTGTGCCAATCTATCAAGAGAGTATGTTTCTTTCATCGGTATGAAGTGAGCTGACTTCGTTAATCGATCCACGACTACCCAGATGGAGTCGTGCTGTCTCTTGGTTTTCGACAGCTTCGTGATGAAATCCATAGTTATATGCTCCCACTTCCACTCAGGAACTGGCAGTGGTTGCATATCCCCGAAGGGTTTCTGATGTTCTACCTTTACCATCTGACAGACTCTGCAGCTTTCAACACATTTACCGATGTCTTTCTTCATTCCTGGCCACCAGTAATCAGCTTTCAGATCAAAATACATCTTTGAGCTGCCAGGATGAATAGATAATTTGGACTGATGGGCTTCAGATAGAAGAGTGTTGCGGATAGAACCATACTTAGGAATCCAGATTCGGTTTCCCTTGAGACAGTGAAGTCCCAAATGGTTCAGAGATAAGAATTGAAGTTGCCCTTTAAGATTTTCAGAACAAAGATTCTCTTCTTTCAATGCTTCGGCTTGAGCAGATCTGATATCTTCAATAAGATCGGAAGAGAATACGACAGGAGTCAGGGCATAGCAACACTTTTCTGGATAAACTTTTCTACTCAAAGCATCCGCGACAACATTAGCTTTGCCGGGATGATATAGGATCTCACAATCATAGTCCTTGATAAGCTCCAAGGACCGTCGCTGTTTCATATTCAAATCCTTTTGAGTAAAAAGATGTTTGAGACTCTTATGATCGGTGTAAAGCTGACACCGAGCCCATAAAGATAATGACGCCAGATTTTTAGAGCAAAGGTAACGGCAGCCAACTCAAGATCATGAGTTGGTGCACTTTTCTCGTAATCCTTTAATTTCCTTGAAGCATAGGCAATTATCTTTCCTCTTTGCATGAGAACACATCCTAAGCCAGTACCAGATGCGTCGCTATAAACAACTAAATCATCATTGCCTTCTGGTAAGGCTAGGATCGATGCTTGAATAAGCTTTTGCTTCAGAGTTTCAAATGCCTCTTGCTGTTTATCAGCCCACACGAAAGGTGTATTCTTTCGTGTTAACATCGTAAGTGGCACAGCAATCTTTGAGAAGTCCTTTATGAATCGCCGATAGTAACCGGCCAATCCAAGGAAACTTTGGATCTCAGAGGCATTGCGAGGCGTTTGCCATTTTTGAACGGCCTCGACTTTAGACGGATCAACGAAAATACCTTCGCCAGAAACAACATGGCCAAGGAGTTGAATCTATAAAAGCAACAAAGTAGAGTTTCAAGTTTTGTTCAATCAAAGAACGCTTAAGGAATAGCTCAAGACAATGTAAAGTTATACCTGTCTGAGCCAGAATTCGCACTTAGAAAATTTTGCATAGAGTCTTTCTTTTCTCAGTAACTCTAGCAACTGCCGCAAATGAATAGCATGATCAGCCTCCGTTTTGGAGTAAATCAGAATATCGTCTATGAATACGATAACTGACTTATCCAGCATCGGTCTGCACACGCGATTCATGAGATCCATGAACGCCGCTGGTGCATTCGTTAAACCGAACGGCATCACGAGAAATTCGTAATGACCGTATCTTGTTCGGAAGGCTGTCTTCGGGATATCCTCATCTCTGAATTTTAATTGATGATACCCAGAACGAAGATCGATTTTTGAGAAGTAGCTGGCTCCTTGTAACTGATCAAACAGATCATCGATCCTGGGTAGAGGATATTTATTCTTTATAGTAACTTTGTTCAGCTCGCGGTAGTCGATGCACATACGGAAAGTTCCGTCTTTCTTTTTGACAAATAAGATAGGTGCACCCCACGGAGATGAACTCGGTCGGATAAAACCCTTCTCTAACAGCTCTTGCAACTGTTTTGACATTTCCTGCATTTCTATAGGTGCAAGTCTATAAGGAGCTTTGGCAATAGGAGCCGCACCAGGAACTAAGTCAATACTGAACTCAACTTGACGTTCTGGTGGCACTCCAGAAATATCATCAGGAAATACGTCTGGGAACTCACAGACGATTGGGATATCAGATAAAGATTTCTTTTGGGCTTCAGAGTTAAATTCAGATGAGACGTAGCATAAATACGATTCATGACCCTTAGATAGATACTTATATGCTTTATCAACAGAAATGAAGCAGTGATCACCTTTTCGCTTCTCGCCTTTGATTTCCAATACTCGGCCGTCTAAAGACTTAATTCTGATGATTCGCCGATTGCAGACGATCGTAGCCTCGTTATTCATTAGCCAGTCCATGCCGATGATGACGTCGAACTCTTTCAACGGAATCGGGATAAGGTCGAGGTTGAATACGATGTTGTTGACAAGTAGAGTGCAGTTACGGTAAACAGAATCAGCCATAACATAGTTGTTACTGGCTGTCTCAATATCAAGTATCACGGGAAGCTTTGATGGAGATTTGAATAATCTTTGTGCGAAAGAAGTCGATGTAAAAGAACGACTAGCGCCAGAATCAAATAATACGCGAGCAGGGATTGAGTTAAGCAGAAACGTACCGGTAACTACGTCAGGTGTTTCTCTCGCTTCTTCTGCTGTTATCTGAAACGCACGTGTCCTTGCTGTCGGAGTAGCAGCTGAACTCTTCATCGTAGATCCTCCCGCTGATGACTGTGACTGTCCTCGTTGCCCGCTGCGACACTGATACATGAAGTGTCCTCTTTTCCCGCATTTCGCACATCCACGTCCCTGCTGTGGGCACTCTTCACTGCTATGACCAATTCGGTTGCAAGCAAAGCATGTGACGTCATCTGGATTTCATAGTCCCATATGTGACTTTCTGCATCTCTTGCAGAATCGCGGCTCGTTCGTTAGTGAATACGCTTGGGCTTTCGGCTGTGAACTATACTGTTGAGATTGCTGGGACTGAGACTTATTTGGCTTAAAGAATCTGCCAAATCTCTGCTTCTTCGGAGGAGAAGGACATGTTGGGTTCGCTGATGGAGCGTAGAGCTGATCACCATACTCCAGATATCCTCTCTCTATTTGTCTAGCTGCTTCAACCATTTCTAAGTAACTCTTGTATTTTATCGCACTCATCGGGTGCCGGTATCTTGGGTTGAGTCCTCCGCGGAATCTTTTCAATTTCCTTTCTTCGGTAGCTACTTGATATGAGGAGTAACCGCAAAGCCGAGAGAATTCGTGCTCGTATTCATCAACAGTTTTGGTTCCCTGAGTCAGCTGCATCAGTTGAACCTCCATCTTATCTTGTTGGTCGATCGGACAATATTTTGCGTTGAACATATCTAGGAATTGGTTCCACTCTAAAGTCTGTATAACTTCTTCGCCATAGATACTTCTCTGGGTCTTCCACCATGCACGGGCAGCTCCAACAAACAGCGCAGACGCATAACTCACCTTTTTCGATTCTAAGCAATCAGAGATTCTGAAAATCTCTTCGGTGTGACTGATCCAATCCATCGCCTGAATTGGATTCACTGTACCCTCAAAGTTCAGGGCACCACTCGCTTTAAAGTCCTTGAACTTACAGCCTTTAGGCTGCTCGATTTGGGTTTCAGGGTTTGTGTTATCAGAATCAGATTCGTCATTCTGGACTTGTTTATCTTTTCTCTTATTTTTCTTATCTTCACGTCTTTTAGCTTCGGCCTCATCTCTGGCTTGAAACTGTTCTTGCATTATTTTATTTTCTTGCTCAGAGTGTTGGGCTAACAATTGTTGCATCATCTCAAACATTTGCGGTGGGGTCATGTTGCTGGGAATGTCACCTGATCCTGATCCTGACATCTTAACTGAAAATTAAAATCATTCAACTATCAGTTTATAGACTTAGATTCACTCAAACTATGGTCTCTGATACCATCCTGTGAAGACCACCCCTTACGGGGCAGTTCTCACTAGTCTAGGTCCCACATCATGCAATACGATATCAATCAAACTAAGATAGAGTAATTAAGTGCGGAATATTAAATTACAGTACAAATTATTAGGATTTAAATTTAATACAGATCACCGATTTTAAATTAAACTTATAAAGGGCACAAGTCTAATCTAATTCATGCCATCATATTATCAAAATAAATCTACCCAGATCACCATAATATTGTCATCCAATTAGTACCAAAATGGGGTCGCTGAGTAGAGGTCTATGAAACTTCTGTCTTGAGCGTGTAAGACCTAAGAACTAGGTCCGGCAGGTGACTTTCCTTTGTCTTTTCCTATAAAAATGTTAATGTAGCAACCGTAAGCAATGCTTAGTGAGTAAATAGATTTTCAAATAAAACATGCAATGTCAAGCGGATCATCAATCTAGCGTGATATGTCTTGGCTGCCGCTACAGCCCTCATGATTGAGACATAGAAGTCATAGAGTCGGATGATGCTCAGACCACGCTCACGCTTAAATCGTGGGGATCAGCCACATACTGGGCTAGCTACCAGTAAATCAACGTGGCGGAACATCGGAGGTCATTACAAATTCAATAGAACTGGCGAAATAGCCAAGTCTAGAACAATAGGTCAATCAGGGCTAATCAAGT
The DNA here is from genome assembly GCA_020465985.1 of Centrapalus pauciflorus. NCBI lineage: Eukaryota > Viridiplantae > Streptophyta > Magnoliopsida > Asterales > Asteraceae > Centrapalus > Centrapalus pauciflorus. The sequence goes on from JAANYP010002753.1 coordinate 44,957, forward strand.
TGAATCAATATGTCAAGTATATGCAATGATGAAGCATACGTAATCAATGTCATGATAGCAATAATCTTTAAGCAATATCTGAAAGGAACTGTAAAAGCGATATCATATGAAATGATAAGTCAAATAGCTATCATGATCCACTGGGCAACACCCAACCATGGTGTGCACAGGTCACAATCCAGCTGATGATATGAGTGTCAATTTAATCGAACATCAACAATATGTCTTAACCGGAAATCAAGCATGTTAAATCTGAATATCGATAACTCACAGTGTTGGGTCTTTATCATACAGATGTAAAATCTGCCACCTGAGTTATCTCAGGATTTTATCTCAATCAGTTCTCTGTCAAATCAAGTCTTTGACCCGCTTTAAAACTTTAAATCTTTGTATCTATGTTCAGAATTTCACTGAACCTGTCCAGAATTATCATGTCATTCTCATGTCAACATCATCATCTTCTAACTTTAAAATCTTTATTTTATCTGATTCTGATAACTGATCATTCATCTATTTTTCTTTCGTTTATATTAAATTCTCAAAGGATCAATATATTATATATATTAATACATAATTATTTTGCTAATTATCTTGTCAATTTATGAGTTGTCCATGTATTTTATTCAATATATTCAAATTTAAGGAGTGAGTTTCGAATTTATATATTAAATTTAAATATGTAAATGAATTGAATGTATCAACTTCAAATTATGTGACTAAAGTCGAATCATTATATTCGAGAATATATATATATATGATTAAATTCAAACATATTACTAAAAAAGAAAGGAAACAAATTATAGCACCACATTTGAATGCTACAGTGAACATAGGACAAATTTAAAAGTAGGTATCTCAAATTTATGGTCAAAGTCAAAGACATAAACTCCAATATAGGCACAAAATCGAAAATGAGATTTAAATTCGAATGAGGGTCTCGAACCTATAATTAAATTCGAACTATATAGCCAAATTCGAATCCTTTATTTTGATTTTGGGTTAAATTCGAATATATTTTCGAATTTAACTAAATTTTGAGTTTGTTCTATGTATTTTCGAGTTTGTTCTTGGCATTCTCGAATTTGTTCATATTTGCAGCTTTAAAACATACATTTTTAGGCCTAAAATCACGAATATGTTACGTAACAAACCTATGTTCGATTATATTATACAAATTCTAGTTAAACTCCATAAAAATAGCTTTAAATTTCATAAAACTAATAAATTCGAAAAAAAACCGAAATATATAAAAACTTAAAAATATCGATTCTTACCTCAAATTCGTATGAAATCACGCAAGAGATAGCAGACTCGTGTAGTATTCTCCGAGATCTTTCTAACGATATATATAACTTGATAATCGGATGGTCGGTTTGGGAGATAACTTAGAGAAGGTAGAGAGAGAGTAGAGAGAGAAAGTTAGAGAGAGACAGTAGAGAGGGAGAGAATCTGATTTTTTGAAATAAAATCACGTTTATATACTTCATCTAGTTATATTTGCTAGTTAACCCACTTTCATTTTTGTATATTATATCTCTTTTATTTAATTATCTTTAATAATTTATTAATTCATAATATAAATATTTATATAATTTAATTAAATATTTCATAACTTAATTAAATTATAATTCAAATAATGTAACATCATTATATTTTCGGTTCGAAATACTGAATTTATAACTGGGTCAAAAGTTAGGTTGTTACATTAACGGATCCTCAGCTGAAACCTGTTGTGGTAGTATTGGAATATAAACAGTCCATTATTGGTACACAGGGGGCACAACTCAGAGTACTTCAACAGAAAGTAGCAGCTCAAAATGAGAGAATGGATTATTTTCATAAGGGTTTCACTCTCTGTGGAAATAAGATCATTCAACTTGAGAAGGTGATTCGAACCCTAATGGTAAAGGTTGTAGGTCCTCCTGACCAAGCCAATGCATCCAAAAAGGGGGAGAATCAGGAGATCCCTAGTTCAGTCCAAGCAGCTCTAGCTCCTACTCCAACAGTCCAAGATTCTAGGCTAACAGTCCCAACAGCTACTCAAGCTGTTAGCCTAGAAACTCAAGCTGCTCCCATAAAAACAACAGGAGTTGTTATCCGAGAAGGCAGTCAAGCTCCTGTCAGTTCATTCCAAGCCATAACTTCTGCAACCAAGGATAAGGGCAAGGGCATCCTCATAGATTCTCCAAAGCACAAATTTTCATCCAGAGATGCCCAGGTTTCCCATGATGTTGAGTTTGCCAGACGGTTTGCAGAAGAACAAGATGGACTTCTGAACCAGCAAACCCATGCTCCAATGAAAGATGATGAAACCTTAGGTGATTACCTAAGAGGGTTTGTGGTTAAACAAAATGAGAAGAAAAGGAAAATGCCAACTGGGCATTCAAAGGCAGAGCACAGAAGGTTTTTGATCAATTTTTCCTATTCAGCCGGAATTCCAAAGAAGATGGCTCAGTCCATGAATACAGAGAGGCTGCAAGAAATTCATGATAAGGAAATGGAAAAACGAAAAATAGCCAAAGTCTCTCCTCAAGTCCAAAGCCAACACGGTGTTAGTGATCCTTCTCCACCAATTCAAGCTGTTGCTACTAATCCTCAATCAGAAGCAATCACTCAAGCAAAGCTTGATCAGGTTAGAAGGGTGTTGTTTGAACATCAACTTCAGAAGGTGATGGAGATTGAAAATACCCTCGACTAGCATGACTTCTCAAAACCTCCTATTACATACTGGTATGCTAAGCCAATGGATGACATTGACTTAAGATATCATTTTGTAGTAAGAAGAGAAGCCGGTCCTGAGGAAGAATATAAGAGTATGATGCACATAGTGCAAGGGTTGACCAGGGATGAGCTTACCAGAATGCATCATGTTGGATCTGTGACTCAAGTCAGATCTTCACTACCACAGGTCAGGCAGGCTATAAAAGATTTAAAAAGCATTTTTGATCCAGAGTCAATCAGAAAAGATATAGAAGATGCCAATGAGATGAAGATTGCACACGTTGATCTGTATGTGAAATCATAGACATACAGACTCAAATTTGCAAATGGATCCAGCATGTTCTTCAATTTTGAATTCTTTGATCTTCCAAGGGCATGGCTGGTACAAATGAGCTCAGTGAAGATATATTGTGATAGAGAAGAATTGAAAAGAGAATTTTTGAAGGCAGTTAATCAGAAACTTTCACAATTGTAAGTTTTTAGATGCCTTAGTTTGTAGAAAACAGTTTTACTTTGTTTTATTTCCTTATTTGTATAGAAACTTAAAGTCTTGTGTAAAGAATTTAAGTTAGGGGGAGATTGTTGGGAAATATTCTAAGTATGTCAAGCTGTTAGTTAGATTTCTCAAACTGATTAGTAGATTTTATGTGTAAGTACAAAGTTCAAGCTGTTAGTTGAAGAAGTTCGAGCTGCTAGTTCAAAAGTTCAAGCTGCCAGTGTTCAAACTCAAGCTGCTCAACAGATAGACTTCAAGCTGTTCAACAGCTCAATAAACAGAAAGTGCTGATATTCAGGAAAATATATATTTGAAGATTCAAGCATATCTACTATCAGAGAAATCAGATTTTATCAAGGAAACATATCAGAAAGCAATATATATATACATAGAATAGGTTTTTCTATTGTAATTCTGTACGTACAAGTTTATTCAGTTGTAATTTGTCTTTCTGATTAAGTTTTCATAAGCCTCTAAGGTTGAAAAACCCTAAGAACAATTAGTGTTCTTCATCTAATCAAACAGATTAGAGGTGATTGTAATCATTGAGTTTGGCAATACAAATGACTTTTGATTATTGATTGTGTTTATGTGATTATTTGTTTTGAAAGTTTTTCTTAAAACAGTTAAGTGTTATTCCGCAAACTTCTTAATTGGACTTTGATTCAATATAAGGTTATTGGTTTATACTCTGATTAATTCAAACCAGTTAATCTTAGGTAGTGAATTTTGATCTTGACAATAGGCGATAAGGTCTTATTATACAATTCACATTTGAAGCTGTTTCCTGGTAAGCTTAAGTCTCGATGGTCGGGACCATTTACTGTTTCCCAAGTGTTCCCATATGGGACGGTCGAATTAGAACATTCATCGAGAAACTTTAAGGTAAATGGGCACCGACTGAAGCTCTATACTGATTCATCCATCGAGCAGGTTTGTGAGGCTACACTTAGCCTGGCCCCCGTCTCAGTTTGATTATCTTGGGGCCGAGTCTAGCTGGAGGCTCGAGTTTGCTTTCTAGCGCTTGCGGGAGGCACCCCGTCAATAATAATCACTCTATTTTGTTGTTTATAGTTAGCTATGTCTTTTGTTTATGCATGTTCATAAGTTGAAGTCTTTCTTAGACTAGTTCATTTGAGTTCTTATTTCATGTCTTTGATTGTTTTAGTTTAAATCAGTCTCCTTTACATTGAGTATGTGTCTTAGGATTGCATGCTTGATGTTAGTGGTGTTTTCTTCAAAGTTTACATGCTTAATTACTTTCTTGCAATTGCCTTTTGACTTTTTGAGTCTTGTTTAGCATTCTTGAATTCTCAATTACTTGCGTTTTGTAGCTTAATTTCTTTTACTGTTTAGCTTAAATAAAGCCTAATTTATGTCATTATCGCTTAACAATTGTCGCATGCATTTTCTTTCATTTTAGTTTTAAGTTTCGTTAAAAGTTGAGCTGAACTTGAAGTCAAAATAAAAGCTTAAAGTTTTGATCAATGTTAGAAGGTTGTTTCCAATCTAGTGTGGGGTAATAACTGAATTGGTTAGGTCATTTAGGTTGAATTTGGAGATTTACATCTATGGACTTTGCTTAATTCTAACTGATATAATAATTCTGGAAATTTAATCATCGCGGCCGCGTTCGGGTGGTCGCGCCCGCGCTCAATTGAGCGGGAAACAATAAAATATCTGGATTTATCGCGGCCGCGCTTGTTTGAACGCGCCCGCGCTCGCTTTTTCTATATATAGAGCAGATCGCGGATCAATTTTTCTTCTCCCGCACTCATACTTCTCTCTGGCGATTTTCGTTCCGGTTTCAACTTTTGCGACTCTTGCTTCATTTCGTGCATTTTAGCTTCGTTATCTTCATCTAAATCAGGTAAGTTCTTTAGTCCTTCTATTTAATCTTTCGTTTATGTTGTTTAGTCAGTAATTTTTCTTGCTTTTTGGTGAATAAATCCGGGTCTCATTATGGTTAAATGTTATTTCTGTTCTTTCTATCTTATTTAGGGTTTAGATTTCTGTTTAGCTCTATAAAATTTAGTTAGTTTTCATTTAATTGTGTTTATGTCATGCTTGTTCATATTTCGTGCTTCACTAATGCTAAATTTCGATTGCTATATTCGAGTTCATCTAGTTCAATGCTCATTTAGGTTTTTTAGGATACTTAATGCTTTAGTTTTCATAGTTTTTAGTTTACTACATTTTTTTCTCGGTTACAATGTTGAAATAAGTTGTATTTGTCTCTGGTTTTGATCGCGGGTTGTAACAACCTAGCTTTTGACTTAACTTTAAATTTCTGTTTTGATCCAATAATGTGATTTTTATTACATTATTTGCATTGTAGTTTTAATTAAGTAATAAAAATATTTAATTAAGATAAATTATAATAGTGACAATAAATTATAGATGGAATTTTTAATTAAAAAGAATTTGATGTTGAGGGGCTAATAGTGACAATTTCATAAAGTATGAAAATAAAAAGACATAAAGTCTTTTAAATTCTCATTATCTCACAATTAAGAAATCAAACTCTCTCTCTCTCTCTTCTTTCTCTCACTAACCTACGGCTAACCTCAAGAAAACAACATAAACTCCATAAATGTGCAAATTAATTGAAGATTGATCAAAGGAGAAGCTATAATTATCAACAAAGATCATCAAACTACAAAGCTTTTGAGGTAATAACTACTTTAATTTTGAAATATATGTATGTGTGGTTCGGTTTTGTGTAAAACCGAAACCAAGAATTTAAAAACATGAAATTTGTAGTGCATGTATGAATTATTAATAGATTATCATGAATCTAAGTTAATAGAAGTTAAAGAAACACAAATAGTGGGTTGGATCATTCAAATAAAGAAGAAATATGTATTTTTGTAAAATTAGTGTTCTTGACAAAAATAGCATAATTTGGATGATCTTGATCAAATTATGATGTTTTTGATAGGGAAAATGATATAAAAACAACCCAATAATGATAATATAACATATTATTAAGTTGCATGTTAATGAAAATCAATTTTTGTGAATTTTCATGAAAAACCCGTATTCATAAAGTTAAGAACACCAAGAACAAACCTGGAAATTTTCTAAGTATAGGATCCGAATTCGGATGAGACCGAATTCAGATGAAATCCTGATTCGGATCTAATGTTGAAGTTCGGATGGTGCCTTTTCGGATCTATTTCGAATGAAGCACCTAAATTCGGATTACTCATTTCCGGATATTGGATATCTGTCCTCCTAAAAAGAGGAAAGAGGATACAGGTAAAGCTATTGCCATTGTGCCTTCCACCCAAAGTGTGGATTCTTCCAAAAATAGTAATAAGTTTGCTAAACCTGCTGAAAAGATCAACAAAAATGATTCAGAATGTGTTTCTGGAAGTACTTCTTCCAAAAAGGCGAAAAGAGAAAATGTAATAAATGTGGGAAGAAGACACATATGGCCAAAGACTGTCCAGAAACTGACGACATGAGGCTTGTTGACTCTGCTAGTTCCAACATTGCAAACACAAGAAGTGTTGGAAGTAATATGGTCAATAAGGATAGTATCCAAGCGGATACAATCCAAATAGGGAATATTAGTGTGGATATCACTGGCCCATCAACAAATCTTGATAAAGTAGGAGAACTCAACCCTATGATGAGTTCCCCTAAAAATAACTAATATTTTCCCATCACACTCTGCAGGACAAACAACCATCCTAGGTTTGGTACTTGGACAGCGACTGCTCAGGGCACATGATAGGTTGTAAGGATCTGCTGAGTGATCTCAGGCCTGAAAAAGGGCTAAAAGTCACCTTTGGTGACAATGTACAGGGATCCATAGAAGGATATGGAACTCTTCAAGCTGGTGCTGCAGTATCCAAAAGAGTAGCCAATGTGTCTGGGCAGAAACACAATCTAGTAAGCATAAGTCAACTGTGTGATGCTAGTTACAAGGTTAACTTTGATGAGCACCTGGGTTACATATTGGATTCCCATGGGAAAGTTGTGTTGTGTCCACAACGGAAGAAAGGTGTATATGTTGTGGACATGAAATCTGCTGATCCGACAACTGAAACCTGCTTTATCTCAACAAGCAATGCAGACCTGAACTGGTTATGGCACGAAAGGCTATCACACCTGAACTTCAAGAATATCAACAAACTCTGTAAGAAAGATTCGGTAACAGGTTTTCCTATGATAACCTTTGTTAAGGATAAACTCTTCACAGCTTGTGAGAAAGGCAAGCAGAGAAAACATCTTTTAAATATAAGCATAAATTCTCTATTGATACTACTCTCTTCTTAATCCACATGGACTTGTTTGGACCAGTTAGTGTCCCAAGTCTAGGAGGTAGAAGATACACTCTAGTAATGGTTGATGAGTTCTCCAGGTTAACATGGGTGATCTTTCTGAAGAGCAAAGGAGAGGCTGCTAGAGAAATCATTGGATTTATAAGAAAGATGGAGATGCTGAACTCTGCTCAAGTTAAGAAGCTTATAGGTGATCTGGTACTTAATTCAGAAACAGTACTCTTGAAGACTTCTGTGAAGAAAGAGGGATTTTACAAAACTTTTCAGTTGTAAGAACTCCACAACAAAACAGAGTTGCTGAAAGGAGAAACACAACTCTCATTGAAGCTGCTAGAACCTTGTTGCGTGCATCAGGTTTACCTTCATCATTCTGGGCTAAAGTTGTCAACATTGCCTGTTTCACCCAACACAGATCCCTGGTGGTGAAAAGGTTCAACAAGACTCCGTATGATTTAATCAAAGGGAGAAGGCCAAATATAAGCTATTTCCATGTGTTTGGATGTCCCTGCTTCATTCTGAATCGAAGGGACCAACTTGCAAAATTTGAACCCGAAGTTGATGAAGGTGTGTTTGTTGGATATACTGCTATCTCCAAACCTTACAGAGTATATAACTACAAAAGAAAGGTGATAGATGAATCTATCAATGTTACCTTTGAGGAGTCTAGGAGTGCTTCCACCAAAGCTGTTTCTGAATCAGTTTCAGGAGAGTTCAGCTTTGATGATCTCATGCATTCCATTAATGAAGAAAAGGACTCAAAAGCTTCCACTACACCCAGAGTAGAACCTGTTAACGACAATGGACAAGATGATGACTATGTTGATACACCCTGTGTGAATAAGTGTACTGACATAATTACAACATCATGTCCTGAACTAATTGTTGGTACACCCTGTGTGACGATAGCAGTCTAATCGATCTGCATTATGGTTTAAGTAATATTCTGAGTATTAACAAGTGTTTTGATATATATGTTTATATGTGTTTGTCTGTTATTGATTGTGTGTTTGAACCTGATGTAACATATTACAAGAAGTTCAAACATAAAGGTCAAAGATTAACTCAAGCATAAGTAAAACATAAATTTCATCACTTAAGTATTTAAGTGTATTGGCTAGATTCGAATAGGTAAAGGAAGACATTCGAATCTGTGATAGATTCGAATGTATCCTTAGATTCGAATGGGCTAGATTCGAGAGTGTCTTGTGGACAGACTCGAATGGGCCTTGGGCCAGATTCGAGCTTGGCCCACAACAGACTCGAATCAGGGTCTATAATTAGGGATAGACTCGAATCATTAAGGGACTTTTTAGCAGAATTCGTGAGGAATTAAGCAAAAGGCGATCTCGAGTTTATCAGCTAGGTGAGTGCCGTTTCAGAGAGAATTAGTTCGTAGGATCGTTCGTGTGTCGTTCGTTCAGCGTCTAATAGTCTCCGTGTTCCGTTGGTTGAGAGTTGTCCGTCTAACCGTCAACGAGGATTCCGCACTCGTTCACGATCCGCGTCTAGATAGATCTTGCAGTCTTAGACCTTACAAGTGCTATCAGACCCTACGGAGTGTTCTTGGTGTTCTTCGTGTTCATCAGATACATTCTAGGTTTCTTGACGCTAGTTGGACGGTTTTGCTCTCAAAAACGTGTTTTCAAGCTTAGCAAATTCATATTCGGGAAACACTTTGTGGTTTTTCACGTTTATGATCGAAATCATTATTTTTCGTTCGAAAAATAGTGATTTAATCAGTAAAACGTCAAAAAATCAAAGTGTTAGCCGTTTTTCGAGTTTGCGGCGCTCGAATCTATAGTGGTAATTAGGGTTTCACTTTAGTCTCGAGTCTAACCTAAATACGCTCCTTTCGAGTCAATTTCAGAGAATTTCGAATCTACCTTGTTTCGAATCTGTTGCTTCATTCGAATAGGATCTCGAGTCTACATTACTTTCGAGTTTATTTCGAGTCTAGTATTGTTTCGAATCTGTGTTTCGAATCTGCTGAAATTCGAGTTTGTTCCCCTTCGAATCTAAGGACCATCGAATCTAAGGATATCTCGAATCTAACATATTTCGAGTTTAATTGAATTAAAACACTTAATCGAATTTAATCCCAAAAATATTGGAATCTAATTACATTCGAATCTATCTAGATTCGAAAGAGTTAATCCACATTAGTTTCGAATTAAATTAATTAAGGATCAATTCAATTTCTTTCGAAAAGATGTCTAATCTTCAGAAATTCTTAGAAATGGACCACGAAGTTGGGAAGGCAAATGCACCGCCTAAGCTGATGAAAGTTGAGGACTATTACTGGTGGAAGGACCGTTTTACTGATTTTGTACGATTCAATGATATGCGCATGTTGGTGTGCATAGATGAAGGGTACGTCCCGCCAGTATCTGAAGTTGAAGGCCGTCAAAAGGTCTTGTCATATCAGATGATGAAAGAAGATGACAAGAAATTATTTGAAGCCGAAAACAAAGCTTTCTCCATAATCCGTATGGCTTTACCTCAAGATATTTTGCACACATTTCGGACTCAAAGGACGTCGAAGGAACTTTGGGAGTCTCTCGAGAAAAGGTGTGAGGGTAATCCTCGGGTGCGTAGAAAGCGTACAGAGCTGTTGAAACAACAGTTTGCGATTTTCAAGGCAATTAAGGATGAACAGTTGGATGATATTATCACGAGGTTCTATCATCTGATAACAGAACTTGAAAGTCATGGAATTGAGTATTCGGACACTGACAAGAACAACAAGCTTCTTGATGCCCTACCAGCCAAATGGGCTATGTACGTGGCAATGATTAAGCTGAATGAGGACAAATACTATACTCAATCACTTGATGACATTGTGGGAACGTTGAGGGCATATCACTTCGAGATGATTAAGGCTGAGACTGATTACGAGCAAGTCCAGAATCCGGCAATGTATTTTGGAAAGACATCTAAATCATCAGTGACAGCTGAACCGAAGAGTGCTACAGCGTTTTTCACCGGAGAAACGTCATCGCCAGCAGAGTCTGAAGACTCCTTGAATCGCGCGTTCTTAGGATTAGGACGATCGGAAGAACCGCAACCTCAAGTCCAACAGGCATCGACAAGTCAGAGCTATTCGAAGATGCCCATGAGCGCAAAGTCAGCGGAAGAGCATCTGAATCTACTTGCTTCTTTTGTGGCCGCATACGGAAATTGTGTTCAAGGGAAAATCAATGACCCAGCTCTATGGGATGAAGATTACGATCAGGTCGATCCTGATGACTTAGAGGAAATGGATCTTAAGTGGCAACTGGCCATGGTGACCCAGAGGGTAAAAAGATTCATCAAAAGAACTGGGAGGAATCTGCAAATGAATAACAAGGGGATCGGGTTTGATAAGTCCAAGGTGAAATGCTATAACTGTCAGGGATTGGGACACTTCGCCAGGGAGTGTCAGAGACCGAAGGTAGAGACATACCAAGGACAGAGTCAGCATCAGGGACAGTACCAAAATCAGTCCCAACAACGATACCTTCCAAGTTCCTCATCTGGACAGGCCAATCTAGCGGGTCTTCTATCCAATGTCACTTCCGATAGACAGCTAGATGGCACGTATGATTGGAGTTCACATCCTGAGTCGAATGCTAGAGCCTTCATGGCTGAAGTCACAGAAACGGGGTGTGATGGGAACGAGCAGACTACACGGGACAGCAGTCCAATGTGGGTAGAGAAGGCGAATGATCAGACAGTGCTGGAGTTTGCTGCTCAGATGGCCAACGTGGAATCTGATAACTCTAAGGTTAGTCTATCTTACTCTCTATTTCAAGAATTATGTGCTTTGTGTGCTACTTCTAATGATAGGTTAAATCTAGTCTTAGAATCACATAAAACCATATCTGCTCAAAATGAGAATTTAAAAATTGAAAACGCTAGCCTGAATGATATAAAGCAAGATTTAAAAGAAAAGCTTAAGGCTGATGCTCAGGACGTAGTAGTTCTAAAAGACAAACTCAGTGAGCAGTGTGTTAGGATAGAACTTATGTATGAGCACGTAGAGGCCTTGACAAAAAGTCTTAAGGACAAGGATATAGAGCTAGCAGAAACCAAGGTTAAGGTAGCAGAGGCAAATAGCAAGCGGGAAAAGTTTAGGAATTCAAGCCTAAATCTAGGGAAAGTCTTAGATGCCCAAAGACAGTCCAAGAAGCCAGTAGGTCTAGGTTTTCACGAAATTCCTCCACCGTTCAATGCGAACTATGTGCCTCAGCCTCAGGAGAAAACTGACAAGTCAGTAGATTTAGAGGACCTACCTGAACCGACACCTGAGCCTATAGTAGAAAATGCACCTAAGGTGGCTGACTCAACCGTCAAGGTCAAGAAAGTGAAATTTGTGTCTTCCTCCAGTGAAACACCTGCAGGAAAACAGAAAATTTCATGGGCTGACCAGGTCGACGAGGCAGACACCGTAGCTGTACCAAAGGAAGTAGACACTAGTGAGACACCTAGATCTAAGGGAACCACCAAAAAGTCCATAGATAAGATGTCTTGCTTCAGATGTCACGAGAAAGGGCACGTTGCTTCTCACTGTCCACTTGGAAAGCAGATGTTACCCCTAAGACAGTGAACCCAACACCTGTTAAGCCCTCAACTTGTGTGGCAAGCAGCAGTAGTTCTCAACCTACCGAGAAAACTGTGCAGGCCGCACCCAAACAAGTTGTGAAAAACACACCGGTTAAGGTTGGACCAAAGGAAGTGATTAGGACAAATTCACCGAATCGTGTCATTAATCAATCTAGGTCAGCACCACAACAAGTCTATAGGAGCACCACACCTAGCAGGTCACATACTCCAGTTAGGTCTCATACTCCAGTTAGACAATATGCACCGGTAAGAGCTCAAGGATCACAGTCTGAAATGGCATATAATAGAAATTATTCCAGAGCTCCACAACAAATGCCTACACCAAGGCAAAGAGTGAACTTAAATCACTCGGCACCACAACAGAATTCAGTTCAAAGGCCCAAGTCACCTGAAAGGCGAGATGGGTACTTGAAAGAGTTCACGTATGTGGACGAGAATGGTATTACCAAGTCAGTCATGGCTTGGGTTCCCCGTGATAACTAACCTCTTTTCTTTCATGTGCAGGAGATAACTACAGGTCCAAACAACAAGTGGTTCGTCGACAGTGGTTGCTCCAGGCACATGACGGGGGAAAGAAGTCTTCTCACAGACTTCAAGGGAGGTAATAGGGGATTCGTATCATTCGCGGGTAACAAGGGTGGAAATATCACTGGAACTGGAGAAGTCACTAATGGGACGATTACTTTGGATCAAGTTTATCACGTTGATAAACTGGTTCATAATCTCATTAGTGTCTCTCAAATCTGTGATAAGAAGAACTCGGTGTTATTTACTGACACTGAGGCGTTAGTGCTAAACCTGGATTCAAAATTCCTGAAGAATGGGTGTTGATGCGGGCGCCAAGGAAGAACGACTTGTACATGCTGGATATGAACAAGCCAGAGACTTCGATGGGGCCAATTTCTCTACTATCCAAAGCTTCGGAGACGGAATCCGTACTGTGGCACAGACGCATGGCTCACCTGCACCTGAGGAAGATGAATTACATTACGAAGCATGGACTGGTGCAGGGTGTGCCCATGAAAAGTTTTCAGTTCGAGGATAAGTGTCTACCTTGCATGAAGGGCAAACAGCACAAGAAGACACACAAGTCCAAGAAGCAGAATTCCATAGCCTCAACATTCGATCTGTTACACATGGACCTTTTCGGCCCAATCAACAAAAGGAGTATCGGAGGTAGTTGGTACTGCTTAGTTATCACTGACGATTACTCACGTTTTTCTTGGGTTTTCTTTTTAGGTACGAAGGACGAGACGACTGCAAGGCTCATCGGGTTCTTGGACCAAGTGGAGAACTCATACGGAACTAGGGTTAAATATATTCGTAGTGATAATGGAACTGAATTCAAAAACACTGTAATTGGTGTATATTGCCTATCAAAGGGCATAGTGCATCAATTCAGTGCACCATATGAACCTCAACAGAATGGGGTGGCCGAACGTAAAAATAGAACTTTGATTGAGGCTGCAAGGACTATGCTTTCGGATTCAAAGCTTCCTACCATGTTTTGGAGGGAGGCAGTGAATACCGCGTGCCACATTTTAAACCGAGTCCTTACAGTCAAATCATTGAACAAAACATGCTATGAAATTTTGAATAAACGGCCACCTAACTTAACTGGATTCGAACCGTTTGGAGTACCATGCACACTTTTAAGAACAAAACATCAACCGAAGTTTGGTGAAAAGGCTGACGAAGGATACCTCCTAGGTTATGTGCCAAACTCACCAAACAAACGGGTGTTTAACACAACAACTGGTACTGTGGAGATTGTGTATAACATTGAAGTCACAAGTTATACACATGAACCCCAAACTGGTCCGGAATGGATATTTGACTATGATAAGTTATTTGAGTCATTTAACATTCCTCTGGATGATAATGCAGGTACAATAGAGAAGGACATGGCGACGTTGCATCTGAACGATGATGGCCAAATCTTTCCAAGGACCACGTTCGAATCAACATCATAGCCTACTGCGACTGTAGATGGATCTCCAGAAGTTGCTGATCAAGAAGCACCTACCACTGAGAATCAGACTCAAGCATCGAGTTCCAACTCTGAGGAAAACGTCCGTGAGGAGGAAAATGTAGAAGCTGAGACTGTTCCCCCATTAGGTGAAATAGGATCCAACTTAGGAGATAGTCTAAGGGTTGATGAAATAGAGACCTCTAGGATTAACAAGAACCATCCAATAGAAAGCATCATAGGAAATCCTAACGAGGGTGTGAAGACTCGGAGTAGTATAAATAACAACACCGTGTTGTTGTCGATGATAAACGACTCCGAGGCATATCACACATGTCTTTATTCATGTTTCATATCGCAAGTAGAGCCTAAGAATGTGCAAATGGCACTTAAGGATAACTCCTGGGTTGAAGCGATGCAGGAAGAACTTTCACAGTTTAGGAAACTAGAAGTGTGGGAGTTAGTTCCGTTACCTCGAGGGAAGATTGCAATAGGAACCAAATGGGTTTTTAAGTGCAAAAAAGACGATCGGGGTATAGTCACGCGCAACAAGGCGAGATTAGTTCTAAAGGGTTTCAATCAAGAGGAGGGAATCGATTACAACGAAGTTTTTGCACCAGTAGCAAGGCTGGAAGCCATTAGGTTGTTTCTTGCGTTTGCCTCCTTCAAAGGCTTTAAGGTATATCAACTAGACGTTAAGAGTGCTTTCCTGTATGGGAAAGTGAAGGAGTTGGTGTATGTAGAACAACCGCCCGGATTTACAGATCCAAAATATCCTGATAGAGTATATCGCTTAGATAAGGTTCTTTATGGATTACATCAGGCACCTAGGGCGTGGTATGAGACTTTATCCAACCATCTTTTAGAAAACGGTTTTGAAAGGGGTAGGATAGATAGTACTCTATTTGTAAAGAGGAAGGGAGAACACTTTATCTTGGTACAAGTGTACGTCGATGATATCATTTTTGGATCATCAGACGAATAGATGTGCAAAGATTTCGAGAAGGTGATGAAGTCTAAGTTCGAGATGAGTGCTATGGGGGAGTTGAATTTCTTTTTAGGGTTACAAGTTGACCAAAAGAAGGAAGGGATGTTTATCCATCAAACTAAGTATGTCTATGACATATTAGAACGGTTTGGGATGGAGGGAACTAAGTTGACTGCCCACTTCAGCACGCCGATTCAAGTGAATCACAATCTCGGGCCGGGTACTGAAAGCGATACCGATGTGGATCCGACTCTATATCGGGCCATGATTGGGTCACTTATGTATTTAACTGCTTCAAGACCTGACATAATGTTTGCTGTGTGTATTTGTGCTAGGTTTCAAGCGAATCCGAAGGAGATGCATATGAAAGCTGTGAAGCGGATTCTACGATACCTCAAGTCGAAACCGAAGCTGGGACTTTGGTATCACGCGGAGGGAGATCTAGAGTTGGAGGCATTCACAGATTCTGACTACGGAGGATGCAGCTTGACGCGCAAATCAACGACTGGAGGTTGTCAGTTCCTAGGAGGGAGACTGGTGTCCTGGCAATGCAAGAAACAAACGTCGGTAGCCGTGTCAACGTGCGAGGCCGAGTATGTTGCTGCTGGTAGTTGCTGCTCACAGGTTCTGTGGATACAACAACAATTGCGGGATTACGGTTTGGCTTACACTCAAACTCCAATTAGGATAGATAACCAGTCTACTATTGCTATAACTAATAATCCAGTTAAACACAATAAAACAAAGCACATAGACATAAGGCATCATTTTATTCGTGATTGTGCTGAAAAGAACTTAATCAAACTGGTAAAAGTGGCAACAGAAGATAATAATGCAGATTTATTTACCAAAGCGTTTGATAAGTCACGGTTTGAGTATTTAATTCAACTGAATGGAATGCGCAACCCAGAGTAATTTGACCTTAGTAGTAGTAAGTTTATTTTATTATAGAGTAGTAGTATTTCTTTCTTTTCAGTAATCTGCTAATTTAGGAAAGTTTCTATCTTTAGTAAGTTTCTATTTTTAGTAAGTTTCTATTTTTAGTAAGTTTAGTAGGTTAGCTTATTTTACTGCTTTTCTTATGAAAAACAAAAGAAAAAAGAGAGAAAATTACAAAAATACAAAAAAAAAGGAGAATATCAGAAAAAAGAGTTAAGTCTTAGATACATAGGTTCAAAGTGACGAAAATTAGCACCGTCGTTACAGACTCTAAGTATTTAGGCTTTCACACATAATGCAACTAAATCCTAAGTGTTATACTTTATTTAGTTTGATGTGTTGGTAGGCATAATACATATAGGGAATCTCAAGGCTAATAAAATATTCTAGAAAAAGTCAAGCGTGTCACTAACTTAGATGTACGACCAATCGGTCTTAATTTTTATGTACAAGACATACAAACATTGAGTCTAAATGAGGTATGCAAACTTTCTGGGGATGTATGGCAACATCAAATACATCTAAAAATGGAAAGAATAGAAATATCATATGTAACTGAGAGTCGAAAACATGCAACTCTGTTGTACGTAAGTACAGACCTGTTGTCTCTGTTTAGATTCGGGTTAGAATATATGTCGCTTTGTTGTACGTCAGTACAGACCTGTCACCACTGTCTGCTAACTTTAAAAATAAACCTTAAGTCGAACTAAGACACTTTGTTGTATGAAAATACAAACCTGTGTCCGATGTTTGTCTTTTAAAGAAAGTTTGCAAATACCAACAAGTTAGAATCTTTGTCTGTGTGCCTTGATCATAAAAGTATGTCTATGTCTGAGTCACGTAAGATAATTTCCTGATAAATAAAAAGGCCAAGGGATATTCCGAAATTTAGAATGTTTAACGGGGTAAAATACCAACAATCGGCTAAATAGGTATGTCACAACAAACAATCAAAGGAATAAAAAATTCCTAAGTGTGAAAGTTTAAGTACTGAAAGTTAGTATCAGACATCGCTATCTGATTGAACCTTTCTTAGACTATACTCATCAAAAATATGTTGTTAAGTATTTAGCTTAGCTTGTAAATTCTCTTAAGTCTAGATTAAATTTTTGGTCAAAATTTTATTTTACTCTATTTTTACCTTAGTTTATTTTATTTCATTTTAGTTTAGTTTAATTTTTTACTTAGGGAAAAGGTCAAAAGTTAATGAGGGTGCATTCAAAGTTGGATAAAATAAACAATGCGTGAACTATCTTGAGCTTAGGGTAAAAGAATTGGCATAATTTATCTGGTTACACAATACCGTAGAAAAAAGTTGGAAAAGTTGAAACTATTTCAAAATTTTCAAAATTTTTCTAAGTGTTGGTGGTTTCGAATCTAAGACAGACTCGAATAAGGAGTAATTCGAATCTGTCAGTAGATTCGAATCTACGCTTAGACTCGAGGGTTGGTGGTATAAATAGGTTAACAGTAAGTCATTAATTCCATCTGTTTTCGAATCTATAAAATCAAATCTAAAGGCGATCTCGAGTTTATCAGCTAGGTGAGTGCCGTTTTGGAGAGAATTAGTTCGTAGGATCATTCGTGTGTCGTTCGTTCAGCGTCTAATAGTCTCCGTGTTCCGTTGGTTGAGAGTTGTCCATCTACCCGTCAACGAGGATTCCGCACTCGTTCTCGGATCCGCGTCTAGATAGATCTTGCAGTCGTAGACCTTACACTAATCAATGCTGATTTTCCTGGATCCTCTTCTGATATGTTCAACATTGGAGAGTCATGTTCAACAAGTGAACAAGCTCAGGATAACAGTGTGTCTGAAAACCTTGAAAGCTGCGCAACAGGACCTGTTGAAGATGCAAATGACTCAGTAGAATCTTCATTGAGGCAAGATCCGAAGTGGATCAGATGTCAGCCAAATGATCAAATAATTGGTGACATCAACATAGGGGTGCAAACAAGATGTGACAGCTTAGGAAGCTTTTGTATGTTTTCTAGCTTTGTGTCCCTGATGGAGCCTAAGAAAGTGGATGAAGCACTGAAACATGCCAATTAGATCACTTCCATGCAAGAAGAGCTCAATCAGTTTTAGAGAAACAAAGTATGGAAGCTGGTCCCTGATCCTAAAGGTAAAACAATAATTGGCACCAAATGGGTTTTCTAGAACAAAATGGATGAGCAAGGTCATGTTATTAGAAATAAGGCAAGACTGGTTGCTCAAGACTACAGACAGGAAGAAGGCATTGACTATGATGAAACATTTGCTCCAGTGGCCAGGTTAGAGGCAATTCGTTTATTTCTAGCCTACGCTGCCCATAAGAGTATGAAGGTATTTCAAATGGATGTAAAGAGTGCATTTTTGAATGGAAAGCTGCAAGAAGAAATGTATGTCAAGCACCCTCCAGGTTTTGAAAATGAACATCACCCGGGTTTTGTCTATATGTTGGACAAAGCCCTCTATGGTCTATAACAAGCCCTAGATCCTGGTATGACACTCTAACTGAATTCCTTATGAGCAATGGCTATGGCAGAGGTAAAGTGGATACCACATTGTTCATAAAGAAGGTGAAGTCTGATATTATGCTTGTTCAAATTTATGTAGATGACATAATATTTGGTTCTACTAATGAGCAGTTATCCAAGAATTTTTCACTACTCATGAAATAAAAATATTTAATGCGTATGATGGGAGAATTTACTTTCTTTTTAGGATTACAGGTTAAACAAACCTCAAATGAAATTTTCATAATCAAAGAAAGTACACTTTAGATCTTTTGAAAGTGATTAAATTTGATCAAAGTTCTCCTATCCAAACCCCAATGGCCACCAATGTAAAGTTGGATGTTGATGCCAGTGGCAAAGCTGTTTCAGTAACAACTTACAGAGGCATGATTGGGAGCTTGCTATATTTAACTGCTAGTAGATCAAATATTATGTTTGCTACCTATTTATGTGCTAGGTTTCAAGCTGATCCTAAGGAATCACATCTAGCTGACATAAAAAGAATCTTCAGATACCTTAAGGGTACACCAGGTTTGGTTCTTTGGTATCCCAAAGACTCAAGCCTTGAGCTAACAGGATATTCAGATTCTGATTTTGCAGGCTACAGGCTAGACAGAAAATGCACAACAGGTGGATGTCAACTCCGTGGTGGTAAGATGATCAGTTGGTGTAGCAAGAAGCAGATCTCGGTTTCTGCTTCTACTGCCGAAGCTGAGTATATTGTTTCTGGAAGCTGATGTGGGCAGATTCTGTGGATGCAACATCAGCTTGAAGACTATGGACTTGTATATAGGAAGACTCCTATTCTGTGTGATATTAAAAGTGCTATAGCTATCTCCAACAATCCAGTATTTCGTTCAAGAACAAAGCATATAGAAGTCAGACATCATTTTATCACGGATCATATATCCAGAAAGGTAATGTGGAGGTAAGTTTTATTTCCACAGATGAACAGCTTGTAGACATTTTCACCAAGCCTCTTGATGAAAACATGTTTAATTATCTTGTAAGCCTGCTGGGCATGTTAAATAAAAGTCACTAAGTGTCGTTAATGTTCTAAGGCATTATATGTCTCAAATTACTCAAGTTTCTCAGAACAGCTTAGACAGAACAGGCTATGCATGTTCTAGACTTAGCCAATTTCTGAGAACTTGAACAGGTTAAGGGTATAACAGGTTTGAAACCATCAGTTTTCACTACAAACCTGTTCTGTTGAACAAACCCCCAACCTGCTCATCTCTTAATCTGTCATACAAGACATTGTCTTGTAACCTGATCAGCTATTGAACATAACATGTTATTACATAGCTGCACAGGTTGAATGAACAGCTTGAAGAATGAACAGTTTGTGATGAACCCTGCTCATCACAAGTTTGACTAACAGCTTAGAACATCAGTTTTAATTACCTTTCTTCATAATTAAGTTACTTAATTTATGTATTTATTTAACTTAATTATTTATGGATAATGTGTGTTAACGTGTGTTAGTGACTATAAAGGTTCAAGTGGTCTGACAACCGTTCTGACATGGACAACCGTTCCGTTTTCTATTAAAGAACATTTCAAATCAACCGCCCAAACCTTTCTATCTCCTACATACTCACATTCGAATCCTATAAATACCTCCTCTACTTTTTCATCTTCTTCTTCCTCTACTGATACCATAACTACCCAAAGAACCCTAAATCGACTAAGTGTCCAGTACTCATCTCTCCACTACTCTAAACATGGCTCACCAAAACAACCCTTTGCTTCCAGTATTCATTGGTAAGGATGTTGAGAAACACCCTTCTGTTACCACGACGCTAACACTAAAACCCAAAAATTAAATTGCAAACCTAACCATTCCCAAAAACTATGTGGGGAAAGGTTATGAGAATATGGTTGAGTTTCTGAAGGTTCTCCCTCTACACTATGCCATGACTGCATCTCCTGGTGTCCTGTACCAAGAGATGGTGTATGAATTTTGGTACACCTGTGCCTATGATCCAGCAACCAAAATTATCATGGGAACCATTCTCAATAGGACTCAGACCATTGAGATAACTACTAATCTCATCAGGGAAGTTCTTCATATTCATGTGGCTGAAACATATGACCAACCATAGCCTGAAAATGATCAGATGGGAAATCTGCTATGCTATTGGGGTGTAACAGAACCCAAAATTGGAGCCACGCTGTTCAGAAAGGATCTCTCACCAACCTACAGCTTTCTATTTGCCTCTGTGGTGATATGCTTCAGCATCATAGTTGGTTCTTTTGACCAGCTTTGCCATGATGAAATCCTAATAGTCCTACAGCTTGTAGATGGGACTACTCTGAACATGGCTCGTTGGATTCTTGTGAATTTGATTAACCTGGTGCAGTAGGAAACACGTCCAGCAGCTGTTAGATAAACAAGGTTTCTGAGCCTCATTTTCAAGCACGTGTTTGGTGAGCATCTCTATAACTCTCAGCCTATGTTAATTACTGCTGTATTCCCAATGATTGGGAATAGAGTTTTCTACACCCCTGTTCTTCCCAATGAACCTCCTCTCTCTACACCTATGAGGAGGTTTCTTGGCATGGTTGAAGGACCGTCTACTGTGAATGTGGATCCAGTGATTGCTCCCAAAGGAAAATCCAAATCCAGGCACAAAGTTGTCAAAAGGGTCCTGGAATCGAATCAGGCTGAGCTTGTCCGCAAGAAGGCTAAAACAGCTAAGTCAAAGTATGCCCCATCAGCCTCTGTGTCTGAGGGGGAGCAGACTTCTCACCCTGGTTCATCTGTTGAACCTGAAGCCTTTGTGGGTGTGCCTTTGTGGCACCTGAGACTATGGAACACGTTAACCCCCTTATTTCTGACCGAGTCTCACCACCAGTCCAAACACAATTCCCTGCTACTTCTCCTGAATCCCCCACACTGTCACAATACTGCAGAAGAAAATCATTAGCTAGGAAGAAACCACCTACCCAAACTAGCCCCTCTAGCTCCTCTCAAAAGGAGTCAGTTGAAAAAGAAGCAACGCATGTTGCCTCTCCTATGTTGGGAGAAGGTCCGCATCATTGGAGCATGCTTCACTCCATCCTGAGTCCACCTAGAGTCAGCCTAAACCCTCTGATTCCTCCCAACAGGAACCAGTTGTACATATGGAGACTACCACATCAACTATCCCAACCTCCCAACAGGCTGAGGGTATTGAAAGACAGGAGTTCACTCCACTCCACACTGAGTCCACACAGTCTCCACCTCATACTTCTCTAACACAACCTGAGTCTGCACGAGGTGCCAAACCACCTGGAGTAGACCATCCAGTAGATCAGCCTCAAACTTCTGCTCTTAGTGATGAAGCTTCTGTACACCCAACAGCTGCTGAAGGACCAACGTCCCAAGCTGATGAACCACAGGGAACAGACCATCCCTCTTGTGAGACTGCTCCTCAAATGCAAATTCCATCAGCACGTTTCACCGCTGCTGATGTTGAAATGCACATCTCATCTCCCCATGATGAGGCATTTCTAAACCAAGGTGCTGCTGAGGGAACCACCCTAGGCTTTGATGAAGGTGTTGAAAAAGAAGCAGCATCTGAAAGGCCACCATCTCCTGCCCCTTCTCCTAATGAAGCAGCTACAACCACTGCTGAAGGATCCATTGACACTTCCAAGCTGGGTCATATCACCTATGCCCAGACTATGGAACTTCTCTCAAAATTATCCCTCCCTTCTCCCACACATCCTCAAACACCTGCCTCACCTCATCCCATTCTCATTTTCACCATCTACACAATCAAAACAGTCCAAACATACTCCACCATCTCCCAAAGATCTTCCTTTAAAGGATCAACTATCACTGCTGACCAACAAACTTGGTTCTTTGGAAAACTCCATGACCTCTCTACCATCAATCATCTCAGACTCTGTGTCTGCACAGCTAAAAGGATTCCTTAATCTGTTCAAGAATTCCTTTCCAACCCCTCCTCAAGCTGATCAGTCCTCATAGCTGCTTGCACTCACTGCACAGCCGCAAACTATCTCCACTACCCTCTCCAATATCCTTTCCACTAAATATGACTATGTGTCCTCCATGGCAGCTGTCTCCCAACAGTTGTCCACTCTCGTAAACACTTGCACCACTACCCTTCCTTCAACATTGGCCAGCTTAAATACTCACATAGTCTCTCTGTCCAATTCTGTGTCATCAAACCTTGATGATGTGCAAGACTCTCTTGAGCTACATCTTGCACAGCTTCAAAGTTTGTTGTTCACAGCTTATGACAGGGAAAATCTCTCAAAGCTGTCCTCCATTGCTGCCTCTCAATCCACCTCTCTTTAGACCTGCCTTACCAAGCTTGCAGAGGGTAAGGACAACCTGTCTTTCTTAGTGCATACCGTAGTTGGCCCCAAACCTGCAGCCAAAACTGCTGCTATGCCTACTGAATTTGTTTCTCCAGGCAGACCACATGTTGAATGCTATGTGCCATCTCCTTCAAAGGGGGAGAAGTTATTTGCCTCAAATACCATGTCTAAGGGGGAGAAATCTTCTTCTTCTTCTAAGGAGAAATCAGCATATGGTGGTCAAGCAGCAGGTGTATCACAAACATGTCCTACAGGTCACACTGAGGATGTCTCCCATCAAACTGAAGTTTCTCAGCCTACTCAGGCTGGTTCTCCAAACCCTGCACAATCTAAGGCGGAGGAGTCCATTCCTGGGGACATGCCAAGCAGAAAGAGACATCTGATATTGGCTCAAGAAGAAGAAGAAGAGGAAGAGGTTGATGACGCTGTTCCAACTACAACATCTAAAGGAAAGAAGAAAGCATCTGTAAACCCTGACTATCTAAAAGCTGCAAAACTGAAGTTTGACAAGGCCAGAGCTAAAGAAATGGGTGTCTTCATGGAGAAGTACTAGGAATACAAAGATGAAAAACTCCAAGCCCTTGAAAGAATAAAGAAAGAAGAAGCCTCTACCAAAGTTGGAAGAACCTTTGCGTTGAAGGAGGCAAGTAAAATTAAAATGCCTTCTTTGGATGTCCAAAGAAAATTGCTAGAGGCTGCTAGAGAGTCAGTGGTTGAAAAGGAAGCTGAAAAGGAACAGGGTGCTCAGGTCTCAGTGACCAAGTCCATGCAAGCATCCTCCTCTGCAAGTGCCCAGATTCACTTTGACAACCTGGCAAGGAAAAAGTTCTTTGATGTTGCAAACAAAAGACTTGTCAGGAACCAAATGTCAAAGTTGTTCCCATTTCAAGAAAAGGCAAACAGTGGAAGTTACAGATAACCAGAATAGGTGCTGAAGGTCCAGAACTGGAGGCATATGAACACACTGATGTTGCACAATTGGAATTCAGAGAATGGGTGGAGTTGGCAGTTGCCCTGAGCCAGTCTAAGTCTGGAACTGCTAAGACTATCAGGGCATATGTCAAAAAGTTAATGGAGAGAGTGAAGGATCTTGGCCTGATCACAGAAGAAAAAATCAAGGGTACCTCAGTGGTCACACCCAAGAAAAAGGCCAAGAGAAGGAGAAAGGATACAGAGCTGGAGGAACTCCTGATAATGATTGAACAAGGTGATGTAGCCATGGAAATCAAAGGAGTAGACCACAGCCTGCCGAAAGGAGTAGAACATGAGGAAGATAAGCTGATTGAAGAACCTGAGGTGGGGGTATTTTTTGTAGATCCCCTTACAAAGAAAAAGTGCTTCCAAAGAGCATCAGACTTGCACAAGGTTGGTCTCAAACAGCTTATTGCTTTCAGACTTGCTAACTCCTTTAGGCAATCTGTAAAATGGAGAGCAGCCATCTGGGATCATCTCAGAGGTTTTTATGAAACAGGAGAGCTTCAACATCCCAGTTTTATGTTTCTAAGAGTTGAAATGGAAGAAATGGTTGAAACCAGGGAACAGCTTGAAGAAATGTTCGAAGAAGGAGTGCCACCACTGCCTTGAAGTCCATCTACTACTTAAGTAGATGAAGAATGGAAGTTGTCCATCTGTTGGAAAGGCTTGCAATTACTTGCACCCATCATCAGCAGTCCAACATGTTGATAGTTTATGTACATTAGTTGTACTTTGTTGCATTTGTTGTAACTTTTACTTTACATTAGTTGTAATCTACATTAGTACATTAGTTGTATTGTTGTAAACAACATAAGTTGTTTTTGTAATCAAAATCAGTTTATATAAAATGATCCTTTACCTTACCTTGTAGTTATAACTTCATCTCAACAAAGTGTAATGTAAAATTATATAGTGATTATTGATAAAATCAGCTTAGACTGATTATTGCAAATAGGGGGAGATTGTTAGGCACAAAAAGGCCTCAGTCAAACCTGCTTTACATCTTAAGGGGCAATTTTCAATCAAACTAGTTTGATGAACTTAAAGGTATAATGTAAGGCCTGTTAATGCCTTATTGAAACCTGAAAAGTGATTTGCAATATAAGTCAAAGTTGTTTACCCTGTTGCATTCGTTGCAACTAAGGCAGATGACATCCCACTATCTCATCGTCCAATGAAGAAGCTTCAATGAGATTTTTAGTGAGAGTATAATAGGAAGCTTCTAAGGATTATGAGATAACCAAGAGTGAGAAATTTAGATAGTGCATTGAAGTGTGGTTTTCCATGCATGCAAGTCTGCTTGAATAAAACAGTAACGTGTATCCAAGCTGTTCTTATTCAAGCTGTCCATCTGTGTCTTGTAAAATCAGTGAGTTCATCTTAGTGAGTGTATTCATTGTATCTAGTCTGAGTGTGTCTTAGATTAGTTAAACATCTGTTGTATCTTTCATCTCAGCTTGAACCTTTCCGCAATCAACCTTGTTTGTAATTAACAGTTGTTAATAATATACACAAACTTTGAGAAAAGAGTGTTGAGTTTTAATTTTCTGTATTCACCCCCGCCCCCCCCTCTACAACTTAGAACAATACACTAGGGAAACCTTTTGGGACCTACAAAATGTTTTACCAAATTATGCTCGTTTAGCCAACTCTTTTCATACTTGTCGGATGTTTGTTTTAGAGATTGGGCCAGTTGATCCGCCTTGACACACTCTTCTTTTTCAGCATTGTACTTAGCTTCTAACTCAAATATTTGTGTCGGCAATTTACATTCCGTTTGTACAAATTTAGCATTTAAAGACTTATAAACGTAAAAGGAATTTACCTTATTTTTCTCAGAATTTGACGCGGAGCATTCAGAATCCCTGGACTTGGGCATCAGATATGCTGTAGTTTCTTTAGTTTTCTCCCCCTCTACAAGCTTGTCTGGTTCATTGTTAGAAGTAGTAGCATAGTCCGCTTACCCAATTCTATCTTCCATATAACAATTTCGGCCCCTGTCGTCCTCATCATCAGATTCCTCATCTACCCAGTAGTCTTCTTGTGCTACCAGGGCCATAGCATCAGCCCGTTTCTTTAAGACCTCGACCTT
>JAANYP010002753.1:76006-179034 GCA_020465985.1 Centrapalus pauciflorus
CTTGACGTTTTAAGCGGGTTTTGTTTATAAACTTGTAATGTTGGGTGATTTAAGACATAGAAATCTATATATATATATATATATATATATATATATATATATATATATATATATATATATATATATATATATATATATATATATATATATATATATATTATCATATTATTGAGATATTAAGTCCCTATTATCATTTAGGGCTCGAATAATCTCGCTCGGTGCACCATCCATCAACTTACGAAAAATTGCATTTTTCGCTCGTTTTTGCCATCACAAGTTCGGTGAGTCCTCATAGCCCCTATTTTCACAATGTTATGTTTTGGGGTTGAAATATATTCTTCGTTTTTTTATGGACACGAAAACAACTTCATTTCTATTATGTATTACACATGTGGTTCCATCAGCCCTTATATCATGAACCGTTAATTGCATTTATTTGTAAGCGCGAATATACTGTGGATAGATCTATCGGGAGTCATGTCCCCCATTCGGGTTAGTTCGGGTCGGCTAACAGCGAGTGCACATATATTTAACACACGGTATTACGTATGGGAATACTGCACAGGGCAAACTCATTTTAATTAAGCTTCGGTTGCATGATGGTTTATATGTAATACATAACATGGAATTTATGATTTTATAAATTCAAACTCTACTATTGTTGTCCATACAAGTCAGATTTACGTGTAAAACTATGAGCTCACCAACAATTTTTGTTTACGTATTTTAGCGTGTATTTTCAGGAAATTAAGGCAAGTGTGCCTTCGGACGTATTTACTTTCAAGCTTCCGCATCCATGGAGTCGCATGCATATTCAAAATTAACGGAGATTTTGCTGCATTATTTTGGGTACTTTAATTATGTAGTTAAATCTCTGTATTTGTGCGAACTTCTTTTCTTCACATCAGACTATGTAAAACATTACTATATTTTGAAGTTTTAACGATGTATTTTAAAAACGTCCATATAGTGGTCGTTCGTTATGATTATGGTGATGTTTCCGCGACGTCGCACTTCGTTGCCAACCGGGGGAACGGGGTGTGATAGATTGGTATCAGAGCCATAGTTATAGTGAACTAGGTTGCATTAGTACCATAGACTATAACTGCACTTAAGTTTTACTGATTTTGAAAATATTTTGTAACTAACTAAAAGACTATGCATGGACCTTGATAGCAGAAAACATGTCCCACCAAGAGATAATCATTTTGTCCGACTCAGAAGAGGAGTATACCCCTACCAGCCCATACAACCCAGAAGTGTTTTCTGAGGAAGACCCGACCGAGGAGGAATACCCCTCGGAAGACGAGGATCCAATGGAAGAATCAGACAAAGAAGAACCAATGGAAGAGGACAGCGCCAGAGTAGACCCACCATCCCCGGTGATCCCCGCCTGCATCCCATACCACCCAGTGGTACCATCATTCAAGACGTACCGTCCCTACCCTAACGGCCCGAAGATGATGTATACACCCCGAAAGAGGGTGATCACACCGAGGCGCGAGTCTATTCCCACCCCGACTCTTCAACCAAATCCCCAACCACAACAACGACAGGCAGACGCCCGAAGATGGGGCTGGATGCCCGAGACCCTCCAAGAATGGAGGCAGGAGGAGGGAATCCCCTCCCACTTCGAGATCGTAGGACCATCCTACGCACCTACCCCATCGCTCACTCAAGAACCCGCCGAACAGACCGTACCACTCTTGGTAGCACGGTCTACAAGGCACGATCTCCAAATCCGGTTAATTAACCAGGATATTGGAGAATTGACTGCCGGTTTAGAGCGGGAGGAGATTCAGAACTCCAACTTATATTGGGTTAACCAGCATGCTCACCATCCAACAGGATGGCCTGGATGAGCTTCGGCTGCGACTAGCCGAAAGCGAGGTTCGGAACGAGGAGCTGACTCAGCGCCTCAACGCGTTGGAGAAGAGAGAGACTCCTGATCACTCCCACACGTAGTACCCTTTATCTATCCTTGTAATATTAGGAAAAATATTATGTAATAGTGTAGGACAAAAATTTTAGGGTAATAACCCGCCCGATTGTAAGAAAGTTATGAATGATTAATGAATATTGCAAGTTATTTATGAAATTGTGTTTGATGATTATAGTGTTGTGCCTTAAGAAAAATTTAAATTTTTAAGATTCAACTTCTTACAGTATGCTCTTTTCTTTAAACTTTAAGATAATGCCGCCAAGAAGAGCCATGAACGCTGCAGAAATCGAGGAATTAGTCGCACAAAGAGTGGCCGCCGCTATAGCCACTTATGGGACCAACCGAAACAGTTCTGCTAATGGAGATTGAGGTGCTAGTCGCACCACGGGAGGTACTGAAACCCACCTAAAGGGTTGTGGAATTAAGGGGTTTTTGAGTTGCAAGCCCCGATACTTTAACGGAACTGAAGGAGCCGTCGGACTGGTACGATGGTTCGAAAAATTGGAATCTGTCTTCCGTGTTAGCGGATGTGTCGAAGGAGACAAGGTGAAATTCGCCACCCACACTCTGCAAGATAGCGCCTTGACATGGTGGAACTCGTATACCCAGTGTGTGGGGATTGATGCAGCTTACCAACTCGCCTGGACCGAGTTAAAACAAATGATGACCGACGAGTATTGCCCGAGAAATGAACAACAACAGATGGAGTCAGAGTTTTGGAATCTAGCTATGAAAGGAACGGATGTAGCTGGGTACACCAACCGATTCCACGACCTAAGCATTTTGTGCCCACAGATGGTAACCCCTGAATATAAGATGATTGAGCGTTACATTTGGGGACTCGCTCCTCAAATTCAAGGCAATGTCACTGCCTCCAACCTAACCACCATTCAGGTTGCCATCAGAATGGCCAACAACCTCATGGATCAAGTGTCTCGGAGAATCGAAGCCAAGGCCGGGGAAAACAAGAGGAAATGGGAGGACAAGTCTGGAAAGAATACGGGCTAACAATCCAAGAAGCCCGAAACCATCAAGGCTGATGTAGCGGGAGTCGAGACAAGGAAAGGCTACACAGGTACAAAGCCTTTCTGCACACAATGCACCTATCATCACAACAAGGGTCTCTGCCCAACCCCTTGTGGAAAATGCAAACGTCTTGGTCATTTGGCCAAGGACTGTAAATTTGGTACTCCGGGTAACAATGGCCGCAATCAGAGAGGCTGCTATGAATGTGGAGCTGTCGGGCACTTAAGGAGTGAGTGCCCGAAGTTGAGAAATGGTGGAGGAGCTCAGGGGAGAGCTTTTGTATTAGGAGCAGGTGACGCTCGTCAGGATCCCCATGTGGTATCAGGTACGTTTCTTTTAAATTACATTTACGCTTACGTACTCTTTGATACTGGGGCTGATAGGAGCTTTATATCTGATAAGTTTAGTAAGCAATTGAATGCCACTCCTTTTCCCTTAGACAACTCTTATTCTATAGAACTGGCTGACCGCAAAATAATAGAGGCAAGTAGTATTATTAAGGAATGCACACTGAAGCTGGCAGATCATCCCTTTAAGATAGACTTGATGCCTATAGAACTCGGAAGTTTTGATATAGTAATTGGTGTGGATTGGTTGTCACACAATCATGCCGAGATTTTGTGCGGTAAGAAAGTGGTACGGATACCACTCCACAAGAAGAAGGTCCTCACACTCCAAGGGGAAAGAAAGAACCGTCAGTTGAATGTCATATCCGGCCTAAGGACATTAAAATGCCTTAGAAAAGGTTGCCATGCAGTATTAGTACAGATTGCAGAAAAAAGAGTCGGAGGAGAAATGACTCGAGGATATTCCAGTAGTTTGTGACTATCCGAAGGTCTTCCCGGAAGATTTGCCTGGGCTTTCGCCAGCTAGGCATGTGGAGTTCCAAATCGACTTGGTGCCGGGAGCTGCACCAGTCGCAAGAGCCCCCTACAGACTCGCTCCTTCTGAAATGCAGGAGCTATCCAATCAACTACAAGAGTTAGTGGATAAAGGATTCATTCGACCAAGTTCCTCACCTTGGGGAGCTCCGGTCTTATTTGTGAAAAAGAAAGACGGATATTTCAGGATGTGCATAGACTACCGAGAGCTAAACAAGTTAACGGAAAAGAACCGCTACCCCCTTACTAGAATTGACGACCTGTTTGACCAACTACAGAGATCTAGCTTCTACTCTATGATTGATCTGTGATCCGGTTATCATCAAGTAAAGGTTCGGGAAGAAGACATTCCCAAGACAGCGTTCAGAACTCGTTATGGACATTACGAATTCCAGGTGATGCCATTCGGTTTGACCAACGCACCAGCCGTATTCATGGACCTCATGAATCGAGTGTGTAAACCGTATCTGGACAAATTTGTAATAGTGTTCATAGACGATATCGTCATCTATTCCAGAAGTAAGGAGGAGCAACATCTCAAGCTGATCTTGGAGTTGTTAGAGAAGGAACAATATACGCCAAAATTTCAAAATGTGAATTTTGGTTGCGAGAAGTTAAATTCCTTGGACATGTGATCAACAGCCAGGGAATCCAAGTTGATCCATCAAAAATCGAGGCCATAAAGAACTGGGCAACTCCTAGAACTCCCACAGAAATCCGCCAATTTCTACGACTTGCCGGTTATTATAGGAGATTTATTGAAAACTTCTCAAAGATAGCAGGTTCTCTAACAGAGCTGACTCGGAAAGATGTAAAATATATCTGGGGTGAAGAGCAGAAAAAGGCGTTTCAACAGTTAAAGCAAAGATTGTGTAGTGCACCAGTTCTGTCCTTACCTGAAGGGACAGAAAATTTGGTGGTCTACTGTGATGCCTCACACAATGGACTGGGTTGTGTGCTCATGCAAAGGGATAAAGTCATTGCTTACGCGTCACGACAGCTCAAAATCCACGAGGTGAACTATACGACTCATGACTTGGAGCTTGGAGCAGTGGTGTTTGCTCTCAAAATATGGAGGCACTACCTATACGGAACTAAGTGCACGGTGTTCACAGACCATAAAAGCCTTCAGCATATTCTGAATCAGAAAGAGTTAAATATGAGGCAACGCCGTTGGATTGAGCTGCTAAGCGATTACGACTGCGAGATTCGTTATCATTCGGGGAAGGCGAATATTGTAGCTGATGCCCTGAGCCGAAAGGAACGAGTTAAACCATTGAGATTCCGAGCTTTGGTCATCACTATACAGTCAAACCTAAACTCTCAAGTCCGCGAGGCACAAGAAGAAACAGTCAAGGAGGGTAATCTACTGGATGAAGCCTTGAGAGGAATTGATAAGCAGTTTGAAATCAAGCCAGATGGATGTCGGTAGTTCATGGGCAGAATTTGGCTACCAAAATTCGGAGGAGTAAGGAAGCTGGTCATGGATGAAGGGCATAAAACAAGATATGCTATTCATCCAGGGTCAGATAAGATGTACCACGACTTGAAGGGAATGTACTGGTGGCCAAACATGAAGGCTGACATTGCTACGTATGTCAGCAAGTGCTTAACGTGTTTCAAAGTTAAGGCTGAGCACAAGAAACCATCAGGATTGTTAGCTCAACCAGAAATACCCCAGTGGAAGTGGGAGAACATCACCATGGACTTCATCACCAAGTTGCCAAAGACTTCTAGAGGTTATGACACCATTTGGGTGATTGTGGATCGACTTACCAAGACCGCACACTTCCTGCCAATCAAGGAGACTGATAAGATGGATAAGTTAACACGAATCTATATTAAAGAAGTCGTCTCAAGGCATGGAGTGCCAGTATCAATTATATCAGACAGGGACAGCCAGTTCACATCAAGATTTTGACAATCGTTGAAAGAAGCACTGGGTACACGTCTAGATATGAGCATAGCCTATCACCCGCAAACGGATAGACAGAGTGAAAGGACGATTCAGACTTTGGAAGACATGCTAAGGGCATGTGTTATCGACTTTGGCAAAAGTTGGGACAGGCACCTGCCATTAGTCGAGTTTTCCTATAACAACAGCTATCACTCGAGTATTAAGACCTCTCCATTCGAGGCACTCTATGGGCGAAAGTGTCGATCACCACTTTGTTAGGCTGAAGTAGGAGATAGTCGGATTACTGGACCTGAGATCATCCAGGAGACTACAGAAAAGATAGCCCAGATTCGGAACCGATTAAAGATCACGCGGGATCGACAGAAAAGCTATGCCAATGTTCGACGGAAGGATTTGGAATTTCAAGAGGGAGATCAAGTAATGTTGAAAGTCTCGCCTTGGAAAGGAGTAATCCGTTTTGGGAAACGAGGAAAACTCAATCCTCGTTATAACGGACAATTCAAGATCACCAAAAGGATTGGCCCGGTAGCTTACCGACTCGATCTGCCCCCAGAGCTTAGTAACGTGCATAATACCTTCCACGTGTCCAATCTTAAGAAGTGCCTGGCTGTTGAATCACTCGTTATACCCATGGACGAGCTAGAGTTGGATGATAAGTTGAACTTCATTGAGCAACCGCTGGAAATAATGGACCGGAAAGTCAAGAAACTAAAACACAGCCGAATCCCGATAATAAAAGTCAGATGGAACTCCAAGCGAGGTCCTGAGTTTACATGGGAACGCGAAGATCAGTTCCGGAAAAAATACCCTCATCTGTTCTCAATTAATCAGGCAGTGGAGAACACGAGCTAATTTCGGGACGAAATTCCCTTAACAGGGGGAGACTGTAACTTCCGGCACTAAACCAGGTTAGCAACAATGACCTAATCTGTATTTAATAGCCAATTATAATCTAATCAGTGGTCATTAGAAATTAATCAAGGTGATTAACAATGTTATTAGAAAAATTCAACTCAATTAGAATCAAATTTATCGGTACGATGAATCGGGAAATCAATTAATCCGATCAATTTACGATATAAGGGATTAATTCAACTAAGTACATAATTAATTATGATTAGTGACACTAATCAAACACTAATACAATTACTTAACATTAATTATGCAAGACTAAAACAATTCATTAAAACAATGCATCCATAAGTATTTATGAAATTACATAAAAAGGGAAATACAAGAATACATTTCTAAATACTTTTATACAAAAAAAAGGAAAATACATGTGAAATACATGAGATGGCCGGCCCTATAGGGTTGCTTTTTAGTGGTTGACTTTAATATTTTATTACAAAAATCATAGTCACTTTAAACACCATCATTTTGTTTAAAAGTGCACTCTTCCTTTTCATCCCATGCATTTCATCATTTGAAAGACCAAAATTTCTTCTATAAATAGAGAGGCATTTCATTCATTTGAATCACACCAAAAATCCTTCTATCTCTCTCTCTAAATCCAAATCACACACACACACACACACATTGCCAACATTTTCATTCAAGTGTTCTTGGTGAAATTCAAGTGTTCTTGGTGAGATTCAAGTGCTCTTGGTGCATATCTTGCAAAGATTTCAACTTCTACTCAAAATCATACTCTAAACACTTCAAAGTAAGTAAATACTAACTTATTTCATCATCATTTATGTTTATATAAGTCTTGCATAATATATGTAATCACCAACAACAACAAGTTTCATAAAAAAAAACTCAAGTTTATAAGTTTCTAGTTTTTATTTTAAGTTGTTTCTTTAAATGTGTTTATGAATATATAAACACATCATAATGGTGTTAATATTATGAAAACAAGTAATATATATGTGTTTTATAACTTGTATACAAGTAATCTTTGAATAAACAACAAGAATCATATGTTATTTCAAGTTTATAAACTGCGGATTTTCGGCAGAAAATTTATATCGACTTTGAAAAATCATAACTAATTCATAACTTAACGAAATGAGTTGATTCTTGTCTTAAAAGTTAGATCTATATCTTAACTATAGATCTGGAAGTTTTCATAATTTATTTTGGAGTTTAAGACCTCCAGAAATTATTTGGGAAACCGAAAGTTTAACAGCTCAAGAATGGCCAACATAGGGTTTTTAACAAGCTTTTTCACCAACCTAAACATCTCGAAAAATGGACGTTCTTGATTCTAAAAATCCTTTGTATATACTAGTTTAATGTCCTAGAAAACCAAAGCTTAAAACGTTTTGGAGCTTAGTCAAACACAACCTGAAAGTAGGCCGAAAAACCTCTGAAAAAGCTGGAAAATTTTATATATATATATATGTATATATATATATATATATATATATATATATATATATATATATATATATATATATATATATATATATATATATATATATATAAACTTGACGTTTTAAGCGGGTTTTATTTATAAACTTGTAATGTTGGGTGATTTAAGACATAAAAATCTATAAATATATATATTATCATATATTAGAGATATTAAGTCCCTATTATCATTTAGGGCTTGAATAATCTCGCTCGGTGCACCATCCATCAACTTACGAAAAATTGCACTTTCTGCTCGTTTTTTCCATCACAAGTTCGGTGAGTCCTCATAGCCCCTATTTTCACAATGTTATGTTTTGGGGTTGAAATACATGCTTCGTTTTTATATGGACACGAAAAGAACTTCATTTCTATTATTTACTACACATGTGGTCCCATCCGCCCTTATATCATGAACCGTTAATTGCATTTATTTGTAGGCGTGAATATATTGTGGATAGATCTATCGGGAGTCATGTCCCCCATTCGGGTTAGTTCGGGTCGGCTAACAGCGAGTGCATATATATTTAACACACGGTATTACGTATGGGAATACTGCACAGGGCAAACTCATTTTAATTAAGCTTCGGTTGCATGATGGTTTATATGTAATACATAACATGGAATTTATGATTTTATAAATTCAAACTCTACTATTGTTGTCCATACAAGTCAGATTTACGTGTAAAACTATGAGCTCACCAACAATTTTTGTTTACGTATTTTAGCGTGTATTTTCAGGAAATTAAGGCAAGTGTGCCTTCGGACGTATTTACTTTCAAGCTTCCGCATCCATGGAGTCGCATGCATATTCAAAATTAACGGAGATTTAGCTGCTTTTGGATACTTTAATTATGTAATTAAATCTCTGTATTTGTGCGAACTTCTTTTCTTCACATCAGACTATGTAAAACATTACTATATTTTGAAGTTTTAACGATGTATTTTAAAAACGTCCATATAGTGGTCGTTCGTTATGATTATGGTAATGTTTCCGCGACGTCGCACTTCGTTGCCAACCGGGGGAACGGGGTGTGACACTACATTGGGGTCCTGACGAGCGTCTCCAGCTCCTAACACAAAACCTCTCCCTTGAGCTCCTCCACCGTTTTTAAACTTTGGGCACTCATTCCTCTAGTGCACGACAACTCCACATTCAAAACAGCTCCTCTGGCTATTGCCGTTGTTGTTGTTGTTGAATCTACAATCTTTGGTGATATGACCAAGACGCTTGCATTTCCCGCAAGTTGTTGGGTAGGGACCTTTGTTATGGTGGTAGGTGCATTGGTTGCAAAGGGGTTTTGTACCAATGTAGCCTTTTCTTGGTTCGGCTCCGGCTACAAAGGCTTTAATGGTTTTGCGCTTTTTGGACTGCGAACCCGAACTCTTCACAGACTTGTCTTCCCATTTTCTCTTGTTCTCCCCCGCTTTAGCCTCATTCCTTCTAGCCACTTGATCCATCAAATTATTCGCCATTCGGATGGCACCCTGGATTGTGGTAGGGGTTGAAGTGGTGACGTTGCCTTGGATTTGAGGGGCGAGTTCCCAAATGTAGCGTTCAATCTTTTTGTATTCGGGGGTCACCATTTGTGGGCATTGTGGGCATAGTGAATCCGACAACATCTGTACCCGTCATCTTGAGATTCCAGAACTCAGATTCCATCTTCTGTAGTTTATTCTAGGGGCAGTACTCGTTAGTCATCATTTGTTTCAACTCAGTCCAGGCGAGTTGATAGGCTGTGTCAATTCCAACAGACTGGGCATACGAATTCCACCAAGTCAAACCACCATCCTGAAGAGTGTGAGTAGCAAACTTAACATTCTCATCTTCTATACATCCGCTGACGCGAAAGACAGATTCTAATTTCTCGAACCAGTGAACTAGTCCGATAGCTCCCTCGGTTCCATTGAAGTATCGGGGCTTGCATCTCAAAAACCTCTTAATCCCGCAACCCTTGGGATTAGTTTCGGTTCCTCCTGTAGTACGACTAGCTCCACCATCACCGTTGGTAGAACCATTCCGATTGGTTTCGTAGGTGGCTATGGCGGCGGCTACTCTTTGCGCTACGCGTTGCTCGATTTCAGCAGCGTTCATGGCTCTTCTTGGCAGCATTATCTTAAAAAATAAACAGGGTATAAGAAGTTGAGTCTTAAAGATTCTAATTTTTCTTAGGGCACAGTTCTATAATCATCAAACACAGATTCATAAATAACTTGAATTTTTCATTAATAATTCATAATTTCTTACATCAGGGCGGGTTATTACCCGAAAATTTGAAGTCTTGCGCTATTACATAATGATTCCTAACATTACAAAGATAAGGGGGTACTAGGTGTGGGAGTGATTAGGTGTCTCTCCCTGCTCCAGGACATTGAGGCGCTGTGTTAGCACCTCGTTACGGGCCTCACATTTGGCTAGTCGTTGCCGAAGTTCGTCCAATCCGTCCTGTTGAACGGTGAAGGCATGCTGGTTGGCCCAATATTTGTTGGACATCTGCATCTCCTTTCGCTCTATCCTTGCGGTAATCTCCCTGACGTCTTGGTTAAGTACCCGGATCTGGAGATCTTCGCGGCTAGCTTTGGCCACCATTAAAGGTATTGTCTGGTCGGTGGATTCTTGAGTGAGTTGTGGGGTTGGTGCAGAGGATGATCCTCCAACCTCGAATTGGGAAGGGATTCCATCTTCCTGCCTCCACTCATGGAGGGTCTCAGGCATCCAGCCCCATCAGCGAGCGTCCACCCGTCGCTGTTGCGGAGGTCATGGCTGCGGTGCCGGCACTGGGATAGACTCCCGTCTCGGCATGAACACCCTTTTGCGGGCCGTGAACTTCATCCAGGGGCCGTTGTTGTGGGGGCGGTAGGTGGGGTGAGATGGTACAGATGTGCGGTATGGGACGTAAGAGGGGGCCATTGGTGCTGGCAGGTCCACTCCGGATGGTTCTCCCCATCCGCTGAAGGATTCGTCGACCTCCATTGGCTCTTCCTTGTCTGATTCCTCCATAGATTCTTCGTCTTCCGAGGGGTCTTCCTTCTCAGATGGATCCTCCTCGGTGAACACCTCCGTGGTGTATTGGCTGGTGGGAGTATGCTCTTCCTCCGAGTCAGACAAGATGATTACAACGTGGCTTGACATGATGCTGTCACCAAGTCTCATATTTAGTTAATTACAAACTGATTTTGAAAATCGGCAAAAACTTAGATGTAGTTATAGCCTAGACTACTAATGCAACCTAGTTTGCTATAACTATGGCTCTGATACCAATCTGTCACACCCTGCTACCCCGGTTGGCAGCGAGGCGTGACGAGTGCGGAAGCGTATCCATAATCATATCGAACGACCACTATATGGACGTTTTCAGAAAATACAACGATTTAAGTTAAAAATAAGGAATGTTTTACAAACCAACATGAAATGTAAATAGTTCACAAAATACAGAGATTCGAATACATAATCAAAAGATTTATAATAATACAAATAAATCTTTGTTGGTTGATGAAAATATTGCGACTCCAAAATATTCGGAAGCCTCAGGTTGCTACCAATGAATACGCATGTCTTAATTACATGAAAATACATGCTAAAATACGTCAAAAAATTGTTGGTGAGGTCATAGGTTTACGCGAAAAGACTAATTGTATGGACATTAATAGATGAGTTGAATTTATAAAGCATAAATTCCATGTATGTATTACATAAGCCATCATGCAACCGAAGTTTAATTAAATGAGTTTGCCCTGTGCAGTATCACCGACTGTAATACCGTGTGTTAAATATATATGCATTCCAGTGTTAGCTGGTAAGACTAACCCGAATGGGGGACATGACTCCCGATAGATCTATCCACAATATATTCACACTTACAAATAAATATAACTAACAGTTCATGATATGAGGGCTGATGGATCCACATAAACACATGTGTAATACATATAAGAAAAACACAGTTTTTGATGTCCAGATGAAAATAGTGCATGTATTTTCACCCCAATAGTTAGTGAAAATAGTGGCTTTGAAGACTCACCGTAAGTGTGATGACAAAATGAGCGTAAAAACGACGGATTGCGTTGTTGATGAGTGACGACACCGGATTGCGTTATATATATATATATATATATATATATATATATATATATATATATATATATATATATATATATATATATATATATATATATATATATATATATATATATATGATAATATGTATGTATAAAGGTTTTTATGTTTTAAATCACCCAACTTTACAAGTTTATAAATAAAACTCA
Source organism: Centrapalus pauciflorus (assembly GCA_020465985.1). Classification (NCBI taxonomy): domain Eukaryota; kingdom Viridiplantae; phylum Streptophyta; class Magnoliopsida; order Asterales; family Asteraceae; genus Centrapalus; species Centrapalus pauciflorus. Next base: position 88,398 of record JAANYP010002753.1, read on the forward strand.
CTTAAAACGTCAAGTTTATATATATATATATATATATATATATATATATATATATATATATATATATACATATATATATGTATATATAATTTTTCAGCTTTTTTAAGGTTTTTCGGCCTACCTTGGGGCTGTTTTTGACAAAGAATGGCCCCCTCTTACGTCCTACTTTGGTTTTCATAGTCATAAACCTACTATATACAAAGAATTTTTCAAGTTAAGAACGGCCATTTTTCGAGGTGTTTAGGTTGGGGAAAAAGCTCGTTAAAATCCCTATGTTGGCCATTTTTGAGCTGTCAAACTTTCGGGTTCCCAAATAATATTTGAGGGTTCCAACTCCATATTAAATTATTAAAACCTCCAGATTTTTAGTTAAGACATAGATCTAACTATTGAGAAAAGAATCAACTCATATTGTTAAGTTATGAATTTGTTATGATTTTTCAAACCGGATTTCATAACCTTGAAAATCCGGATTTCATAACCTTGAAACAACTTGTGATTCTTGTTGTTTATTCAAAATTTACATGTATAAAAGGCTATGAAACACATTTATATAACTTGTTTTTATATTATTTATACTTACCTTATGTGTTTATACATTTATAAACACATTTGAAGAAAACAAACTTAAAACAAAACTAGTGATTTATAAACTTGAGTTTTTATGAAACTTGTTGTTGTTGGTGATTATATATATTATGCAAGACTTATATAGACATAAATATAAGAGATTATAAGCTAGTATTTACTTACTTTGGGGTATTAGAAGGATGCAAACTAGCAAATTTTGAAATTTTTGAAAGATTGCACCCAGAACACTTGAAAGAACTAAAGTTGCAAACTTGTCGTTCTTGCTTCTCCTTGGCCGATTTTTTTAGAGAGAAAGAGAGAGTTTTCTTGTGTTTTGAAGGTGTGAATAAAATGAAAGAGTTAGTCTCTATTTATAGAGAAAAAGTGGTCTTTCAATTGGAGGTTGAGTGAGGATTTGGTTGAAGTGAAAGAGTAAGATGAAGGAAGATATGATTTTGATGGGTTATGGAGTTATGTAATAAAAAAATTGAAGTCAAAAGCTATACATGTACTAGTCTAGGGCCAGCCATGTGATGTATTTATGGTGTATTTTCATTTTTGTTTTCTATAAAAGTATTTAGAATGTATTCTTGTATTTCCCTTTTTTTGTTATTCCATAAATACTTTTGAATGCATTTGTTTAATAAATTGTTTTAGTCTTGCATAATTAACGTTATGTAAGTGTATTAATGCATGATTAGTGATACTAATCTTAATTTAATTATGTACTTAGTTGAATTAATCATTCGTATCGCAAATCGATCGGATTAATTAATTTGTCGATTCATCGCATCGATGAAATATTTTCTAATTAAATTGAATTTCCTTTTGAACTTTGTTAATCACTTTGATTAATTGCTAATGACCACTGATTAGGTGATAATTCACTAATAAATACTGATTAGGTCATGGTTGCTAACCTGGTTTAGTGTCGGATGATACAGTATCGTTTCACTCTTTTGTACTCCGGGGTAACCATCCCGGGACATAAGAGACTAAGTTCATGAAATCGGTTGGTGTATCTCGTGGTGTCCGTCCCTTTCATGGACAGGTTCCAAAACTCTGCTTCCATCTTTTGGAGTTCGCTCCGTGGACAGTACTCATCGGTCATCATTTGTTTTAACTCCGCCCATGGGAGTTAGGCCACATCAATTCCTACTGATTGAACATAGGAGTTCTACCAAGTAAGGGCTCCATCCTGTAGCGTGTGTGTGGTGAACTTTACCTTGTTTTCTTCTGTGCAGTTGCTGACCCAGAATTAGGACTCTAGTTTCTCGAACCATCGAGTAAGACCAACAACACCTTCCGTGCCATGGGAATATCTGGGTTGGCAGCCTAAGAAGCCTTTTGATGCTGCAATCCCGTGGGTTATTTTCCGCCCCTATAGCAAATCCACTACTTCCAGATCGATTTTGACGGTTACTCTGAGGGCTGCGATGGCATCAGCTACCCTCTGAGCTACTAGTCGCTCGATTTCCTCGGTGTTCATCCTTCGTGGTGACATGATATTGAATTTCAGAGAAAATTAACACGGTGTAAGAAGATAAGTCTATGGTTTGATTTTTTCTAAGGCAAATAGTCATACTACATATCATCAACACAGATTTATAGATAAACTTAATTTTTCATTAAACATTGCTTGATACATAACCTTTTACAACATGGGGTCGGGGTTTCTTCGAAAAATTTCAAGCCTTAACTTAACTAGACAATACACTAAGTCGCAAGTACAAATACTACAAATACAATAATAAGGGAGCCACTAGGTGTCAGACGTCTCGGGGGTTTCCCCATGCTCCAGAGCGTTGAGCTGCTGTGCTAGTGCGGCATTAGTGCCTCGCACTTTGCCAGACGTTGCCGGAGTTCTTCCATTCCATCCTCGTGGATTGATTGTACATGTTGGTTAGCCCAGTAGATGTTTGTGTTCTACACCTTCTCCTATTCAAGTCGTGTCGTCATCTCTCCGACCTCTTGACTGAGTAGCCTCAGTCGAAGGTCATGTCTTGCGCCCCTTGCCACTAGCAGAGGTTTAGTTTGGGTGGCGGGTTCTTGGGTGAGGGGTGGTGTCTGCTCAGAGGATGGTCTCCTGATCTAGAAATGGGAGGGGATTCCCTCCTCTTGCCTCCATTCTTGGAGGGTGTTCGGCATCCATCACCAACGTCTGGCATCTACCCGTCGCCATTGTGGCAAGCTTGGCAGGGGGACAGGGACCGGGATAGACTCCCCTGGTGATATCCTCACCCTTAACCTTATGGTGAATTTCATGAGTGGGCTTTTGGGATGGGCGGCGTGCTTTATGTGAGGGGACTTGGGGGTGGAAGGGTATATATGAAAGGGCCACTAGAGATAGTGGATCTTCATCGGATGGTTCTCCCCATCTGTCGGAAGGTTATTCTTCCTCCATTGGCTCTTCTTCGGTGTAAAGTCACCTGTAGCACGGATCTGATCTTGACGTGACACCTTCCAATGAGTGCGGAATCCTCGTTAGCGGTTTAACGGATCGATCACACTTGGAAGCCGGAGATGAACACAATGATAGTCGATACGACGAACAACCCGAAACGTGTATTTCTTCGAAAGACTTTTGAAATGACACAAGTTCGTATGTGCACTAATACGAGCTCTGATCACTAGTTTCTGTAAAAGTCTATTAATCAAACGGATTAATACTTAATTATAAGGATTAAGTACGAACTTGACTTAAACAAGTTCGTTTAGGCCCAAGCCCACAAACTTGTCCACTACCATTCGAACTTAGCTTCACTAAGTTCGAACCCTAGCATTTGAACTTGTTCTAAAATTTATCTTTGAACTTATCATGCAAATGTAAACATCATACACAAACAAGATCAAACATATATAACTCGTATTTGCAAAGCCTGATCTATTACAAAAGACTATCTATTACATACCTAGACTGCTATCGTCACAAGGGATGTACCAACAAACTCCCCCTTGATGATAGCTTCTAGAAAGACATTCAATTAATCTATAGAACTATGTTGATTCAAAATACTACCTACATACAATCCCTGTTCTACACAAACCTTTACAACTTTCTGAAACTTCCTGCCTTCGTATCTCCAGCCTTCATGATAGAATATTGGCTGATCATGAAGCTTCTGCAGGTCATCTTTGGATAAGTTGACAAGGTGCAAAGGATCGTATACCTTCAAAATTACCTTCTCTTCTTCTTCCTCCATTATGGCTTCAGCAGTTTCATTATCGATGAACCACCACTTCATATTCTTCAGAACATCCTGTGGAATTGTCTTTAATGGTACCTTCCTCAAGCATCTGACTGGTTTGTAAACCATCTTAGCCCAAGGTCTACCGGTAAGTGGATCTATTCTTGTTTCATCCACTACTCTTTTTCCAGATCTTGGCTTAAGTCTTTCAAACCTTCCAGATCGACCTTCTTTTCTAATAATTCTTGCTAACACTTCCGCGTATTGGTCGTCTCCCAGGTTGTTCTAATACTTCATCATCGGATTTCCAGTCTGGAACATCCTCAGGTATGAATTAACCTTCTTCAAGTTCCTCCTGATCTATAAATTCCTCAAAATCAAAATTCATATCATCATCATCGTCAATTCCGGCCAAGGCTTCAATCATTTCTTGCTCAGTAGACTTTAAGGCATCTGGAGCCTTCCCTTTCTCTTGATCTCCTCCTCCTCCTGTTGCAAATGATCCAGGCTCCCCCTGAAGTTCAGCTTGATGAGCAGTCTCATGTGGAAGATCTGCTAGCTCACTGTATTTTTCCGTATTTGGGTCACCTCTTTCATCATCACTATCTCTCTGAACACCCCTTAGCACATCGCCTCGTCAACTGCTTTCTCCTCGCGAGCTTGTAGATCTTTCATTATTTGCTCGACCAGGGTCTGAAGAGTTAGAATTTGAGATTGCTGGGCTGACATTTGTGTTTAAAGCTGAGCATTCTTCTGCTCTACCCTGGAATTGTGTTGCTGCAGCTCATTTACAGCTTGTGAGAGCTAAAATATTTGGACTGTTTGGAAGTCTACCTTGTCTTTCAACTCTGAGAATCGTTGATTTTCAGTAAAAGGAGCAGGTGTTGATGGAGTAGTGGTTGAAGTGGATGGAACGGTGGATGTGGCGGTTGGAACGGTAGCTGAAGTAGATGGAGCGCTTTGAATTATGCGTTGGCGCCTTGATATCTATTGAGTGGCAATACTTTTTCTTCTACCAAGATAAAGTCTGCATCTCCTTCATCGTCATCTCGGAATGCCGGACGAGTCATTTTTCTTCTGCTCACAACTACTATTGAGCCATATTTATCAAAAGTAGTTGTTGGATTAGCAGCTTCCCTTACCTCCTCTTCCGAACTAGAGTCTGAGTCTGATTATGATGCTGTCTCAACTAGACCTTCTGTCGTTTCGTCCCGACTCTCTGTTCTTTCTGTCACTTCTTCACGACTCTTTGTTCCTACAGATGCAGCAACCAGTGGCTGATATTCATCAATTTCCCAGTAAAGGTCATCCATGTCAGTAGGCGGCTCCAAAATCTCCTGAACTAGCTGTTCTGCTATATTTTCCTGTGCTGCTGCTGCTTGCTCAAAGATCTCTTGCAAGGTTTGTTCCCTCTGGTCAGGCTGTGGTGCCGATGTTGATGGCCCAGCTGCCTCGATCGTTAATTGTGAACGTGGAGCTTCCCTATCAACCGGAGCTCGTCATGCCGGTGCTTGTTGATATTGTTGTTGAGGTGCTTCTTGTTGTGGAGGTTGCTGCTGAGGAGCATCAATATGTCAATTATCTCCTTATGGTGCTACGAAATCGGGATCCATGACTGCACCAAAAAACGGAGCCACTTGTGGCCTTACTTGCTCTGCCTTTCGTGCATTATGGGATTGGTAGTCAACAAATATTCTTTTATCTATGATAGCTACTCCAGTTTGTTCCGGCAAGGTCGGTAAATCTGGCAGGAAATGCCTGATGATCATCATGATAAAACTCGGATACATGAGAAATCTTTCACGGCTGGGAGCAGAGATTTGGTTGACAAACTCCCCAAAGAACATCTCGGAAAAGCTAAACTTCTTGTTGTAGATGAGAGATATCATCGCTGATTGGAGCTTGGACACCATTGTGTAAAATCCCGCCTTCTTCGGAGCAAAACAAACATGATAACGTGTACCAGATATCGCCACTGGCCAATGAGACCACTCTTAGCATATGATGCCTTGGTGATGTCTTGAACATATCCCATTCTTAAGAAGGCCACCTGCCTTATTGGAGCCGGAAAGTCACTTGGACCATCTTCTTGGTCAGTAGTCCCCAATTGTAGGTGTAACGGTGCAATCTACTTGCAATGATTGCCAAAATTGTTGAACGTATGGAAGAATGATCAGCTGGTTGTGCGTCAAAGCATATGCCACTCTGGATTGTGACAAGAATTCTATCATTTGCCGCTAAGGCTGAGCCTCTGGCAGCTGAAGGTCAACTGCCATAACCATATTGTGCTTATAGTGTAGACACATAAACTGTTAGAAATTAATTTTGAATATTTTAAGTTATCCGAACTTGTTTAAATTCGAACTTGATTAAGTTCGAATTTGAACATCTTCGAACTTACTTAAATTCGTGAGTATAAGTCCTTCGAACTTACATAAGTTCGACCAATCTCTATTTGAACATATCTGACTTCGAACTTATAGATATTTTTGAACAAGTTCGAAGTCCTGACAAGTTCGAACCATTAGAACAAGTTCGAATGCTGTTGAACAAGTTCGAAGTCAGTCATTTTAAACTTCAAAACCATGATTTTAACCCTTTTAGACTTAATTAAATGAAGAATCTAGTCCTAATGGGTTCTAATCAGGTTTACTACTCAATAATTTTAAGTTTTTGATTCTAAAACTTGGGATTTAAAGCACCTAGTTCAAAATGACACAAAAACTCAAAATTAGTCGATTTTAGCCACTAAAAAGGTCCTAATAGTACACTTACTTAGTATTTGTTGGTTCAAACCACCTAAGTGTGTGACTAGGTTCGAAGAATAGAGGAAAACTTCGAGGAATAGTCCTTCAAATCGAAAAGCGATAAGTTCGTTTGGTAAGTTCGAGATCGCAGGTTAGTTCGGGAGTGGAAGTTCGAAGGTAGTTGCAATAAATGAACACTGTTGACCTATTTATATTCAAACCCTTCGGACTTACATTAAGTTCGAACTTATAGTAAGTTCGAAGATGACTTCGAACTTAATTGAAAATTTTAAAAATTCTTGAACAAAATCCAACCTTTTCACCTAACGGAATGTTTCCAACTTTGCAAGACATTCACACTAAGCAACAGATTGTCACGCAATATTGTTTCTTCAACTAAAAATGCATCCTAGTAACTTTGACCTTATTCCTATTTATTAGAATCAAGATTATCTAAGCTAGAATAAATTAAAATAAATTAAAATAAAATAGAAAATAAAAGTAAAAATAAAAATAAAAATAAAAATAAAAATAAATTCAAAAATAATTTAAGGATAAAAATACACTAACAGAATATTTTTGCGAGATAGTTAAAGAAGGTTCAATCAGATAGCGGTGTCAAACGCACTTTCAGTATTTTAGTTTCACACTTCAGGAATTTTTATTCCTTTGATTGTTTGTCGTGACATACACTTCAAGGTGATTGTTGGTATGTTTTTTCTTTTAAACATTCAACACTTTGGAAATTCCTTTGGCCTTTTTATTTATCAAGAAACTACCTTATGTGTCCCATACTTAGACATACTTCTATGATCAAGGCAGACACAATGATCTTAACTTTTTGGTATTTGCAAATTATCTTTAAAAGGCAAACGTCGAACACAGTTCTGTATTTACATACGACAGAGTGTCTTAGTTTGTCTTAGAGTTCTCCTTATGTTAGCAAGACAGCGGTGACAGGTCTGTACTCACGTATAACAAAGCGACTTATCTTGCTAGTTTAAGTCAAAACAGCGGTGACAGGTCTGTACTCACGTACAACAGAGCGACTTGTTTTGACTTCCGTTACATTTTCAAAACCTTATCTTTCTTTGTTTAAGATGTATTTTGATGTTGCTATACATCCCCCAGATAAATTTTCATACCTCATTCATAATCATTATCTGTATGTCTCTAACATAGAAATTAAGACCTTTTGGTCATACATCTAAATTAGTTACACATATGACATTTTCTTGATTATTTTATTAGCTTTTAGGATTTCCTCATGTATTATTCCTACCAACACATCAAACAAGAATGTGTATATCACTTAGATTTTAAGGTGCATTTTGTGTGAAAGCTTAACATTTAGAGTTTGTTAGACTGTGCTAATTTTCGTCACTTTGAACCTATGACTCTAAGACTTTTCTCATTTTTCAATATTCTCTTTTTTTTTTTTGAAATTTTTTTGGTTTTCTCTCTTTTTTCTTTAGTTTTTCATTTGAAATAAAATAAGTTGATAAACTAAACGAATAATTTACTACTAAAAGAAAGAAAAAAATGAGTTTACTATTACTAAGGTCAAGTTACTCCGGATTACGCATGCCATTTAGTTGAACTAACAAATCTACGCGTGACTTATCAAAGGCTTTTGTGAATAAATCTGCATTAATGTCTTCTGTTGCTACTTTCACCAGTTTTATCAAGTTCTTTTCAGCACAATCACATATAAAATGATATCTTATGTCTATGTGCTTTGTCTTACTGTGTTTAACTGGATTGTCTGTTATAGCAATTGTTGATTGATTGTCTATCCTAATGGGGAGTATGAGTATAAGTCTAACCGTAATCCCGCTATTGTTGTGAACAGCAACTACCAACAGCTACATACTCGGCCTCGCACGTTGATACGGCTACCGAAGTTTGTTTCTTGCATTGCCAGGATACGAGCTTCCCTCCAAGGAACTGACAACCTCCAGTTGTTGATATCCGGTTCAAGCTACACCCGTCATAGTCTGAATCCGTGTAAGCCTCCAATTCCAGATCTCCATCAGCATGATACCAAAGTCCCAGCTTCGGTTTCGACTTCAGGTATCTCAGAATCCGCTTCACGGCTTTCAGATGCATCTCCTTTGGAATAGCTTGAAACCATGCACAAATACACATAACAAACATTATGTCAGGTCTAGAGGCAGTTAAATACATAAGTGACCCGATCATGGCCCGATATAGAGTCGGATCCACTTTAGTATCACTATCTGTACCTGTCCCGAGATTATGATTCACTCGAATCGGAGTACTGAAATGTGCTGTCAGCTTTGTTCCTTCCATCCCGAAGCGCTTCAAAATGTCGTAGACATACTTTGTCTGATGAATAAACATTCCTTCTTTCCTTTGTTTCACTTGTAAACCGAGAAAGAAGTTCAGCTCTCCCATAGCACTCATCTCAAACTTCTACTTCATAACCTTTTCAAATCCTTGCACATCTGTTCGTTTGACGACCCGAAGATGATGTCGTCCACGTACACTTGTACTAAGATAAAATCTTCATCTTTCCTTTTCACGAATAGTGTACTATCAATTCTCCCTCTCTCAAACCCATTGTCTAAAAGATGACACTACAAAAAAATAGCCATTTAGTGGCACACACATTTAGTGGCAGAGTTTTATGTGCCACTGTATTACTTTTTTACTGGCAAAAAACAAGTGTCAAAAAATGTTTTATAAGATTTGGTGGCATTATATATTTTATGTCGGTATTGTTTATAACAATAGTGACAGAAGTTTTTTTTATGTTAATAATGATTCATTAACTTAGTGGCACTTCAAAAATAAATGACACTAAATTAAATTTTTATACTAAATTTTATCATTCATTTCTCCCACCAAAATTAAAAAAATTGGCGCCCCCAAAATTTTTATCATTCATCTCTCCCACCAAAAATTTTTGTTGACCTAAATACAGGTCATAGATCGATCACAAAAATTAAAAAAGACAGCAGCGCAGCACCTCTTCGATTCATCTCCTTCTCCGGAGCAGCACCTCTCGATTTATCTCCTTCTCCAGACAGCAAGCAGCGACTCTCGATCTCATCTCCTTCTCGAACGCCTCTCTTCTTCCGGTTCAAGGTAACGATGCTTGACTCTCTTCTTCCACTTCTCGTCTTATATGATTTTCTTCCACTGGTTAGGTTGTTTTTCTCTTCTAGTCTATCACGATTTACAGTAGTTATTTTCTTCCACTGATTGAATTGCTACTCAATATTTTGTTTCAGTCATGGAATTTGATTTTAGTGTGTTCATTTTTAGTATTATCTTATTACCGGTGCCAAAACTTCATGACTGGTGTCCAATTTGACCATACTTGGATTTTCTCTTTGATGATTTGATGGTCCTAATGAATCTGACTATGCAAAATTAGACGCACAGTATGTGTTTGATGAAATGTCTATGAGAATTTTTTTTCATGGTTTTCATGGTCTCTGTTGGTGTTATATACTTCTGAGATTATATGTTTATGCATACATATTTGATTCTCACATTATTGATAATATAGAACATGTTTGCTACATAAGTTAACCTGTCCCTGGTTACTACTAGGGGAAATTTTAGGCGAGGGTAATGGCAGCCAATATAAACAACAAACAAAATTGCAATAATTATAAAATGAATCAGCCCTTGTAGTTAAAGAAATGGTAAAAGCTCGTATTGAAAAACAAAAAAAGAGTAAAGAAGTTAATCGTATTATTCTTCATTCGTAAGCCATTTCGTGGCCACCCATTTCTGGCCTTTGATTACAGGGCAGCTCCCATGAAGCGATGTCTGCACCAAGTATGATTATACTTTAGCACTACAGTTGATTATAGAACCCGTAAAGATAAAAAGAGCAATCTAAAACAATAACCTTTTCATATGTAAGTTAAATCTTCTAATAGAATTAACATATGCCTTGCTCAAGTTCAAAATCCCAATTCCTTTTTGTTGTAATATTTTAGAAACTGAAAATCTTCAATCATATTGTTGAGGATTGAGAGCTAAATGGCATGATGGTCTCAGACATATACAAGCCTGCTAGAAGTTTTCTGCTGCTAGTGCACTATGGCGAGTGTGTAATATCCTTAATGAGGATGTATACCTCAAAGAAGAAAGATATATTTTATTAAGTAGAAATGAACTCACTGGATCGATGGTACCATTTGTGTACAAAGAATAAAACAAAAGCCCATCACCCTTCTGTGGTTTTACTTTCAAACCGATACACTTTCTGAAATCATAATTTGAGTCTGCATTTTCCCCATTATGCAAAACAGATCCGTTAGACCAGTCACCCCTTCAACAAACACAGGAAAAAGTAGTCAATGCAAATTTAGAACTTACCTCAAATGGAAACATGGTTTCTCCTCCTTCTTCAACATCCGATAAGTACAGCAAGAAAGAGGCAATTTGTGACAACAAAGAAGGCTATTAGAAATTCCTACAATTAGAAAATGATTCTAAATGGAGATTAACCTCATCCAAACCATAACCAAAACTTGTAGGAATGTTTCCTTCCACATAGAAATGGCTATACCAAGCCAAACCATAACCAAACAAAGGCACACGAAATAAGAACACCAATTTAACAAAACTGCATAAATCAGTCTCACAAGTACAATTAAATCATAAAAGAGAAATTAACCGAATACCATTAATAACATGGAAGAGAAAAAAGAGAAATTAACCGAAAAGACACTTTTTACAGATATGGTAATATTTAGCAACTTAAAATACATAAAAGAGAAATTAACTCACTTTATCATATCCTTTTGAATTATACTTGATGTATTCTTTTATTTATTATGTTATATCCTATCCTTTTGAATTAAATAAATGTTTTTTAATTTATAGTTTTTGAAGTACAACATTGTATATGGTTTATTCATTTAGTTTAGTGATTATGACCAATTAAACTCATTCTAGATACTAGGGTGTGAAAGTTATCAATTCACATGAGTTATAAACTTGGATAATTATTGCATTCATGAAAGTTATATATAATTGGATTTTTTAAATTGTATTATATAGTAGGTGTAGTGATGGATAGATCATGGATGTATCATGCACCAAGATCAAGTGAAACTTTCATGAATGGTGTGGAAAACTTTTTGAATCATGCTTTTGAAAGGTCAAATGATGAGATGATATTGTGTCCATGCACACAATGTGTAAACATGTTCTATTTTGAAAGAAATGATGTGTTTGATCACTTAGTTCTTTGGGGATTCCGAAAAAATACTCAACATGGATTTATCATGGAGAAGTCTCTACAACACCATCATCAACTGCAATGCATAATGTTGAAGAAGAGGGGATGTTTGGCCATGACATGCAAGGATTTGACCAACTCAGCAGTTTCATCCTTAGTCTGACCTGATCAGTTCCATTGTCTGACCTGATCACCTTAACTTTTAAGTTAGATTGGTTTTCAATTTTTAGAATAAAGGATTTGACCAACTCAGCAGTTTCATCCTTAGTCCTAAGAAAATAAACTGATGTAAACCTGGTGAAATCATCAACAATAACTAAACAGTAGGCTCTTTTATTCAAACTCAAGATGTTGGACCAAAAAGATCCATATGAATAAGATGAAGAGTAGATGAGAATGAATTTACTTCCTTGGCCTTATGAGAAGTTTTGTGTTGCTTGCCTTTGAGACATGCCACACAATGATCATCACATATGAACTCCTTCTGTGGTAAACCTCTTACCAAGTTCTTTTTGACTAAAACATTCATGGATTTGAAGTTCATGCGACACATCCTTCTGTACCATAGAGCATACTCATTTGATGATGCTTTGGATATTAAATATCTTAAAGTATTTGATTTGGATGAAAGTTCTGTGTCCAAACAATAAACATTGTCCTTTCTTGGTGTTCTGAGTAAAACAAGATTTTCAGGTATTTTAAAATCTTTTGAGAGGACAATGCATTCAGAGTCTGTGAACAAAACAATATTTTGTTTGTCACAAACTTGAGACACACTTAATAAATTATACTTCAGCTGTTCAACATACAAAACATCATTAAATATCATATTGCCTTCTTTGACAGTACCCTTACCTGTTACCTTACCTCCTATGGAAATTCCACCAAATGCAACAAACCCGCCTTCAAAGCTTTTGAAATTTGACAGGCATTCAGAGTTGCCTGTCATGGGTCTAGAGCATCCACTGTCCATATGCCATCTTGTCTTATGTTGGCTCCTGTGGTTGCCCTGCACAAAGAGAAATCTCAGTTAGTAGTGGAGTAAACCCAAACCAAATTGGTTTTGGGTTGTCCTTATGCATTGACATAACTAAATACTGTTTGTCTCTTTTTAAACTTAGTGAGATCCACTGATGGATTATGTGAGGAGTATTTAGTTATGACATGAGGTATCCAGGTGTTCTTTCCAATCTTTTCTTTAACAGTCTCAGATTATCCACTACCAGTTCCATTTTTTGACTTAGCAGTTGGAACTTGATGTTGAGTGTCAGCAATTTCAGGTTTTGCACTACCAGTTTCAACTTTTGACTAAACAGTTTCAACTTTTTCATTAGCAGTTTGGGCTATGTTTTTGCCTTTGACACACCATACCTTTTTCATGATTGATTTAGATTTCATTAAAACATGTTTTTGGTGTACAGGCTGCCTTTTGTTGACTTTTATGAACCTGCGATCAACTATCTTCTTTGGAACTAGGGTGACAGGTTTTGGGGCCTTTGGAATTTTTGAATTTTGAGCAATGGCATGTTTTTGAAACACAGTTTGTTTTGCACCAAATGGTTTATATAAATAATGTCTGGCCAAATGGTTTTTCCTGCCACAGTGGAAACATCTTTTGATTGTTTTGATAGGGGAACCAGTTTTGTGTAACCATAATTGGTTCTTGTTCCTTTGATTTCCCCTTACCTGCTGCTGTGTGGGAAACTTTTGGACACCATGCTTTTGACATGTGCATACTAGAACAATTTTACCCTTTTTATTTATTTTGGAAGAGGATGCAATATTACAATTAGAAGGTACAGAAACATGTGGAGCATTATTGCAATCACTCATCTTCTCTTTCCCTTTCAGACTGTTGGTGCTGATAGAGTTGGAAACAGGAGGTCCTATAGGTGCACTCATGGTATTGGAGTTATTCTCAGCTTCCTTACTCTTACAGCCTTCATTGGGAACCAATTCTTCTTTAGGTTCAGGCTTATCCTCAAGGATAGGATCTACAGTTTTCATTTTCTCATCTAATGGTTCATTCACAAGCCTATCAGCAACTTCACTCATAGGATGAATGTATTTATTGTTATATGGGGGTGGAGTAGCCTTATAGCCTATACCTTCCTTGGGATTGAGTTGAGATTTTACCCTATCTTTAAATTGGACTTCCATTAGGTGTTCTAGCTTTTGATTGGCCAGCTTGAAGCTGCCCAAGTCTATATTTATAGTTTCTACTTTCTTGTTAGCTTCTAACACCTTTTGTTCAGCCTCACCTAATTTCTTATTTAGGGTCTCTATTTTCTCATTTAGTTCTTTTTTCTCCCACTCATGATATGTTCTATCATGTCCCATCTGAATCTTATTATCCTAATAGTCATTGATCAGTTTTTCAAGATCCTCTATTGCCTGCATATACTCCTATCTCCTCTCTTCCATCCTCTTCTGTCTGGTCACTCCAGTCAAACACATTGTCTTCTTGAGAGACAAGATCTTGTGAAGATGATGTATGACTGGTTTGCTGGGGTCTTGGTGGCTGCTGACCTTGTGATCTGCACTCTCTAGCAAAATGCCCAAGTTTGTGGCATTTGAAACACTCAACCTTTGATTTGTCAAATGATGGCTTTCCTCCTGTTTTGGCTTGGAAGTTTGGTCTACCAGTCCTTTTAAGAAATCTTTTGGCCCTCATAGTATAGCATGTTGCCACTTTAAGTCCATCTCTTCTAAATCATCTGGATGGATTTGTTCCAGATCTTCAGCATTAAGAGCAAAAAGTCTATCACTTGCAACAAATGCTTCATAATGAACTTCAGAAGAGTTTCCATCTGTTCCTGAAAAAGAGTCACAGCAGTTTGATTTATCACTTAATGCTGATGACAACAGAGCAGTGTTTTGATTATAAGAAAAGAGTTTCTTTTTATTTTCAATTTCAGATTCAAACACTCTCAGGCTGTTGTAGAGGTCAACCAACTTTATTTCATCTAGAGTGTCTTTGTTCTCCATTGGGCAACATAGACTGTCCATTCTTCACCAAGATATCTGAGGAATTTTCTATTCAATTCATTTTGATCCAGGCTGACCTTAGCACTCTCCAACTCACCTATCGGCTTATTAAACCTACCAAAAATTTGAGTAAGTTTTTCATTCTTGCCACCAGAAAAGTTTTCATACTGCTATTTTAAAAGATCCTTTTGGTTCCATTTGGTGCTAGTTTTGCCAGCAAATCTTTTCTCTAAAGCAAGCCAAAGAGAATGAGCAGTAAAGAACTTTTTGAACTGATGTTGATAAGCATTAGGAATGGCTATTTGTAAAATAGTAAGAGCTTTCACTTCATTCATTCTAGCCTTTCTTTCAACTGCAAAAGGATTTTCAACAGCTTCCCATAAGGCATAGTCAATGAATTGAATGTAATGTTGAATCCTGAGCTTCCACATCTCGAACTCAGTGGGTTTGAGCATAGGCACTTTGAGTCCTTGCCCAGATCCACTACTGCTATTTTCAAACTCCATTGCAGAAAAACAAAATTTTAAACGGTGAAAGTTTCTGACTTTGAAAACGAAGAATAACATATAAAACCTGTGGCTCTGATACCACTTGTCAAGATCAAAAATCACCTAAGGTTAACTGGTTTCAATATATCAGAGTTTAAACCATTAACCTTGTTTTGAATCAAAGTCCAATTAAGAAGTTTGCAGAATAACACTTAATTGTTTTAAGAAAAACTTTCAGAACAATAAAGAACAGATATTCAAATAAACATAACCAATATCAAAACCTTTATATTGCCAAAATCTCTGATTACAATCACCTCTAATCTGTTTTGATTAGACGAAGAACACAGATTGTTCTTAGGGTTTTACAACCTTAGAGGCTTGAGAAGCTTATCAGAATGCAATTACAATAATGAAAAACTTAAGCACCACAATTACAATAGAAAGACCTAGTCTATCTATATTTATAGCCTTCTGATTTGTTTCCTTGACGGACACTGATTTCTCTGGTAGTAGATATGCTTGGAAGATTTTCAAATCTTGAAATATATCACTTCCTGAATTTCAGCTCTTTTTGTTATCAATCTGTTGAGCAGTTTGAACTTTTAACTCTGGCAGTTTGAACATTTGAACGAGCAGCTCGATTTTGTTGAACTGGCAGCTTGAACTTTGTAATTACAGAGATATACTACTAACAGCTTGAGAAATCCTAACTAACAGCTAGACATACTTAGATTATTTCCCAACATTATAGACATTGAAGAATAACGGTATAGAACCAACAAGAAGAGAGATATATCAGAAAAGTCGCACTCGTAAAGATGGAAGTACTGTAAATGAGAAATCTGCGGAAGTCATGGTAATGTGTTTTGTCGACATTAGTTTTAATATAATCTACCCATTTTTTTCACTTTTTTAACATATTAATATATTATGGATATGAAGGCATCCCTACAAGCTATTGCAAGTGATACACCACTGGACTTAGAAGATGATTGGAGAAATGATTCATTCTCAAAAGTTAAGGGACCCGAGAAAAGAGGATATGTTCGATGCATTGGAAAAATGCCATCTGTCAATAATAATGGTGGCTCCTGTTCCTCAAATCAAGAAACTGTTGAACGACTAAAAGATGGATTGACCCGTACACAAGACGCACTGGCTCAAACACAAGGAGAATTAGCAAATTATCGAGGTGCCTTAGCTCAAAAACAAGGTACCTTGAACACACTTGTGCATCTTTTCAAGGAACATATACCTAGTGCCAATTTGCCAGACATCTTGAGCAATCTAAGTATATAGGTATCTTTCGTAATATTTTTAGTGGAACACATGATATCTATATCTTTATATTCTCTTTTAGTAATAAAATTTTGTATTACTCATTTAAAGGCCATTTGATGTGTTATAGGTTCGTGATAACTATTCTATGGAACAAAAGAACTCTCCTAATGGAAATCAAAGATCTTCTGCCGGAAGTCGTCATAATATTGGTAAATTGTTGAATAAGTTGAAGTTTGTAGTTTTTGAATTTGGGTTGGTAACATTTTTTCTTACATATTATATAATTTATATTAGGTACCTCTTCAGATAATGCTTGAATTGACTTTTATAGGTATGATTCCTATTCACATTTTACATGATTTATATTTGAAAAGCATTCATGTAAATTTATTTGTTACTAATATACATTATTATTTATATTTTATCCCCATGTACGTTTTTGAGAGTTCCCATGATGAAGTTGCGGTTGATTTGGTAATTAGTTGTTCTTGAAAAAAATAGATAGACGAGTACTTTTGATTCCATGATGTTTGGATCTTTTGTATTGAATAGTGAAGACTTTTGTTAAATGATGATTGTATTTTCTACTTGAGATAATGAAATTGATCTTATTATGTTTAATGGTTGAAATGAATTTGTTTTATATTATATTGTGAGGTCGAAACTATATATAGCTTTAATAAAGTGTCATGAAACAAATTGAACTGCACGTTAGTAAATCCTTATTCAATGACAAAATCTATGTGCCACAAATTCTCTTTTGTTTTTTGTGGCAACAACTTATATGCCACTAAATCTTAAATTGTGTGACAAAAGATTAGGTGCCACTAAAACTTCAAAGAAGTTCTGACACAAGTAGAAAGTGTCACTAGATCTTAAAAAAGTATACCGACACAAAAATAAAGTGTCACTAAATCTTGAAAAGGCTGCAGCAACACAACCTAGAAGTGTCACTAAATCTTGAAAAGGCTGCAGCAAGACAACCTAGAAGTGTCACTAATGCCTTTTAGTGTCACTGTCCTTAGTGACACTTCTTGTGTTTGCCACCGATTCCCATTGATCTTTAGTGGAACTTCTTTAGATTTTAGCGGCACTTTTTGTCTGCCACTAAATGACATATTTTTTGTAGTGTGAGTTAACAGTGTCTCATACCTAGCCCTAGGTGCCTGATGCAATCCATACAGAGCCTTATCAAGTCGATATACTCTGTCAGGATACTTTGGATCAGTAAACCAGAAGAGCAACCATGAAAGAGTGCTTATTTTCAAATTTTCTGAGTAAAATGGAACCAAAGAATGTGAAAGAAGCTCTCCTGGATGCTGACTAGATCGTGGCTATGCAAGAAGAGCTAAATCAGTTTGAAAGGTTAAAGGTCTGGAGATTGGTGGAGCGACCAAAAGACAAATCCATCATTGGCACGAAGTGGATCTTCAAGAATAAGAAGGATGAACACGGTGTCATTATTTGAAACAAGGCTCACCTCGTTGCCAAAGGATATAGTCAGCAAGAGGGAATTGATTACGATGAAACATTCGCTCCAGTTGCTAGGATAGAAGCTATTAGGATCATTTTAGCTTTTGGCGGCTAATAAAAACTTTACCGTTTATCAAATGGATGTAAAAACTGCGTTTTTAAATGGGGAACTGACAGACGAAGTATATACATATCAGCCCGGAGGGTTAACTGATCCTATGAAGCCTGACCATGTATATATTTTGGATAAATCCTTGGGTGGCCTTAAACAAGCACCTCGTGCTTGGTATGATTCACTTTCAAACTATCTTTTGAAATGTGGATTCAATAAAGGTGCAGTGTATACAACTCTGTTTAAAAACGTCAGGGTCCAGAATTCATAGTCATTCAAATATACGTAGATGATATAATATTTGGGTCTACAAATCTAGAATTTTGCAAGAAATTTGTTTTCTTAATGTCCCAAAAATTTGAAATGAGCATGATGGGAGAAATCAATTTTTTCTTAGGTTTACAAGTGAAACAACTGACTGATGGTATTTTCATCAATCAGTCCAAATATATTCAGGACATGTTAAAGAAATTTAACATGGTAAATAGTACTCCTATGAAAACTCCCATGGCTCCATATTCCAAATCAAAACTCGATGAGGACATTTCAGGGAAACCTATAGATGTAACTCATTATCGAGGCATAATTGGGTCATTAATGTATATAACTGCAAGTAGACTTGATATTATGTTTGCTACATGTATTTGTGCTAGGTATCAGGCACATCCGAAAGAATCACATTTGGCTGCTGCCAAAAGAATTTTAAGATATCTAAAGGGAACACCAAACTTAGGTTTGTGGTATCCCCAGTAATCCTCATTTACATTAACTGCCTTCTCTGATGCTAATCACGCAGCTGACAAAATGTATAGAAAGAGCACATCAGGAGTAGTACAATTTCTAGGTGAGAAACCCGTCTGCTGGTCATCCACGAAACAACATTGTGTTTCACTGTCAACAGCCGAAGCTGAATACGTTGTCGTATCATCGTGCTATTCCCAAGTGTTGTGGAAGAAGAGCCAACTCAGAGACTACGGGTTTACACCGCAAAAGATTCCAATTTATTGTGATTCTCAAAGTGCAATTATCATAGCTTCAAATCCGGTGCAACATTCTAAAACCAAACACATTGACATCCGGTATCATTTTATAAAAGATCATGTAGAAAATGGTAATATAGAATTAAATTTTGTACCCACTGAATATCAGTTAGCCGACTTCTTTACCAAAGCCTTAGATGAAAAACGATTTAATTTTTTGATATACAAGTTGGGTATGTTTAATCGTTAGATTTAAACATTCAGTAGTTACAAATCAAAATTTTAAATTTACATATTTTATTTTGATTGAATTTGATGTTAATTTCATGTGCCTTTAAAAGTTTAAATTTTTCAGATTTTAACATATTCGGATTGTCATGTGCAGGGGGGGCAGAATGATAACTTTATCTGATTCTTAAAAATCTGATATATTTTTATCTGATTTTTGGTAGGGGGAGCTGTCATTTAAAGAGATATTAATCTGAGGGGGAGCTAAACTGCAAAAATAAAGGGGGAGCAATTTCAGTTGTTGTTAAATTTTTTTGTTGTTAAATTTTATTTTTTGGGTTAAATTTTTTAGTACAAATTGTTGTTTGTTATTTGTCATTTTTTTTTAGTTTTTTTAGTTTCGTTCAATTTTTTTTTTAATTTTTTAGTGCTATATTTTTTTGTTGTGTATATGTGATTATTTTTGTTGAAATCACATGAGCTTAAAATGAAAAAGAAAATGGTGAGTGGGCCGGATTTCAAAATTTTGAATTTGAAATTTTGACTACAAAGTTGAATTTCAAGATTCAAAATCACTTTTTCAACACATTGGTTACTGTTCCATCTTCTTCTACGATTTCACAAACTCAGTTTGCTTAATCACGAAGAAACACATTCAAATTCAGATTGAAAACATTTGTGATCAACATTGTAAGTCCATTTCATGTTTTCCCTTTTATTTGTTTACTTTCAGATTATGTTTTATAGTTTTATTCATATAGAAAACTCTGTGTATGTGTTCGTGTACGTTTACTGTGTGTTTATGGGTTTGAGTGTTTTGTTGCTCATACTCTGAAATTAATTGTGTGTTTGTATGCGGATTACTATCATGAACTTGAATATCAAATTTCAAGTCTCAGTTTCAAACACACAAACACTAATTTGAATATTTCAGTGTTGAAGTTTTTTGAGTTCATGAAACTGAAAATTGGAATTTTTAGACTAAAATTGTTGTTTCTAGACAATGTTCAGTAAATAAATTATGTTTAAAATTCATTTTCGAGTAGGAAACAACTCATGGTTAGGCAAAATAGTCCTTGAATTGAACTTTTCAAATTATAAGTGTTTCTGGACTTAGAAATTTTTTTTAAGCATTTTCTCGATTAACACTACTCGAGAATGTTTGAAGTTTTAATCGAGTTGACTGAAGGTCCACTCAAGAAACTTTCCGTTTCATTTGACTTGGATACTTCTTGATTCGAGAAAGTGTTAATTTTTATTCGAGTTGGTTATTTTGCAAGACTTAGAAATATTTTAGAATTACCCTCGATAACATAGCTGATTCAAGTTCTATCATGTTTAATTCGAGTTGGTCTCATAGATGACTCGAGTCCTATCATATTTCATTCGAGTTGAGCTGCTTAAGGACATAAAAAATTTTTCTATCAAAGTCTAGATAAACCATTTCATTCGAGAAAACAACAAGTCCATTCGAGTTGTATTATGTGTCATTCGAGAATCCATCAATATCATTCGAGTTGGTCCATAACTTCATTCGAGAAAGTCTTTATTCATTCGAGTTTCATACTTATGCAATTCGAGTTGGATCATGAGTCATTCGAGAAACATCAAGTTTCAGTCGAGTTTCATCCTCAAATTTCTAAAATTTTTCTAAGTGTTGAGGAATTTTAATTTTTCAGAAAAATTTCACATTTTTCGAGAAATTTTCAAAATCTGTGTTTTGCTAACATTGGACTCTTAACGATTGACTTTGGAATCCTAACAATAATATTTTAATATTATTTTCTGGAATCCCGATGCTTTAAACAGGGAAACACATATTTTTCCAATTTCTAGTAAAATGTTTTATTTTTCTATTTGTAGGATTTCATTTGATTATCTACTGTGTCTAACATGTTTATTAATTTTCAAAGGTTTCAAATGGATTCCCCAGCTCAATCCCAACCTTCAAATTCATTTGATTCCCATTCATCTTCAAATCATACATTGGTATCCAAACCAATGAAGTCCGCTTTTGTCACCTGACCTTCACCTTCCACAATCATACCAGACAATCAGTTAGTGAAACCTAGATATTGCCTACCCTTTCGTGACAATAACCATCGTCTTGATCCCAAGATAATTAAAGCCAGCCACCCAATAATAGTAGACATTCTTGAAGGACATCCTTTAGGTTATCTACTTGATTACAAACCCTCAATTCTACAAGTGTACTACAAAAGTTTTGGCATACAATCAAGTTTGTCCTAGCTGATGGTAACCATCATTTAAAAGTTACCATTGATCAATTCAAGACTAAGATCACACTATCCAGGCTCATACACAATCTGTTTTTACCATGTCGCATCGATACTGTGAACTTTCCAGAGCTAGCAAATTTCAAAGATTTTGTATCCGATGAAGAGCTAGTCCATGATTTGATATGCTTTGGATATTCTAAACCACTATCGAAAAGCTCTAAGTTTAATGGAAAAGGACTTAATGGAGAATGGTACACGCTTTTTGGAATTGTAAACCGATGCATGACGTCCAAGCATACTGGAATAGATAGGTGCAACATCCATTGTCTTAATAATTTTCATGGGATTGCTTTTAACAAGCATTATGACTACGCTTAATGTATTTGGGAGGACTTGAAGGAGGTGGTGTTAGCCAAGAGGACGAATAGAGCATGAAAGTTGGTCCCACTTCAAAGATTCATTCAAATACTGATAAGGGGCATATTAAGGGTCAATGAACAGATTCCTAAACGATCAAATGCTCAAAGGTGCCTTGACTATGTGATGATGAGTCTGCATGGGGTACAGGATTCATCAAATGCAAATATAATGCCAATTCCAGAAGCATTATTAAAATATGCAGATCAAGAGAGTGAGCACGTGAAGCTATATAGAATAGATCATGCATCTGTAGAAACCAAGGAACCGGGACTTCTTAACCAGGGAGCTATAGGTGAGCAGGAACTTCAGCATGGGGCTGATGTTCAGGGCAGCCAAGTTGTGAGTGTAGGTGTAGAGATGCAGGAAAGGGGTGGTGAGAGCAGTTCTGATTCTGAACGTACATTATCAAATATTACCGAGGGAGCTACGGAAGGGAATGATGATGATGATGATGAGGGTGGTCATGATACAAATGAGGGAGGTGCAGGAATGATAGATATTTCAATAGCTCAAAGCAGTCCAGAGATAGATATTGTTGATATAGAGAGGGAGAGTGTGAGGGAGATTCCTAGCCCAAATAGCCGGGATCAAGCCACATCACCTGTTAGCTCCCAAATCTGAGTTAGCATTGAATTAGTCAGTATCCCACTGACGACTGCACACCCCCTAGCCACTCATATTCCTCTCAACAAGAGAATGTTTCAATTTCTCACCGGGATGAAGCACACAATCTATCTTAAAATCCTTTTGATTTTATAGATATTAAATAGAGTACACATCTGCCCGGGTGTACAATTTCAATTCTTGCACATTCTCTAGAACCAATACACACTAAGACACTCGAGTCCATTTCATGTGTTGAAGTAGGTGTGGTTGAACTTTGTGTTACTGCTAGAACAACCTTAGTAACGGAAGCATCTGTTGCTCCGTCACTTGAAGAGGTTGGAAGTGTAGTCAGAGACACATCATTGCCAACTCTGAGAACTAGCCACACAGACGTTCTTTTCACAAGTTCGACTGTCGTGACAACTGGAAGTCTAAGTGACCCAGTGGTTAGTGGTTAGTCTTTCCCCGTTCGTTACGAAAACAAAGTTGGATGAAGCCTTGAATGCGTCAGTTATGGTAATTAACAATCACATGACAAGCCAAATCTCAGAAATGATGAATCAGATGGCCAACATTCATAAAACTTTAAAAGGCAAGAATGTGGCTTAAGAAGAAGTGAAACAAAAAGATCCAAATCAAGCTATTGAAGAGCTTAGAGAGTTTGTATATGATAAGTTAGACGAGATGCGTGAACGCATGATTGGATTGGAGAGCACGGTTATAACAGCATTAGGAGACATGTCTGAAAGGATATCTGATATCCAGCAAACATGCAAGGCTCAAGCTTCTACTCCGAAGAAGAAGCATGATGAAGACTCCGATGATGCTCCTCATGAGGGGGAGAAGAGGAGGTGCTTTATGAGTAAGGCACTGGACTTTTAATGATAACATATTCAGAGAAAGAAACAGAATCTCAAGAGAACGGTGAAGCTGGAAGCTCCAAAGAAAAATATGTTGATGCTCAAAGCGGGCTAGAATTGTTTCTTTATGATGATGTTCCAGTTCCTTTAAGTATTCAATCAGATATATTCAATTTTGATGAGTATGATGATTCAGATGATGAAGTTCAAGAACAGACGCTAATGATTGAGGATGTAGAGAAAGAAGTAGAGATTGATTTTGTCTAAAAATGATGATGTGATTGAGTTAACAGATATAGCTGTGAGAGCAGAAAGAATTGAAGAAGAAGAGGTTTTTTTTCAAGAGATTATGAAAGATGATATACCTACACCGACGGTTGAAAAGCCTGAGGTTATGGTCAATTTTAAATAAGAAGTAATAGAACCATTTCATGTGGAGAGTGTTATGCCACAAGTGGTTACAGAGTTGAACGAAGTTGAGATAATGGACAGGTTCTTCAATGAATACATCTTAGCTGACGAATCACAAAGAAAACATCAGTTAAGATTTGAAGCTCAGCAGATTGTCCAAAGAGAGATCAGGGATAGTCTGACTCTGCTCAATGAAGAAGAGATTAGTAAGAAGAAGAAAAATGGGTTGGAGTTATGTAGGTCCCGAAAGGTTTCCCAAGTATATAGCCTTAAGCTGTAGAGGGGGGGGGTGTGAATACAGCTATTTAAAAACTACACACTCTTTTCTCAATGTTTGTATGTATTATCAACAGAAGTTAATTACAAACAGGCTTGAATGCGGAAAGGTTCAAGCTGAGATGACAGATACAACAGTAGGTTAACTAATCTAAGACAGACTTAAACTGGTTACAATGAATACACTCACTAAGAATTACTCACTATGTTTACAAGACTCAAGGAAACAGCTTGAACAAGAACAGCTTAGACACCAAGCACTGTTTTATTCAAGCAGACTTGCATGCATGAAAGATACACTTGAATGCGCGTTCACTCTTGGCTTCAGCACTTAGCTTTTTTGGCTTATCCTTTCAATCCTTGGAAGTTTCCTTTTATACTCACTCATAGGGTCTAAGAGAAGCTTCTTTATTGGACGAAAGGAAAAGTGGAAAGTCTTGTTGAAAAGACAACATAAACTTTTCTGCACATTCTGAAAAGCAGACTTGTCTTCGTGTGTGCAGATCTATTGTCTTTTCTTTTTGTCTACTATTACATTAGCTTTGACTAAATAAGGAATGTCAACTTTGTGTCTTTCTTTCTTAGTTAAGGCCTATTTTGATATAAGAAAAAGGTCTGTCACCCTTTTTCAAATATCCTTTTGTCTTCATGTGACAGAACAGTGTGGGCAGGTTGAGCAGTTCTGTTTTCCACTTTGTCTTCGACTTTGTAAACTGATCTTTTAGTCAAAAACAATACATGAGGACTTGGAAACATATTCCATAGAGTGTTTAGCCTGTTCACAAAGAACAGGTTTTGTTCACAAAGAACTGAACACATGTAAACTGCCCAAGCTGCTCGCCAGTGTAGAACAGCGTAGACAGTTTATGTCCAGCCTGTTCAGCAGACTGAACAGCTTGGACAAACTGTCTTTGTTGCAACACATGCAACATATAGAACAGCTTTGGACTGATATTGCAAATCATTTTCAGGTTTCAATAAGGCATTTAACAGGCCTTAAATTCAACCTTCAAATGTATCAACAGGTTAGATTAAGAATCTCCTCCTCAGATGCAGATTAGGTTTGCCTGAGGCCTTTTTGTGCCTAACAATCTCCCCCTATTTGCAATAACCAGTCTAAGCTGGCCTTATCAAAAATCACTATATATTTATACAGTACATTTGCTGAAATAAAATTACAACATCAAAGTAAAGTAAAAGATCAGTTTATATATACACTGATTCTTGATTACATAACACAACACATGTTTTTACAAAAGTACAACTGATGTACTAATGTATATTACAACTGGTGCAAAAGAAAAATTACAACTTATGTAATTAAAGTACAACTAATGTACAACAGATTTTGGACTGTTTGTGTTGGGAGCAGATAATGGTAAGCCTGTCCAACTGATGGACAGCTTCCATTCTTCACTTACCCAGATGGTAGATGGACTTTACTATAGTGGAGGGGGACCTTCAAACATCTTTTCAAGTTGCTCCCTTGTATCCTCAAGTTCTTCAATTTCACTTCTGATGATCATAAACTTGGGATCTTCAGTTCACCTCTTTCATAAAACACTCTGAGCTGATCCCAGACGGCTGCTCTCCACCTGCTTGACTGCCTAAATGAAGCTGCAAGTCTGAAGGCTACAAGCTGTCTCAGATTCACCTTGTATAGATCTGATGCTCTCTGAAAGCATTTCTTCTGAGTTAAGGGATCTACAAAAAATGCCCCAAGCTCAGGCTCTTCAATAATCTTGCCATCTTCAAACTCTGCTCCACTAGGCAGGATGTGGTCAACTCCCTTCATCTCAACAGCATAGTCACCCTGTTCAATTAAGATGAGGAGTTCTTCAAGCTCAGTGTCTTTCTTCGTTCTTCTGGCCTTTATTTTGGGTTGTGTCACATAGACACCCTCACTGACTTCTTTTGAGATCAGGCCAAGATTCTTCACTCTCTCCATCAACGTTTTGACGTATGCCCTGATTGTCTTTGCCGTTTCTGACTTAGATTCACTCAGAGCAACTGCCAACTCAATCCATTCCCTGTATCCCATCTGTGCAACATCAGTGTAGTCATACGTTTCTAGTTCAGGGCCAGTTACACCCATTCTAGTTATTTTCAACTTCTACTGACTGCCTTTTCTTGATATGGGAACAACTTTGACAATTGCTTCTTTGGCCAGCCTTCTATCAGCAACATCCTGAAATTTTCTTCTAGCCAAGTTGTCAAAGTGGAACTGAGCTCTTGCAGAGGGTACTTGTGTTTTGGTCACAGAGACCTGAGCACCCTTTTCTTTTTCTCCTTCCTTCTCTCCTGCTGATCCCTTAGCAACTTCCATTAATTTCTTTTGCACTTCCAGAGAGGACATTTTAACTTTCCTTGCCTCTTGAAGTGCAAAAGACTTAGCAGCTTTGGCAGATTCTTCTTCTTTCCTTAGAGCTTCCAGGGCTTGAAGTTGTTCTTCTCTGAACTCAAAGTATTTGTGCATGGGAAGACCCATTTCTTTAGCCCTGGCTTTGTGAAATTTAATTTCTGCTTCTTTATGCTGTTGGGGATCAACTGCTACTTTTTCTTTTCCTTTAGCTGTTGTAGTGACAGCAGCTTCAGGACTTTCCTCTGCTTCTTCTTCTACTTCTTGTAGAATCAGATGCCTCCTTCTGCTGCTTGTCCTGTATGAGGATGTGATGGAGAGGGAAGAGGAACAGTTCAAAGAAGCTCCATAGCCTGGGCAAAAGTAATGTGGCCCAGTTTGGAGGGGTCAAAGGGTCTTTCAGCAGTGGCAGTAGCTGCATCATCAGGAGAAGGGGTTGAAGTTGGGGGCCTTTCAGATGTTGCTTGTGTTGCAACACCTTCATTAAGGCCAGTGGATGTTCCCTCTGCAGTGCCTTGGTGTAGAAGCACCTCATCATGGGGAGATGGGATATGCAATTCAACATTAGCAGTGGTGAAACCTGCTGATGGAGTTTGCATAGAAGGGGCAGCCTCACCCAAGGGATGGTATGTTCCCTGAGGTTTATCAGGGTGTAAATAAGTTTGATGTGGGGACAGTGTGGACTCAGTATGGAGTGGAGAGGGCTCTTGTCTTTCAATATTCTCAGCCTGTTGGGAGGCTGGAATAGTTGAGGTGGCTATCTCCTTTTGTACAACTGGCTCCTGTTGGGAGGAACCAGAGGGTCTAGGCTGACTCTGGGTGGACTCAGGTTGGAGTGAAGCAGGCTCCAATTGTGCTGAACCTTGTCCCAAAATAGGAGAGGCAGCAGGGGTGGCTTCTCTTACAACTGAACCCTGTTGTGAGGGAACAGAGGAGCTGGTTGTTGGGGCTGATTTCCTTTTGGCTAGAGATTTGCGTTGGTATTGGATGGATGAAGTGGGTGTGAGACTGGGTCAGGAACAGGTGGGTTGGCCTGTTCCCTGGTCTCAGGTGCCACAGAGGCACCAGCCACAAAGGCTTCAGGTTCAACAGATGAACCAGGGTGAGGAGCCTGCTCCCCCTCAGGCACAGAGGCCAAGGAGGCAGACTCAGACTGAGCTATTTTGGCCTTCTTGTGGACAGGCCCAGCTTCAGTGGTTGCCAGGGTCCTTTTAACAAGCTTGGCCCTTGCTTTGAATTTTCCCTTGGGAGCAGGTTCAGGATCCACCCTCACATCAGAGGGTCTTTCCATCAATCCTAACAGCCTCCTCATTGGTGTTGACAGAGGAGGCTCATTGGGTAGAACAGGAGTATAAAACACTCTATTCCCTATTACAGGGAACGCAACAGTCTTAAGTAAAGGCTGAGAGGAATATAATTGCTCACCACAATGATGTTTGAAGATGAGGCTCAAAAACCTTGGATACCGAACAACAGCTGGACGGTTTTCTTGTTGTACCAGGTTCCTCAAATTCAGAAAAATCCATTTGGTCATGTCGATTGTTGTCCCATCCACAAGCTGTAGAACAATGGGGACTTCATCACGGCTTAGTTGGTCGAATGAACCAACTTTACTTCCGAAGCACATCACCACCGAGGCAAATAGAAAACTGTAGGTCGGAGAAAGGTCCTTCCTAAACAATGTGGCTCCGATTTTGGGTTCTGCTACACCACAGAAACGTAGCAGATTGCCCATTTGATCATCTTCAGGTTGAGGCATGTCATAGGGGTCAACAGTTGGTAGATGAAGAACCTCCCTGAGAAGATCAGTCGTTATCTCAATGGTCTGAGTCCCATTGAGAATAGTGCCCTTAATGACTTTGGTGTTGGGGACGTAGGCACAAGTGTACCAAAACTCGTACACCATCTCCTGGTACAGAACACCAGGAGTGGCAGTCATAGCATAGTTCAACGGATGAACTTTGAGAAATTCCACCATCTGTTCATAACCCTTCCCAACATAGTTTTTGGGAATAGTGAGGTTAGCAATGTAGTTAGTGGGTTTGATGGTCAGCATTGTGGTAACTGATGAGTGTTTAACTACATCATCACCAACAAACACTGGAAGAAAGGGATTGTTTCTTTGAGCCATTTGTGAAGGATTGGGGTTTTGAGAAGCAGAAAAACACTTAGTCGACTTAGGGTTCTTGAGGATTTCTGGAAATAGTGAGGAAGACGAAGATGAAACAGTAGGGGGTATTTATAGGAATTGAATGTGAGTGGGTATGAGAGAGAAACATTTGGGCGGTTGATTTGAAAAAGTCGTTAACGGAAAACGGAACGGTTGTCCATGTCAGACCGTTTGTCAGACCACTTGAGCCCTTTTTAATCACTAACACACGTAACCCACATTATCCGCAGTAATTAAGTTAAATAAGAACAAAAATTAAGTAACTTAATTGTGAAGAAAGGTAGTTAAAACTGTTGGTCTAAGCTGTTGGTCAAACCTGTGATGAGTAGGATCATCACAAGTTGTTCATTCTTCAAGCTGTTCACTCCTCACACTGTGCTTTCAACCTGTGTTCTAATGTAACATCAGGTTGTGTTCATTAGTTGAACATGATACAATACAATGTCTTGTAAATCAGTGTGAAGGAGTGAGCAGGGTGGAGAATAGACCATCAGAGCAGGCTGGACGAGTAAACTGTTATTGTTCAGCCTTTTATATGTTCAAGCTGTTCAAGGATTTCAGAAAAATGGCTAAGTACAGAATATGCATAACCTGTTCTGTCTAAGCTGTTCTGAGAAACTTGAGCAGTGTGAGACATACAAAGTCTTAGACCTTTGAGGACACTTAGTCACTTTTGTTTAACATGCCCAGCTTGCTGACAAGGTAATTAAACCTGGTTTCATCAAGAGGTTTGGTGAAAATGTCTTCAAGCTGTTCATTTGTGGAAATAAAACTTACCTCCACATTACCTTTCTGAATGTGATCCCTGATGAAGTGATGTCTAACTTCAATATGCTTTGTTCTTTAATAAAATACTGGATTGTTGGAAATGGCTATGGTACTTGTGTTGTCACACAGAATAGGAGTTTTCCTGTACACAAGCCCATAGTCTTCAAGCTGATGCTGCATCCACAGAATCTGCCCACAGCAGCTTCCAGCAGCCATGTACTCAGCTTCAGCAGTTGAAGTAGACACTGAGTTCTGCTTCTTGCTACACCAACTGATCAACTTACCACCAAGAAGTTGACATCCACCTGTTGTGCTTTTCCTATCTAGCCTGCAACCTGCAAAATTAGAATCTGAATAACCTGTTAGTTCAAGGCTTGAGTCTTTGGGATACCAAAGACCCAAACCTGATGTGCCCTTCAGGTATCTGAAGATTCTTTTAACAGCAGCTAGATGAGATTCCTTTGGGTCAGCTTGGAACCTAGCACACAAACAGGTGGCAAACATAATATCAGGTCTACTAGCAGTTAAATATAGCAAGCTCCAAATCATACCTCTGTAAGCTGTTACTGAAACAGCTTTGCCACTGACATCAGCATCCAATTTTACATTGGTTGCCATTGGGGTTTTAATAGGAGAACTTTGATCAAATTTAAACTTTTTCAAGAGATCTGAAGTATACTTTCTTTGATTTAGAAAAATTCCAGTTGAGGTTTATTTAACCTGTAATCCTAGAAAGAAAGTAAGTTCTCCCATCATACTCATTTCATATTTGGATTTCATGAGTAATGAAAAATTCTTGCATAGCTGCTCATTGGTAGAACCAAATATTATGTCATCCACATAGATTTGAACAAGCATAATATCAGACTTCACCTTCTTTATGAACAGTGTGGTATCCACTTTACCTCTAGAATACCCATTGCTCATAAGAAATTCAGTAAGAGTGTCATACCAGGCTCTAGGGGCTTGTTTGAGACCATAGAGAGCTTTGTCCAACTTATAGACAAAACCTGGATGTTGTTCATTTTCAAAACCTGGAGGCTGCTTGACATAAACTTCTTCTTGCAGCTTCCCATTCAAAAATGCACTCTTCACATCCATTTGAAATACCTTAATGCTCTTATGAGCAGCGTAGGCTAGATACAAACGAATTGCTTCTAGCCTGGCCACAGGAGCAAATGTCTCATCATAGTCAATTCCTTCCTCCTGTCTATAACCCTGAGCAACCAGTCTTGCCTTATATCTAATGACATGACCTTGGTCATCCATCTTATTCCTGTAAACCCATTTAGTGCCAATTATAGATTTGCCTTTAGGAGCACGGACCAGCTTCCATAGCTTGTTTCTCTCAAACTGATTGATTTCTTCTTGCATGGCAGTGATCCAGTTGGCATCTTTTACTGCTTCATCCACCTTCTTTGGCTCCATTAGTGAAACAAAACTGGAGAACATGTAGAAGTTCCCTAAGCTGTCCCACCTTGTTTGTACCCCTTTGTTGATGTCACCAATTATTTGATCATTGGGGTGACATCTGATCCACTTAGGATCATTCTTCAATGAGGATTCTCCTGAGTTATCTGCAGCTTCAGCAGGTCCTATTGAACAGCTCTCAAGATTTTCAGACACACTGTTGTCTTGATCCTGTTCACTTGTTGAACATGACTGACCACTGTTGAACATATCAGCAGAGGAACCAGGAAAATCAGCATTGATAGGTTCAGGGCATGCAGTTGTAATTAAGTCAGTACACTTATTCACACAGGGTGTATTGACATAATCATCATCATGCCCATTATGGTTAACAGGTTCCACACTGGATGTAGTGGAAGCTTTTGAGTCCTCTTCACTATTTGAATGCATGAGATCATCAAAGTTTAATTTTCCAGAAACTGATTCAGGAACAACTTTGGTGGAGGCATTCTTGGACTCTTCAAGGTGACATTGATAGATTCATCTATCACCTCTCTTTGTTGTATACTCTGTAGGCTTTGGAGATAGCAGAGTAGCCAACAAACACACCTTCATCAGCTTTTGGTTCAAACTTTTCCAGTTGGTCCCTTTGATTCAAAATGAAGCAGGGACACCCAAACACATGAAAGTAACTAACATTTGGCTTCCTCCCTTTGAGCAGCTCATAGGGAGTCTTGTTGAACCTTTTCACCAATAAGGATCTGTTTTGGGTGAAGCAGGCAATGTTAACAGCTTCAGCCCAGAATGATGAAGGTAAACCAGATGCACACAGCATGGTTCTAGCAGCTTCAATTAGAGTTCGGTTTCTCCTTTCAGCAACTCCATTTTATTGTGGAGTTCTTACAGCTGAAAAGTTTTGAGTAATTCCTTTCTCTTCACAGAAGTCTTCAAGAGTACTATTCCTGAATTCAGTACCATGATCACTTCTAAGCTGCTTCCCTTGGGCAGAGTTCAGCATTTCCATCTTTTTCACAAAACCAATAATTTCTCTAGCAGCCTCTCCTTTGCTCTTCAGGAAGATAACCCATGTGTACCTGGAGAACTCATCAACCATTACTAGAGTGTATCTTCTTCCTCCTAGACTTGGGACATTGATAGGTCCAAACAAGTCCATGTGGATTAAGAAGAGAGGAGTATCAATAGAAAAGCTATGTTTGGATTTAAAAGATGATTTTCTCTGCTTGCCTTTCTCACAAGCTGTGCAGAGTCTATCCTTAGCAAAAGTCATCGAAGGCAAACCTGTCACTAACTCTTTCTTACAGAGTTTGTTAATGTTCTTGAAGTTCTAATGTGACAGCCTTCTGTGTCATAGCCAATTTAGATCTGCATTTGTCATTGTAAGAAAACAGGTTTCAGTTGTGGGATCAGCAGATTGCATGTCCACAACATATACACCTTTCTTTCGTTGAGCACACAACACAACCTTGCCTTGGGGATCCAATATGTAACCCAGGTGCTCATCAAAGTTAACCTTGTAGCCAGCATCACACAGTTGACTTATGCTAACAAGGTTATATTTCAGCCCAACCACATAGGCTACTCTTTTGAACACTGCAGCACCAGCTTTAAGAGTTCCATATCCCTCAGTGGATACCTGTACATTGTCACCAAATGTGACTTTTGGCCCTTTTTCAGGCCTGAGATCACTCAACAGGTCCTTACAACCTGTCATGTGCCCTGAGCAGCCACTGTCCAAGTACCAAACCTGGGGTGGTTGTTTTTCCTGCAGAGTGACAAGAAGAATATTAGTCATTTTTAGGGGAACTCATCACAAAGATGAGTTCTCCTACTTCATCAACATTTGTTGATGGACTTGTGATATCAACACTAATATTCCCTATTTGAATGGTATCAGTTTGGATACCACTCTCATTGACTGAGATGTTTCCAACACTATTTATGTTAGCTGTGAAGGAACCATCAGAGTCAGCTGGTCTCATGTCCTCAGTTTCAGGACAGTCTTTGACCAGATGTGTCTTCATTCCACATTTATAGCATTTTCTCCTCTTAGCATTTTTGGAAGAAGACCTTTTAGAGACACATTCTGAGTTATTTCTGTTGATTTTATCAGCAGGTTTAGCAAACTTATTACTATTTGATGAATCAACAGCTTGAGTGGAAGTTTCAATAGCAACAGCTTTGCCTGTCTCTTCTTTCCTCTTTTTAGGAGGACAGATGTCAAAGATAGAAAGCTTAATTGGCTTTTGAACTTCCACAGGTTTAGGAAACTTATTCCTAAATCTCTCAGGCTGAGCAATGGCTTTGCCTTTGTCCTTCCTAAGATGTGATTGATGCTGCCTATCAACATAATCATTATTTCTGGTTTTGAAAAACTTAGTCTCATTTAGAACCAGTTTACTATGATTAGAAAACTTATTTGAAATCACAGCACGTTTGCCTTCAACATGAGACTTACCCTTGTTAAATGCAGACTGCTTACCTTTTGAAAACTTATTTTCAAAATGTTCAGCATTAAAAGGATTAGTGTGCCTTTTACCATCAGCTTTAGATCCAAAGCCTGTTTTGTCAACAGGTTTGGTGTCCACAGCTACAGTTTGGGCATGCTTTCCTTTCTTTTGCTTGTGTGAATCAGTAGAGCACTTAGCAGGCTGATTTGATGGAGAATTCATTTCATCAGCAGCTTTTGAACTAGGTTTACGCGAGCTGTCAGTGTTTTGAGGCCTGACAAACCTGTTTGTTGAGATTAATTTGCCATTCACTTTTTGAATGAAAGTTTTTGGAAGCTCACCAAGAGTGGACAAGTCTTCTTTTAGATTATTAACCTTAACAAGGGACGGTGCTGTGTCAAGTTCCCCTCCAAGATAGGCTTGGATTTGTGCAGGGATTCGTTGACTTATACAGTGGCTGACTTTTTGTGCAGATTGGCACCAAGAGTCAACTATCTTTTGAAGCTTAGCATGTTTTATGTCTGTTTCTCTCTTTTCTTCCAGTAAAACAGAGTTGATGTGTTTTAATTCATCAAGCTCAGCTTCCAACTTATGGAAACTGTCCAGTTTACTGGATTTTGTTTCAAGATCAGTTTTAAGCTTAGAGATTTCAGATAATAAAACAGTATGCTTCTCAACAGCAGCTTTCAGATCAACAAGCATATATTCAAACATTTTAACTTTTTCTTCAGAACTGTAATCCATAAAATTTTGTACCTTATACATCATTGTAGGGTTCCAGTTCTCCAAGCTGCTAAAAGCTTCAGCTTCAGCCAGATCCTGTTTGAAGTTGCTTGTTGATGGGACATCAGTGTTGGCCATCAGACAGTGATTCTCTTCTTCATCAGATGATGAATCAGACTCCTCCCAGTCACAAGTCTCTGCCATGAGTCCCTTTTGCCGGTTGGAAACCACTGAGTTTTCCAACTTCCTCAGCTTAGCCATGGCCATAAGGTACTTAACCCTATAGCCATCATCCCTGTTTGTCTTGTGTGATTTGGATGACTGACCAACAGCTTTTGACACACAGTTAGCAGCTATGTGGCCAGGTTTGCCACATTTGAAGCACTCAGCTTTGGTCTTATCAAATGCCTTTTTTTTAACAGCATTTGAGCTTCCCTGCAGCATGTTTCTTCCAAACCTTTTCTTGTTGAACCTCTTGACAAGCATGGCTATCATTTGCTCATCATCCAGTTCAGCAAGATCTGCATTGTCTTCCTCATCAGACATTTCCTCCTTATCATCAGCCTGTTGATCAGATTGAGTGAACACATCACTCACTTGACTTACAGGTTGTCTCACACTGGCCACAAAGGCTGCACCTTTCTTAGATATTTCCAAGGCATTTCTCTTTTGTTGCCTTGACTGCTCATCATTCAGTAAGGATCCATACAGGTTAACAAGATCCATACTTTTGATGGTACCTGAATTCCTTAAGATTGTAGAAAAATAATTACATTCTTCAGGCAGGATGTCTAAGAATTTGTTTACCAAAGTAAGGCTGTCCTTGGTGATCCCAACAGCTTTGAGATCATTTACAAGATCAGTAAACCTGGTGTAGGTTTCATTGAGAGTCTCATTTGGTTTTGCAAAGAAGAGTTCATATACTTTCTAACAAGATTATTAATCCTGTTGTTTAGTGTGATTGTGGGTCCATCATAGACGGTACACAAAGTATCCCACATCTCCTTTGCAGTCTTCATCTTCTCAACCTGTTTGAACACATCATCAGGCAGAGAGATGACCAGGTTATTTCTGGCCTTTGCATCAAGAGCCACCAGTCTTTTGTCTTTATCAGACCATTGAGCTTTTGCTTCCTCAAATGTTCTGATTTCAGGAGCAGCTCCTTCCATTACAATCTCTGGTAGTTGCACATCCAGATTCTCTAAGTAGAGCATCATTCTGCACTTCCAACCAGAGAAGTTCTGATGATTGAATTTTGGAGGTTTGCCCATTGAGCCATTGTCATAGTATGAGGAACTTGCAGCACTGTTGTCCATGAAAACTTTAGGAGAATGAGAGATCTAGAATTACACACACTCTAAACTGCTCTGATACCAGTTTTAGGTCCCGAAAGGTTTCCCAAGTATATAGCCTTAAGCTGTAGAGAGGGGGGTGAATACAGCTATTTAAAAACTACACACTCTTTTCTCAATGTTTGTATGTATTATCAACAGAAGTTAATTACAAACAGGCTTGAATGCGGAAAGGTTCAAGCTGAGATGACTGATACAACAATATGTTAACTAATCTAAGACAGACTTAAACTAGTTACAATGAATACACTCACTAAGAATTACTCACTATGTTTATAAGACTCAAGGAAACAGCTTGAACAAGAACAGCTTAGACACCAAGCACTGTTTTATTCAAGCACACTTGCATGCATGAAAGATACACTTGAATGCACGTTCACTCTTGGCTTCAGCACTTAGCTTTTTTTGGCTTATCCTTTCAATCCTTGGAAATTTCCTTTTATACTCACTCAGAGGATCTAAGAGAAGCTTCTTTATTGGACGAAAGGAAAAGTGGAAAGTCTTGTTGAAAAGACAACATAAACTTTTCTGCACATTCTGAAAAGCAGACTTGTCTTCATGTCTACAGAACTTTTGTCTTTTCTTTTTGTCTACTGTTGCATTAGCTTTAACTAAATAAGGAATGTCAACTTTGTGTCTTTCTTTCTTAGTTAAGGCCTATTTTGATATAAGAAAAAGGTCTGTCACCCTTTTTCAAATATCGTTTTGTCTTCATGTGACAGAACAGTGTGGGCAGGCTGAGCAGTTCTGTTTTCCACTTTGTCTTCGACTTTGTAAACTGATCTTTTAGCCAAAAACAATACATGAGGACTTGTAAACATATTCCATAGAGTGTTTAGCCTGTTCACAAAGAACAGAACACTTGTAAACTGCCCAAGTTGCTCGGCAGTGTAGAACAGCGTAGATAGTTTATGTCCAGCCTGTTCAGCAGACTGAACAGCTTGGACAAACTGTCTTTGTTGCAACACATGCAACATATAGAACAGCTTTGGACTGATATTGCAAATCATTTTCAGGTTTCAATAAGGCATATAATAGGCCTTAAATTCAACCTTTAAATGTATCAACAGGTTTGATTAAGAATCCCCCCCCTCAGATGCAGAACAGGTTTGACTGACGCCTTTTTGTGCCTAACAAGTTATCTTCTAAGAAATCAGCAGAGTATATCAGAAAGAGGAATAAGTTACCATATATTGAAATCATTTAAAGAAGAAAATTTTCTGTAAGAAGCAAGCTCCATGTACATGTTATAAGCTACTCAGAGTCCTAGAGCCTATAATGCAAAACATAGCAAATTATGCAAGCTTCTTACAAAATAAAGCTCAGCTCATGGATAAAATCAGAAGTGAATTTAGGATCGTTGATTTGGTCAAGATTGAAAAAGATCGTTTTGTTAAGATCATCTATCCTACCTACACTGTGACAAGATTTGATGGAAACACTTATAAGTTTACTGAAGCTGATATGTTTTGGATGCATCTAGTTGATATTGAAGATTTATTCGATGAATTGTGTCGTAATAAGAGGAATGATCAATGTAGGTTTCCACTAAAGACACTCTTTCACTTCATGCACATCAAACTGGTGCTTATGTCTATGCAAAACCTACAGATCGGAGTTGAAAGGGGAATGAAGAAGATAAATGTTACTCCGCCAAATCGGGTTATCAAGTTTGCTGGAGATTTGAAAGAATATCAAGTTATTATGGTAAGGCATCCTGCTGTTATGTATAAAGACAAAGATAGAAAGCTGAGAGCTATGCGAAGCATTGAACTGAACAAATTCTGTGATGGAACGCTTCAAAAGGTGATGAATGGTTTGAAAGGAAAGTTGGCAGCCGATAAAAAGAAAAAGACGAAGATGGGAGCATTGAGTGTAAATGATAAGAAGCTCATGGTTGAATTCATATCAAATATCAATTGGAGGATGTCTAACCGAAAGAGCGTCAGGCGTTTTGAGATGAAGTTGTGGCTTTCAAAGTGAAGACTGAGTTTATTTCATCAAAGGGGGAGAATGTTAGAACCAATTTTAACTTGATGAAATAAATAAGTCTAAGGCAGTTTGTTTAAATATAACATAGTTGTATCTTGGTACAAATAGAAATATTGTCTTTTGTAAATGTCAACTAATCTGACATCATTCAATTTTGTAAATGCACGGAATCTGAGAAAGGAATTAGGACTAAAATGTAGTTCATCATTTTCTCTCTGTAATCAATATTGTGCAAATATTAATCATTCGGTTAGTAGTTAATTCTTGTTCTTAATTGTTTTATTATGATTGTTGATTGATATAACTGGAATAACAATATTGATAATTCAACATTTCATGCAATTCAATCAATGTAAACACAATCAGATGAACAACAAACACAAATACAATCAGTCGAATGCTTTATTGAGAGAAGAACATTACATTGAGTTCATGAGCTATTCTTGCTTTGCACTCTTCTTCTCTCTATCAACATGCAAGTGTATTCTTCTAATTGTTAACAGTTACTCCTAAAAGTAAAACTAACACATATTTATATACACACTACAACTATTGTGTAATTACAATCAAGCCACTGAACAATTACAAAATATTTTTTTCAACTCTATTATAATTGTACCCAACAACTACCTCAGGACAACCTCCACCAGTGGTTAAAGTTTCAGGATCCCATCCATCGCAAGAAACTTCGGTCTCTTTTTCATAAACCTGTACCACCACCACTACCTTAGCTGTTCGGCCATGGATTCTTTTCGTATCTCTACTCACCTTCGAGAGTTTTTAGCATCATCCCGCTATACAGAACCTTTTGGAGATTGATGAGCCCATTTATCGGGAGCTCACACTTGAAATTCTGAGCACCGTGAGCTTTAAGGAGAAGTGTTCAAATTACTCTAATATTGAGATGCTTCAATTTAGGTTAGGGGGTGTGCTCTGGAGGTTGTCATTACACCAATTTGCGCTCGCCATGGGGATATATTCTTAGGATGAGGTGATAGACGGATCATTTGATAGTGCATCTAAGGATGGCGTGAGTGGTGCTGAGGCATTGAAATTTGGGAAACGGTAGCAGAAGGTCGTTTTCACTCTCGTAAGTCGAAGGCTACAGCCTTTCGAGATCCAGCACACCTTATTCTTCATCGTATTATCTCATCTAGCATTAAGGGTCGATGGCATGTCGGAGGAGTATCCACACGAGATTTGATAATTATGCACCGTTTGCTACATCCCACATCCATAATTAAGGTTACATATCAGCTTGCATTTTTCCTACAAGGTAAGTGTTTTAAGAAGAGTAGTCCGTTACTTGATGGGATGTATATCACAAGACTTGTGCCAAGGTTAGGCATCTTTGCAGACGTGACACTTGTGACAGGATTGACAGTTGATCCCGACGGCACACACACAGTCATTTACATAGACACGTTGAAATTGATGCACATGCTGACCCTGATTGATAGATTGATAGGAGATCCAGATGCTGAGGATGATGTCGGCAGGAGCACGAGGAGCACGAGATGGAGCCTGCTGACACAGTATTGACACCCCATCACTCAGTCTCATGAACTCACAGGGCATCCACATCTACTGCAGCACCATCCATCTCAACTGCCCCGATGAGGCCTATTTTCATTGATGATGCCACTACTTCTGCTCAACCTGTGGTTATGCGTGCTCTTACACTATAGATCCTGTCACTTACAAAATCATTAGAGCATTATTACGAGCAGCATTCCCCCGATGTCAACATGAGCCCTCCTTACGTAGCTGTTGACCCCTTATGGAACAAAGCTTTTACTTGAACTTAATTATCTGATTTTGAGCCAATAATGTAATTTTATTACATTATTTGAATTGTAATTTAATTAAGTAATGAAAATATTTAATTAAATTATATAAATGTTATAAAGTATAAAAGATGATTAAATTAAAAGAGATGTAAAATACAAAAGGGGAAGTGGGTTAATTTCACAAATAGTTAAAATGAAATATATAAACCAAGATTAATGGCTTTTATTGCCATTTAACACAAATTCACTCTCTCTCTACTCTCTCTCTACATCATACAACCATCTTCAAAAATCATCAAGAACCTCCATTAATTTCCAATAGATTGCAGAATTAAGACAAAGAGGAGTTACAAACATCATCAATTAGCAAGATTTTGAGGTAACATTTCATTTAAATTTCGAAAGATTATGAATTTGGTTCGGTTTTGTTAAAAACCAAAACCAAGAATTAAAATGTGAAATTTATATGTTGCATGTGTAAATTTTTGATAGAAAATCATGTAATGAACTATATAAAGGTGATAGAAACAAGAATTAATGGTTAGATTGGCCAAATTTATTAAGAATCCGAAATTTTTTTGGTAAAAATATGTTCTTTACAAAAAGTTTATATTTTGGACCATTTTGATCAATTTATGATATTATTGATAGGGAAAATAGTATAAAATCAACCCAAATATGATAATATATAAATATATTACATTGCATGTTACAGAAAATGAGTTTAGTGAATTTTTGTAAAAATCCGTATGAATAAAATAAGAACAACAAGAACATTTCTGGGAAAATTTCTAAGTATAGGGATCCGAATTCGGTTGGACCCGAATTCGGATGGTGCTCCTTTTCCGGATCCCAATTCGGTTGCCAATACTTCGGATAATGCAAATTCGGATGTTATGCTAATTTCGGACCCTACTTCGAATTTGGATTTGTCCCAATCTTGGATGGCTTAAATTCGAATGTTCACTTCGGATGGGTATTGATCCGAACTCGGATGACAAGTGATTCGAACTTGGAAGATCCGAGTTCGGATGATGCTAATTCGGACGATATACATGGTCCGAATTCGGATATCTAATCCGGATCACCCAATCCGGATGGTCCGGATCCGGTTATCTAAATTCAAATTTTATACTTTGATGCTTTTGAAATAATGATTATATAATGAACGATTTTGAATAAAGAAACATGATATATACATATATATTTATATATCTTTTGAGAATTCAAGAAACAAAGAAAATGAACAAAATGAATGATAAGATATCAGTTATCTGAATCAGATAAAATAAATATTTTAAAGCTAAAAGATGATGATATTGATATGATATGATTCTGGACAGGTTCAGTTAAATTCTAAACAAAGATTTAAAGATTAAAGAGATTGAAAGCGGGTCTTGATTTGAATAGAATTGACAGAGTTCATATTTATAAGGATTTAAAGATAAATCCTGAGATACCTCAGGTGGTGGATTTTAAATCTGCTTGATAAAGACCCAGAACCTGTGAGTTATAGATATTCAGCTTTACATGCGAGATTTCCGGTTGAGACATATTGTTGATGATAGATTAATTTGACATTCATATAAGATCAGCTGGATTGTGACCTGTGCACACCATGGTTCGGTGATGCCCTGGGATCATGATAGCTATTTGATTTATAATTTCATATGACATTGAAATTACAGCTTATTTCAGATATTGCTATGAGATTATTGCTATCATGACCTTGATTACTATGCTTTCATTATTGCACGCATCCTTTGACATGTCGATTCAGCTTAAGATGATTAGCTTTGACGGTCTATTGTTCTAGACCATGCTATTTCACCAGTTCTATTGAACTTGGTATGATACTCCGATGTTCCGCCATGTTGATTTACTGGCAGCTAGCGCAGTATGTGGCTGATCCCCACAATTAAAGCGTGAGCCTGGCTTGAACATCATCCGACTCTATGACTACTATGTCTCAATCATGAGTGACTGTAGCGGCAGTCAAGATATATCACGCTAGACCCATGATCGGCTTGATAATGCATGTAATCTGAAAATCTATATTCTCACTAAGATTTGCTTACAGTTTCTATTTACATTTTTACATGATAAGATAAAGGAAAGTCATCTGCTGGACCTAGTTCTTAGGTCTTACAAGATCAAGACAGAAGTTTTCATAGACCTCTACTCAGCAAACCCCTTTTGGTACTGATTGGAAGATGATAATGTGGTGGTCTGGGTAGATTTATCTTGATTATATGATGAAATGAATTAGATTAGACTTGTGCCCTTTATAAGTTTAATTTTAAAACTGTAATCTGTATTAAACTTTATCCTAACATGTTTGTACTTGTAATTTATAATTCCGCAACTTAATTACTCTATCTTAGTTATGATTGATATCGTGTTGCATGATGTGGGACCTAGACTCATGACGACTGCCCCGTAAGGGTTGGTCTTCACAGGATGGTATCAGAGCCCATAGTTTGAGTGAATCAAGTATTACGTGAGTAATACTTGGTCTCAAACTGAAGCAATACATATGTATCAATCATTTAGGTGGGTTGAATTGAGATAGGATGTACAGACTGTTAGGATGGGAAAAAGGGTACATAGATCTAAGTCTATAAACTGATAGTTAAATGATTTTAATTTTCACTAAAATGTCACGATCAAGTGACATTGCCAACAACATGACTCCCCAACTGATGTTTGAAATGATGCAACAACTATTAGCCCAACATTTTGAACAACAAAATAAGAAATGCAAGAACAGCTTCAGGCTAGAGATGAGGCCGAAGAAAAAAGACGCGCTGATAAAAAGAATAAGAGAAAAGACAAACGAGTCCAGAATAATGAATCTGATTCTGATAACTCAAACCCTGAAACCCAAATTGAGCAGCCGAAAGGCTGTAAGTTTAAAGATTTTAAACCTAGCGGTACCCTGAACTTTGAGGGTACAGTTAATCCAATTCAGGGGATGGATTGGATTAGTCACACTGAGGAAATCTTCAGGATATCTGATTGTTTAGAATCAAAGAAAGTAAGCTATGCGTCTACTCTGTTCGTCGGTGCTGCCCGTGCCTAGTGGAAAACCCAGAGAAGTATTTATGGCGAGGAGGTTATTCAGACTTTGGAATGGGATCAATTCCTAGATATGTTCAACGCAAAATATATTCCTGTTGACCAAAAAGACAAGATGGAGGTTCAATTGATGCAGCTAACTCAGGGAACCAAGACTGATGATGAGTACGAGCACGAATTCTCGCGGCTTTGTGGCTATTCCTCATATCAAGTAGCCACTGAAGAAAGAAAGATGAACCGATTCCGTAGAGGGCTTAATCCAAGATACAGACACCCGATGAGCGCGATAAAGTAAAAGAGTTACTTGGAAATGGTTGATGCTGCAAGACAGATTGAAAGAGGATATCTAGAGTATGGCGATCAACTCTATGCTCCATCAACGAACCCGACATGTCCTTCTCCTCCAAAGAAGCAAAGATTCGGCAGATTCTTTAAGCCAAACAAGTCCCAGTCCCAGCAACCCCAACAGTCTCAACAATATAGCTCGCCTCAGAAAGCTCAAGCCTATTCTCTCACGAACGAACCACGATTCTGCAAGAGATGCAGAAAATCACAGATGGAATTGTGTTATCCGGACGACGTCACTTGCTATGCATTTAGCAGAATCGGCCACAGCAGTGAAGAATGGCCCCAACGAGGACTTGGATGTGCTAAATGCGGAAAGCACGGACACTTCATGTATCAGTGTCGTAGTGGACAACGAGGTCAATTGCAATCATCAGCTTGAGGTTCTACTATGAAAAGTTCAGCCGCAACTCCAACTGCAAGAACCCGTGCCTTCCAGATAACAGCGGAGGAAGCGAGAGAAACCCCTGATGTAGTTACGGGTATGTTTCTACTTAACTCAATCCCTGCTCGCGTATTATTCGATTCCGGTGCTAGTCGTTCCTTCATATCGACTTCTTTTGCACAAAGATTATCTAAATCTCCATCCAAGCTTCCTGTAGTACTTGATATTGAGACGGCCAGTAACAATTACGTTATGGCTGATTCTGTTTACCGATATTGCACTCTGCTCGTTAGCAACATAGTGTTCAATCTCGATCTCATTTTGATTCCGTTGAAGGAGTTCGACGTCATTATCGGCATGGATTGGCTAACGAATAATGAAGCTACGATTGTTTGCAACCGCCGAATCATCAGAATCAATACTTCAGACGGTCGAATGTTAGATATAAAAGGAGACAAGCGAAAAGGTGCTCAATGCTTCATAACTATCGAGAAAGCGCGTAAATACTTATCTAAGGGTCATGAATCCTACTTGTGTTTTGTCTCATCTGAAACTATCTCTGAAGACAGTAAGAAATCTGTATATGATATTCCAATCGTTTGTGAATTCCCAGACGTATTCCCTGATGATATATCTGCAGTGCCACCGGAACGACAAGTTGAATTTGGAATTGACTTAGTTCCTGGTGCGCCTCCAATCGCCAAAGCTCCTTACAGACTTGCGCCTGCAGAAATGCAGGAAATGTTAAAGCAATTGCAAGATCTGTTAGAGAAGGGATTTATCCGACCTAGTTCATCTCCATGGGGTGCACCTGTCCTGTTTGTTAAGAAGAAAGACGGAACTCTCCGTATGTGCATCGACTATCGTGAGTTGAACAAAGTCACCATCAAAAACAAATATCCTCTACCCAGAATCGATGATTTATTTGATCAACTACAAGGAGCAAGCTACTTCTCTAAAATTGATCTTCGTTCTGGGTATCATCAATTGAAAGTAAGAGATGAGGATATTCCAAAGACAGCTTTCCGAACAAGATACGGTCACTACAAATTTCTCGTAATGCCTTTCGGTTTAACAAATGCACGAGCGGCATTCATGGATCTCATGAATCGCGTATGCAGACCGATGCTAGATAAGTCAGTTATCGTATTCATAGACGATATCTTGATTTACTCCAAAACGGAGGCTGATCATGTTAATCATTTGCGTCAATTGCTAGAGTTATTGAGAAAGGAAAGACTCTATGCAAAATTTTCGAAATGCGAATTCTGGCTCAGACAGGTATAATTTTATATTGTCTTGAGTTATTCCTAAGCGTTCTTGTTCGAATTAAAACTTGAATTCAACTTTGTTATCTTTATAGATCCAATTCCTTGGCCATGTTGTATCTGGCGAAGGTATCTCAGTCGATCCTTCTAAAGTCGAGGCTTTCAGAAATGGCAAACACCTCGTAATGCCATCCGAAAATAGAGTTTCCTCGGATTGGCTGGTTACTATCAGCGATTCATTAAGGATTTCTTGAAAATTACTGTGCCACTCACGATGCTAACACGAAAGAATACGCCTTTTGTATGGGCTGATAAATAGCTAGAGGCATTTGAAACTCTGAAACAGAAACTTATTCAAGCGCCGATCCTAGCCTTACCAGAAGACAATGATGACTTTGTCATTAATAGCGATGCATCTGGTACTGGCTTAGGTTGTGTTCTCATGCAAAGGGGAAAAGTCTTTGCCTACGCTTCAAGGCAATTGAAAGATTATGAGA
This sequence comes from Centrapalus pauciflorus, assembly GCA_020465985.1. Classification (NCBI taxonomy): domain Eukaryota; kingdom Viridiplantae; phylum Streptophyta; class Magnoliopsida; order Asterales; family Asteraceae; genus Centrapalus; species Centrapalus pauciflorus. Next base: position 133,101 of record JAANYP010002753.1, read on the forward strand.
AAAGCACACCAACTCATGATCTTGAGTAGGCTGCCGTTACCTTTGCACTGAAAATCTATCGTCACTATCTTTATGGGACTAAGTCTCAGCTGTATACTGACCATAAAAGTCTCAAGCATCTATTTACTCAAAAGGATCTAAACATGAAACAGCGTTGATCCTTGGAGCTTATCAAGGACTATGATTGCGAGATCCTATATCATCCCGGCAAAGCCAATGTGGTCGCGGATGCTTTGAGCAGAAAAGTCTATCCTGAAAAGTGTTGCTATGCCCTGACTCCTATTGTATTCTCTTCTGATCTTATCAAAGACATCAAATCTGCCTAAGTTGAAGCACTGAAAGAAGAGAGTCTCTGTTTTGAAAATCTTAAGGGGTAATTACAATTCATGTCTATGAATCATTTGGGACTTCAATGTCTCAAAGGAAACCGAATCTGGATTCCTAAGTATGGTTCAATCCGCAACACTCTTCTATCTGATGCCCACAAGTCTAAGTTATCCATTCATCCTGGCAGCTGAAAGATGTACTTCGATCTGAAAGCTGACTACTGGAGGCCAGGAATGAAAAAGGACATCGGTGAATATGTTGAAAGCTGCATAGTCTGTCAAATGGTTAAGGTAGAACATCAGAAACCCTTCGGGGATATGCAACCACTGCCAGTTCCTGAGTGGAAGTGGGAGCATATAACCATGGATTTTATCACCAAGTTGCCTAAGACCAAAAGACAGCACGACTTCATCTGGGTAGTCGTGGATCGATTAACGAAGTCAGCTCATTTCATACCGATGAAAGAGACGTATTCTCTTGACAGATTGGCACATATGTACATCACTAAAGTTATCTCTCGTCATGGTGTGCCAAAATCTATCGTCTCTGACCGTGATAGTCGTTTCACTTCAAGATTCTGGAAAGCGCTGCAAGACGGGATGAGTACTCGAACCTCTATGAGTACTGCTTATCACCCTAATGCAGATGGCCAAAGTGAACGTACTATCTTAACTCTTGAAGATATGCTCCGTGCCTGCGTTCTTGATCTGGGTGGTAATTGGGATGACCACTTACCTTTGGTCGAATTCTCGTATAACAACAGTTATCATTCCACGATCAAGATGTCTCCTTCTAAAGCTCTATACGGACGGAAGTGCAGAACTCCCACCTGTTGGCGTGAAATAGGTGAATCGCCAATAGTGGGTCCTGCCCTTCTACAGTTGACTCATGAGAAGATTCAGCTTGTTAGAAGAAACATCCTTGAAGCTCAAAGTAGGCAGAAGTCATATTATATAATCGTCACAGATCTTTCAGCTTTGCGGTTAATGATTGGGTGATGCTGAAAGTATCCCCAATGAAGAATGTGGTGTGATTTATAAAGCGAAACAAACTAGCTCCGAGATTTATTGGCCCGTTCAAGATCGTTGAAATGTTAGGGAATCAATCTTACCGACTTGAACTTCCAACTGATTTAGCGGGAATACATCCTGTATTCCATGTTAGTCATTTCAGAAAGAGCTTAGCTGATGAAAAAGAAATGCAAATACCACACGTTAATCTGTAAATTGATGAAAAACTTCGAGTGGTTGAAGAGCCAGAATGTATTCTGGACTCGAAATCCAAAAAGCTTAGAAATGAAGAAATACAGATGGTGCTCGTTCAGTGGACACACCACAAGGGTTCGCATCAGTCTTGGGAATCGAGAGATGTCATGAAAGCAACATATCCAAGTCTGTTCGAACAAAGCTAACTTCGGGGACGAAGTTTGTGCGTGGTGGAGCCCATTCTGTAACAAGCTAGCTTTTAGTTGAACTTAATTATCTGATTTTGAGCCAATAATGCAATTTTATTACATTATTTGAATTGTAATTCAATTAAGTAATGAAAATATTTAATTAAATTATATAAATGTTATAAAGTATAAAAGATGATTAAATTAAAAGAGATGTAAAATACAAAAGTGGAAGTGGGTTAATTTCACAAATAGTTAAAATGAAATATATAAACCAAGATTAATGGCTTTTATTGCCATTTAACACAAATTCACACTCTCTCTACTCTCTCTCTACATCATAAGGCCATCTTCAACAGTCATCAAGAAACTTCATTAATTTTCAATAGATTGAAGAATTAAGACAAAGAGGAGTTACAAACATCATCAATTAGCAAGATTTTGAGGTAACATTTCATTTAAATTTCGAAAGATTATGAGTTTGGTTCGGTTTTGTTAAAAACTGAAACCAAGAATTAAAATGTGAAATTTATATGTTGCATGTGTAAATTTTTGATAGATAATCATGTAATGAACTACATAAAAGTGATAGAAACAAGAATTAACGGTTAGATTGGCCAAATTTATTAAGAATCCGAAATTTTTTTGGTAAAAATATGTTCTTGACAAAAAGTTTATATTTTGGACCATTTTGATCAATTTATGATATTATTGATAGGGAAAATAGTATAAAATCAACCAAAATATGATAAGAACATCAAGAACATTTCAGGGAAAATTTCTAAGTATAGGGATCTGAATTCGGTTGGACCCGAATTCGGATGGTGCTCCTTTTTCGGATCCCAATTCGGTTGCTAATACTCCGGATAATGCAAATTCGGATGTTATGCTAAATTCGGACCCTACTTTGAATTTGGATTTGTCCCAATCTTGGATGGCTTAAATTCGAATGTTCACTTCGGATGGGTATTGATCCGAACTCGGATGACAATTGATCCGAACATGGAAGAGCGGAGTTCGGATGATGCTAACTCGGATGATATACATGGTCCGAATTCGGATATCTAATCCGGATCACCCAATCCGGATTGTCCGGATCCGGTTATCTAAATTCAAATATTATATTTTGATGCTTTTCAAATAGTGATTATATAATGAAAGATTATGAATAAAGCAACATGATATATACATATATATTTATATATCTTTTGAGAATTCAAGAAACAAAGAAAATGAACAAAATGAGGGATAAGATATCAGTTATCAGAATCAGATAAAATAAATATTTTAAAGCTAAAAGATGATGATATTGATATGATATGATTCTGGACAGGTTCAGTTAAATTCTGAACAAAGATTTAAAGATTAAAGAGATTGAAAGCGGGTATTGATTTGAAAAGAATTGACAGAGATCAGATTTATAAAGATTTAAAAATAAATCCTGAGATAACTCAGGTGGTGGATTTTAAATCTGCTTGATAAAGACCCAGAACCTGTGAGTTATAGATATTCAACTTTACATGCGAGATTTCCGGTTGTGACATATTGTTGATGATAGATTAATTTGACATTCATATAAGATCAGCTGGATTGTGACCTGTGCACACCATGGTTCGGTGATGCCCTGGGATCATGATAGCTATTTTATTTATCATTTCATATGACATTGAATTTACAGCTTATTTCTGATATTGCTATGAGATTATTGCTATCATGACCTTGATTACTATGCTTTCACTATTGCACGCATCCTTTGACGTATCGATTCAGCTTAAGATGATTAGCATTGACGGACTATTGTTCTAGACCATGCTATTTCACCAGTTCTATTGAACTTGGTATGATACTCCGATGTTCCGACATGTTGATTTACTGGTAGCTAGCCTAGTATGTGGCTGATCCCCACAATTAAAGCGTGAGTGTGGCTTGAACATCATCCGACTCTTTGACTACTGTGTCTCAATCATGAGTGGCTGTAGCGGCAGTCAAGATATATCACGCTAGACCCATGATCCACTAAATAATGCATGTAATCTGAAAATCTATATTCTCATTAAGCTTTGCTTACAGTTGCTATTTACATTTTTACAGGAAAAGATAAAGGAAAGTCATCTGCTGGACCTAGTTCTTAGGTCTTACAAGATCAAGACAGAAGGTTGCATAGACCTCTACTCAGCAAACCCCTTTTGGTACTGATTGGAAGATGATAATGTGATGGTCTGGGTAGATTTATCTTGATTATATGATAAAATGAATTAGATTAGACTTGTGCCCTTTATAAGTTTAATTTGAAAACTGTAATCTGTATTAAACTTTATCCTAATATGTTTGTACTTGTAATTTATAATTCCGCAACTTAATTACTCTATCTTAGTTATGATTGATATCGTGTTGCATGATGTGGGACCTAGACTCGTGACGACTGCCCCGTAAGGGTTGGTCTTCACAACTTACCCCCACCATACTAGTGTTATTTACACTTCTGACATCCCTGAGCCAGCCTCTACTCACCGTGAGCCCATACCTCATGTTTCCCCCACTCAACCTCTCAGCCCACTCAGCACGGCCCCAATCCAGCATCCTGTTTCTGAGCCTATCCCAAGTGAGTCCTCCAATTCAGAGCCTCTTACATTTGCTTCTTTAGCACTGTCTCATCACAGTTTCACCCAGACTTGCCAGCGTCGTCGCCCCCGCACACGCCCTCCTCGACTGATTCTCTAAACTCTTGGACATTTTCTTTTCTTATCTTTTCGTTATGTACTTAAAGATTTACACTTCAGCATTTTATTTTTGCTCTTTTCGTATGTACATATTAATTATTTTATCATTAATTGCTGCATACATTCTGATCTAATTGTGTTGTGGTTGATTAGTTTCGTAAGGTTGGACCATGGCAGAGATGTTCGCTTGCTGTCAGTTCAGCTTCATCGTCCACATCCACCTAGCAGCGTTCATCAATTCAGGTGAATTTTTATGTTATCGGTCATTCCTATACTTATGCATACTGTTTTAGACAGTGAGGACACTGTCTATATTAGTTGTGGGGTGGGGTGATAAACTGTTTGTCTGAAGTTAGCCTGCTTTAGTGCATTTTATATATGTGTATCCTAATTTTAGCCAATTTTCAAATTTTTCTCTCGTTTTGAAACGCGTTAGACTCTTTAGTAATATTGTTCTCTTTAGATTGTGATAATTCAATATTTCATGCAATTCAATCAATGTAAACACAATCAGATGAACAACAAACACAAATACAATCTGTCGTATGCTTTATTGAGAGAAGAACATTACATTGAGTTCATGAGCTTTTCTTGCTTTGCACTCTTCTTCTCTCTATCAACATGCAAGCGTATTCTTCTAATTGTTACCAGTTACTCCTAACTATAAAACTAACACATATCTATATACACACTACAACTATTGTGTAATTACAATCAAGCCCCTGAACAATTACAAAATATTGTTTTCAACTCTATTATAATTGTACCCAACAATCTCCCCCTTAGAGATGAAAACAATTTTCAATTAAAGTTCTCTGTTCAGGTAGATTTTTTTCTTGAATCTTCTTCTTTTCTTTGATCTCTTCTGAGACTTCAAAATTCTGTCTCTCTTCTCTTCAGTCTGTGAATCTTCAGATAAAATCTTCTTTATTTGTCTCTCTCTGATCTTCACATCTCTTCTTCTCTGGTCGTGAATAGCTTTCAATTCTTTCCCTTATTCAATTTTTTTGAAATGATTCAGCAATTGTCTTCAGTTGTCTTCAAACTATTCAACAGTTGTCTATGATCTTTAGTTTTTCTCCCTTTTTGTCAATTTCAGCTTCGGAGTTGAATTCAGGGCAGGAATTCCAGTAAGATTTGTCTCTCAGACTCGGGTTCTAATCATTGAAGTCTCGGTCCTCGTTGATTTGAACAGGAACCTTTGTGAGATGAAACTCAGGTTCTATTCTGTACTAACTAGAAGCCTGATGAGGTGAAGTCCGGGTTCTAATTGGAGGTTATTAAAAGCTATATGTCGCGGAAGCTCGGGTTTCAGTCTGAAGTAACTGAAAGTCTTTAGCTTGGGGTTATGTACTAAAAAGTGCAAAATCCATTTCCAATGAAAACCGGGTTCTAGTCTTAATTGACTAAAAACCATTTTGAGTTGAAGCACGGGTCTTGATCTGAAGTAATCAAGAGCCTATTAAAGTGCAGAACATGTCCTGAACTTATATGAACAGGAACCTTTGTTAATTTGAAGAACGGGTGCATATCTGAATTTGATAAGAAACCTACAACCTGCAAAATTTAAGATGTCTTTCTTATCCAAACAGATTTGGATCCAGACTTGTTAGCGCTCTTGGGTACCCATTTCAAAATGGGTTTTGGTACCCACTGGTACTTTTTTTAGGTACCCATTGCAGATTATAACTATTAGCTTCTCTTTCAAAAGCAGAAAACCAATTTCTTTGAGTATTTGAAATTTAAATATCTGAATATCTAAAGAAACTTGAATTTGAATGTTCAGAATTTTTCAAACTCTTCTTTATGAATAACTGTCCGGTTCTAGGCTGTTTCTGGTAATACTTGGTGGTTTTCTGCGAAATTATTTTTTGTGAAGAATGACCAGTATTTCCAGAAACTTTAAGAAAATTTGACTTCGAAGATTCACTAGTGTAAATGTTTACCGGAAGTTGTTCAGCAACTTTATCTTTGCTTCTGTGTATCTTTAACAAATACTTGAGTTTAAGATTTGAAAAAGAATCAAATTTAGAAAATTTAGTTGGATTCTTTTCACTTTCTGTAGATAAATCAGATTGATCAACTTTAGATTTTGAACAAACTGAAGGATCTTTAACCTCTGATTCTTTTGAAGAAGGAGAATCATTAATTTGTTTGGTAAGATGAAATATCTGATCTTCTAATCCTTTGATAATGACCTAATAAGAATTTCTGTCATTATCAAACGATTTGAAATCAGTTGTAAAAGATTGTTCTTTTATTAAGAACATCTTTCTTTCATCTTCAAACAACTTAGATTTTGTTTTAAAATCTTGTTCTTTCAGTAAGAACTCATGTCTTTCCTTCTCAAGAGAATCTTTAGTTAAAGACAACTTTTTTTCAAGAGCAAAAAATTCTTCAGATTTGTTTAAAACACAACTTTGATCAGTATGATTTGTCTTAGAAAGTAATTCTTCAAAATCTTTAACTTTCTTGTAAAGGTCAGATCTTTCAGGCAAAAGATATTTCAGTTGAGGTGCATTCTGAAAATTTGCTCGTTTCGAATCGTCAAGTTCTTTTGATAATTCAGATATTTTCAATTTAAGAGCAGTATTCTCAGAATTTTGTTTTTCTTTTAACTCTGAATTTCTTCGTTCAGTATTCGTACGTCACATAACGCCAAATGCTTATCAGTATTTAATTGAATGAAAATGTCGTAATTATTCTTACGAATCTTTTCAGATTCAGTAAGTTTGACAATCAGCTTTGACTTTGAAAAATGTTCATATGCCATTTTGAATTGCTTGAAATTGAATCTTCCAAGATCTTTTATTGAAAAATTGAGTGAATTCTGATAAAACTTTGAAAACTATATCAGTAAATGATAACTTGTGAAAAATCAGCTCTGTATTGACTTTTTGACGTTGAAATTTCAGCGATTCTAAAGAAAATTGCCCGTAACTTTTTTCTGGAGTTGAATTGGGCCTCGAAAATTTACCGAACTGGCTTTACCTAATCTAAAAACCATTGATTTCGGTTTAAGCTTCGATTTGACATATGGTAGGCCTTCTAAGTCAAAAGTTATGACCAATTTAAGCAGCTAAGGTCAAACAGTCAAAACTCAAATGATGATTTATGAAACTCGAATGATATGGGATGAAACTCGAATATGTAATGATCAAACTCGGATTATTAAGGTTGAAACTCGATCAAAGAAAGATGAAACTCGAACTATAATGGATCAAACTCGAATGATGAAGTATCAAACTCAAATGATATGATGTTCAACTCCAATGAAGTTATGTTGAACTCGAATAAAATAGAAATCAACTCGAATTACAAAGAAGTTAAACTCGGGTAACAAAGTCACAAACTCGAAACATAAAGAACCAAACACGATGAAAGAGTTATAAAACTCAAATGACAATAAGACCAAACTAGATCAAAGAAGTATACAACTCGATCAATGAAGTGATAAACTTGAATGATACTTGATGAAACTCGATTACCACTTTATAAAACTCGATTAAAACTTGAATGTCAGTTATGTCCGAGTTTGAACAGAAACTTATAAAAACCAATTTTAAAATCACAATTTTCAACAAAAATCCACTAATTGATCTGAAATAACAAGAAGGTTCGTTTTTCACACAGAAACAACTTTATCCAATTCTCGATTTAAAAACAAAAAATTAACCAAAATACCTCAAGAACACAAACTTTTTCAAAATTCAGGAATATCAAAATTAAAATTTGTGTGTTTGGAGATATGATTTGAGGCTTATATCATTATAATCGAAATTAAAAACTCTACCTTCGATCACAATATCATTCCAAATCATTCACCAATAAAAACCCTTTGATGATTTTCTAATTTCGAAAATAAAATGGAATGTAACACTTCATGATAATTTTCGAAAATCAGATTAAAAATTCACTCAAATCAGCCATATTTGGCTTTGATACCAATTGATAATTCAATATTTCATGCAATTCAATCAATCTAAACACAATCAGATGAACAACAATCAGAAATACAATCTGTCGAATGCTTTATTGAGAGAAGAACATTACATTGAGTTCATGAGCTTTTTTTGCTTTACACTCTTCTTCTCTCTATCAACATGCAATCGTATTCTTCTATTTGTTAACAGTTACTCCTAACAGTAAAACTAACACATATTTATATATACACTACAACTATTGTGTAATTACAATCAAGTCCCTGAACAATTACAAAATATTTTTTATAACTCTATTATAATTGTACCCAACAGATTGCATGCGAGACTAACATTGTGAGTTTCATGCTATTTGAACAATAAGAGACGTTTATTATTGCATGTTGTGAATTTTTTCACCGAAACAGCATGATATTAACACAAATATTACCCTTTATCATTTATTTAATGAGAATTTGAGTTGTATAGCATCATTATTATGCTCATTTTCGTTTGATGTGTGTTATTGCCTGTGTTGACTAATAGAAGTAGAACTTGAATTTAAATACATTTCAAAATCATATTATTATTTTTGAAAATTTTGGCACACATATAAAGGCAAATTTAGGATAACCCATTTTAGCTACCGAGATTGTTGGAGATATATTTTGTTTATGGATATTAAGTCTAGGCGCTTGTTTGTAATTGAATATAAATAAGGTATTGAATGTAATAGTACGGTAGTTGTTATTCATTGTATTTTCCCTATTTCTGTATTTCACGGTAAGCACTATTCTATCAATTCAAGCACTCGGCTATTGGTATCAATCTGTTCTTATTGTTTAGATCTTGATTTCTTATTAGATTTTGATACTATCAGTCATAATCTTTAATAAGTTCCATAGCTCGTTGTTGCCTCATATTTAATCCATTCTGAATAAATATATACTTTAAACTCTTATGGTAAATAACTGAAACTTAGTACCGTAAAGATAATGTCTCCATAGCTTCGGAGCAAACGCAACGACAGCTAATTCCAAGTCATGAGTCGGGTAATTCTTTTCATAATCCTTAAGTTTTCTTGAAGCGTATGGGATTACTTTTCCTCGTTGCATCAACACACAACCCAATCTTTCATTGAAGCGTCACTGTAAACAACGAAATCATCAATACCACCAGGAAATGTTAATACATGTAGCTCACTTAGATGTCTCTTTAATGTCTGAAGCATAGTTTCTTGATCTTCCCTCCAAATGATTTTCACATTCTTACGGGTCATGGCCGTTAATGGTACTGCTATCTTCTAAAAGTCTTTAATGAACCTTCGGTAGTACCTAGTCAGACCGAGAAAACTTTGCACTTCAGATGCATTTCAAGGTTGCTTCTAAATGTTAATAGCTTCTATCTTAACGAGATCCACAAATATTTCTTCACAACTTACAAGATGGACTAAGAATTGAACTTTATCAAGCCAAATTTTGCACTTCCAGATATTGGCATACAACGCTTCCTTCCTCAGCAACTCCATCATTTGCTACAAATGGATGGCATGCTCTTCTTTGGTTTTTGAATAAACCAGAATATCATCAATAAACACAATAACTAATTTATCAAGCATCTACCTGCATACTCTGTTCATTAAGTCAATAAACATAGCAGGTGCATAAGTTAGCCTAACAGGGATAACTAAAAACTCGTAATGACCATTACGGGTCCGAAAGGCAGTTTTGGAATATCGTCTTTGCGGAATCTCACTTGATGATATCCAGACTGTAGGTAAATCATGGAGAAGCACGATGCACCCTGTAACTGATCGAACAAATCGACAATCCTTGGTAGAGGATACTTGTTCTTTATCATCACCTTATTCAGCTTTTTGTGGTCGATACACATTCTGAAAGATCCATCCTTCTTCTTAACGAACAAAACCAGAGCACCCCTAGGAGACGTTCTCGGTCTAATGAATCCTTGATCCAATCATTTTTTCAGTTGTGTCATCATTTCTTTCCTTTCTGCTGGAGCCAAGTGATACGGTGCTCACGCAATAGGTGCAACTCCAGGGACCAAATCAATAATGAATTCCATTTGTCTCTCGGGAGGTAATTCAGGCAATTCTTCAGGTAAAACATCAGCGTATTGACAATGTATAGGAACATCAGTTATAGAAAACCTATGCTCCTTAGATTCTATCAGATAAGCCAAAAATGATTCACATCCTCAAGCTAGGTACTTTTGAGCTTTAATGGTTGAGATTAAGTTAACGTTCCCGGAATTCTTTTCCCCATAGATCATAATATCGCTAGCTGAATCTCTAGGGATCTGAATCATATGCTTAGCACATATAATGTTAGCTCTATTGACAACTAGCCAATCGATTACAATAATTACATCAAAACCGCCTTTATTCATAGGTATGAGATCGATCTTAAAATGAATGTCATCTAATCCTAATTTACAGTCTTTATAGACTTCAGATAGTTTCTTAATAAATCAATTAGTAGTCACTACATTTGTAAGGTCACCAACCTACGGATCCTATCTTGACGCGACGCCGTCCAAAGAGTGCGGAATCCTCGTTAGCGGTTTGACGGAATGATCATTCACATGAAACGCGGAGACACACACGATAATAAACGCAAACTAGAACGTCCCGACACGTGATTCTCTCCTAGATCACTCCTAAAACCTCTGCAAGTTCGTAATCGCCTCTGAAGCCTTAATTCTTCAAAAGTTGTTAATCAAAACGGATTAACCCTTAATTATAACCTTCAGATTCGAACTTGTCTTGGACAAGTTCGAGAAGGCCCAAGCCTACGAACTTGTCCACCATAAGTTCGAATCAGGCGTTTGAACTTCTTCTAGAACTTGTCTTTGAACTTGTTCTAGAACTTATGTTTGAACTTACCTTTGAACTTATGTTTGAACTTATCTTTGAACTTATGTTTGAACTTATTGTAAAACATCAATTACAACCAAGTTCAAACATACATACAATCAATATCAAACACATAACAAACATGTATTAATATGAAATTACGAACAAATTGACTATTACAAAATATCATCTATACTTTGACTGCTATCGTCACACAGGATGCACTAACAGACTCCCCCTTGACCATAGCTTCTAACTATACATATTTTGACTAAGTACTAGAACTATACAAACTACTACCAGCATATAATACCTGCTCTATACAAACTCTAACCACCTTCTAGAACTTCCTGCCTTCTGATCTCCAGCCTTCGTGAAAGAAAATCGGCTGATCATGAAGCTTTCTCAGTTCATCCTTTGATAAGTTGATCAGATGCAGTGGATCGTATACTTTCAAAATAGGCTTTTCATCTAGATCCTCCATCACTGCTTCAGCCGTCTCGTTGTCTACATACCACCACTTCATGTTGCTAAGTACATCCTGTGGCATTGACTTCATCGGCACTTTCTTCAGACATCTAACTGGCTTGTAGACCATTCTTGCCCAAGGCTTGCCAGTGTGAGGATCTATCCTTGACTCATCTTCAATTCTTTTGCCTGACCTCGGCTTTATCCTGTCAAACTTTCCAGACCTCCCCTCCTTTCTGATGATTTTAGCTATAACTTCAGCGTAGGGGTCGTCTCCCAAGTTGATAAGTTCTTTCCAGGCCAGTTCCTTCACTACAGAATTGGGCAGTGTATTGAAAACCTTCAAAGTTCTCCTTAAGTACTGAAGCCCATCTCTTCTTTTGAGCACGAATAGCTGCAGTTCTCTATCGAAGAACCAGCTTAGAATTCCTCCTGGGAGATTTCCAGGACCTGGCAGTCTCATTCTTTTCTTTACTACCAGGTCTGTCTTCTTCTCCTCCTTCTTGAACCATAGCTTTATCATTTCTTCTCTTGTTTGTTCCTTTTCAGCTCTTTCAGATTCTGATTCATCAATATATGCTAAGTTAAGTTCATCCAGGTCTATCACATTATGTATATATTGTTGGGTGATAGGCTGCTTTGGGATAACCACTTCATCTACATTGTCATCCTCATCTTCCACGACCTCATCATCCGACTTCCAATCCACCACGTCTTCTGAAATAAATTCCCCTTCCTCTAAGTCTTATTGATCAAAACCAAATTCGTCCTCATCATCAAGATCCATCACGGCTTCAATCATTTCATGTTCAACACTCTTTGATGCTTCACCTTCACCTCCTTCTACCACACCAGACTGACTAGGCTCCCCCTGAATTTGTACTTGCTGATCAGTCTCTTGGGAAAGATCTGCTAGCTCACCTTCTCTTTGAGCATCTGGATCATTGCCTTCGTCATCGCCTTTTCGAACTTTCAGCTAATCTTCCTTCCAGCTACTCTCCCCTTGAGCTTGCAGATTTTTCAATAGTTGCTCCAGGAGAGTCTTCATCGTCTTCAGCTCAGACTGTTGATCAGCCACAGTTGTCCTTAACTCTACATTCTCTTGATCAAGTCTGGCATTATGCTGTTGCAGCTCTTTCACAGCTATGGACATTTGATAAATTTGGACTGTTTGGAAGTTCACTTTTCCTTTCAGCTCAGTGAACCGCTGATTGTCTGTGTAAGAAGTCGAAGTTGATGGAATGGAGGCGGATGTAGTTGGTGCTGTTGTTGAAGTTGATGTAGCAGCCGGTAACACTATCTGAGGAGCGGAAGTGGATGGAGCTCCCTGCATAAATCTATGCCTCCTCGCCCTATGGCTAGGTACGAGTGGAACTTCCTCTTCTTCTTCAAAATCCGAGTCTTCTTCCTCTGCATCCCTACCTACTGGCCTTGTCATTTTCCTTCTACTAACCACTAATCTCGATCCAAATATGCCAATTGTGACAGCCGGATCAGCAGCCTCTATATCTTCTCAGAACTAGACTCGGAGTCAGACTCGGAGGCGGTCTCTACATGACCCTCAGCCTCAGTCTATATCCTTTCTCCTTCTTCTCCACCCTGGACTTCTGTGTCCATTAACTCAGCTTCAGATGGCTGGTATTCATCAATCTCTCTAAAAATGTCATGGAAAGTAGCTGGAGGCTCTAAAACATCCTGAACCAGTTGTTCAGTGATATCCTGCTCCGCGGCTGTCCCCTGCGCCCATATCTCTTCCAGAGTTTGCGCCCTCTGATCAAATTGAGGGGCCGAACTCGACGAGCTGGCAGCTTCCGTTGATGGACCAGCTGCTGTAGATTCTGATTGTTGGCGAGAGGATGGTCTAGCAACCGGAGGTCTGCTTCCCGGTGCTCTGCGTCGTTGCCTCTATTGTTGCTGTGGCTGTTGCTACTGTTGTTGTGGCTGTTGTTGTTGTTGCTGCTGCTGTGGAACTTTGCCTGTCCAATTATCACCCTCTGGGGCTACAAAATCAGGATCAATAATCGCCCCGAACAATGGTGCCACTTGGGGCCAGACCTGCTCAGCCCTTCTCGCATTATGAGACTGGCAGTCAGCAAAAATCCTCTTATCGATTATGGCCACGCCACTTAGATCTGGAAGTGGTGACAAATTCGGCAAAAAATGGCGAATGATCATCATAGCAAAGCGAGGGTACATCAAAAATCTTTCCCTCACCGGAGCTGTAATCTGGTGCACAAACTCCCCAAAAAACATTTCAGAGAAACTGAAGCGTTTGTTGTACACTAGGGCAATCAACGCTGATTGCAGTTTAGACACCATCATGTCAAATCCCACCTTCTTCGGCGCAAAACATACCATAATGACGTGTACAAGATAACGCCATTGGCCAATCAAGCCACTCTTCATATATGAAGCCTTCATGATGTCTTGGGCATATCCCATTCTCAAAAACGCTGCTTGCCTAATATGTAACGAAAATTCTATCGGCCCCGCTTCTTGGTCCTCAGATCCCAGCTGTAGGATCTGTCTTAACATATTAGCCGAAAAGACAATTGGTTGTCCACCCACTCTTGTTCGTAGAACAGTAGGTGTAACCGAGCAATCCACTTGTAGATGCTCCCAGAATTGTGGCAACATAGGTTAGCATTATCTGAAGATTGTGAGTGAGAGCGTAGGAGACTCGTGACTGTGTCAGGAATTCGACCATCTGACGGTACGGCTGTGCTTCAGGCAATTCCCGATACACAGACATAACCATGTTATGCTTATTATAAAATGCCCGATCACCCATATCTGCACACAGAAACAACAAATAACATTAGTAATTAAAAATCAAATGAAACTTGTTTATTTTGAATTTGCAAAATTTCGAACTTACATAAGTTCGAAATCCAAGACATTCGAAATTAGACAAGTTCGACATTCGAATTTAAAGAAATTCGAATAATATGTTCGAATTTGACTGACTTCGAACTTGTAGATATTTCAACAAATTCGAACTTTCTGACAAGTTCGAACCTGAAGAACATGTTCGAAGTCGGTCACTTTCAAACTAAAATCCAAGATTTTAACCCCATTTGACTTAAACAATAGTATAATCTAGTCTTATTGGGTTCTAATCGAAGTTATTTAAAGTTTATTTGAACTTTTATCCGTCAAAACTCTTGATTTCAAACCACAAAATGTTAATTCAAATAAACATAAAATAAAGTCGATTTTTGCCTAAATAAAGTCCTAAACTACACATACTTTGTATAATAATGGTTACTATACCTAAGTATACGTGTATGTTCGAGAAATGAAAGTAAAACTTCGAAGAATAGTGAGAAATTCGAAAGACTGAAAGTTCGAAGACAAGTTCGAGATCGCCGGAGCACAAATTCGAATGAAGAAATTCGAGGGTAGGTGCCTTAAATGAAGTACTGTTGACCTATTTATACCAACTACCTTTGAACTTAGCATAAGTTAGGTCTTCCTGACAAATTCGAAGTTAAATTCGAATTTGTCTGAATTTCGAACTTTAAGTGAAAATTTTCAAAATACTTGAATAAAATTCAACCTTTTCAACTTTTTCGTGTAACGGAACTTTACAAACCTTGCAAAAATTATTCACACCAAGCAACAGATTTTCACGCAATATTTGTTTTTTTTTAACCAAAAACGCATCCTAGTAACTTTGACCTTTCTCCTACTTAACATAAAATAAAATTAGAAAAAATAAAATAAAATAAAATTTGAATAAAGTTTAAACTTAAGTAACTTAAAACTAATTTTTTAAAATTCTTGACCTAAACTAACAAAATATTTTTGCAACAAAGTCAAAGAAGGGTCAATCAGATAGCGGTGTCAAACGCACTTTCAGTATTTCACTTTCACACTTAGGAATTTTTATTCCTTTGATTGTTTGTCATGATATACATTCCAAGTCGATTGTCGGTATGTTTTTCCCTTTAAACATTCAACACTTTGGAAATTCATTTGGCCTTTTTATTTATCAAGAAACTACCTTACGTGTCTCATACTTAGATACACTTCTATGATCAAGGCAGACACACTGGTATTGCAAATTTTCTTTAAAAGGCAAACGTCGGACACAGTTCTGCATTTACATACAAAAGAGTGTCTTAGTTTGTCTTAGAGTTCCTCTTATGTTAGCAAGACAGCGGTAACAGGTCTGTACTTACGTACAACAAAGCGAGTTATCTTGCTAGCTTAAGTCAATACAACGGTGACAGGTCTGTACTCACGTACAAGAAAGCGACTTGTTTTGACATCCTTTTCTTTTCAACACTTTTTCTATCTTTGTTTAAGATGTATTTTGATGTCGCTATACATCCCCCAGATAAATTTTCATACCTCATTTACAATCATTGTCTGTATGTCTCTAACATCGAAATTAAGACCTTTTGGTCATACATCCAACTTAGTTACACATATGACATTTTCTTGATTATTTTATTAACTATTAGGATTTCCTTCATGTATTATGACTACTAACGTATCAAACAATAATGTGTATATCCCTTAGAATTTATGGTGCATTATGTGTGAAAGCTCAACACTTAGAGTTTGTTCAGACGGTACTAATTTTCGTCACTTTGAAGTTATGATTCTAAGACATAACTCATTTTATGATTTTCTCTTTTTTTGAAATTTTTATGGATTTCTCTCTTTTTTCTTTTGTTTCTCACTTTTAAGAAAAATAAGTTGATTAACTTACCTACTATCTTACTATAAAAAGAAAGAAAATCTACTAAACTACTGACTTACTTTAAAAAGAAAGAAAAACTACTAATGGGAGTATGAGAATCAAATTCTTTTCAGCACAATCACGTATGAAATGATGTCTTATGTCTATGTGCTTTGTTTTATTGTGTTTAACTGGATTATTGGTTATAGCAATTTTTGACTGATTATCTGTCCTAATGGGAGTATGAGTATAAGTCAAACTGTAATCCCGCAATTGTTGTTGAATCTACAAAACTTGTGAGCAGCAACTACCAGCAGCAACATACTCGGCCTCGCACGTTGATACGGCTACCGAAGTTTGTTTCTTGCATTGCCTGGATACAAGCCTCCCTCCAAGGAACTGACAACCTCCAGTTGTTGATTTCCGGTTCAAGCTGCATCCACAATAATCAGAGTCCGTGTATGCCTCCAATTCCAGATCTCCATCAGCATGATACTAAAGTCCCAGCTTCAGTTTCGACTTCAAGTATCTCAGAATTCGTTTCACGGCTTTCATATGCATCTCCTTTGGATTTGCTTGAAACCTAGCACAAATACACACAGCAAAGATAATGTCAAGTCTAGAAGCAGTTAAGTACATAAGTGACCCGATCATGGCTCGATATAAAGTCGGATCCACATCAGTATCACTTTCTGTACCCGGTCTGAGATTGTGATTCACTTGAATCGGAGTACTAAAGTATGCGGTCAGCTTTGTTCCTTCCATCCCGAAGTGCTCCAAAATGTCGTACACATACTTCGTCTGATGGATAAACATTTCTTCTTTCCTTTGTTCAACTTGCAAACCAAGTAAGAAATTCAGCTCTCCTATAGCACTCATCTCAAACTTCGACTTCATGACCTTTTCAAAGTCTTTGCACATCTGCTCGTTTGACGATCTGAAAATGATGTCGTCCACATACACTTGTACTAAGATAAAGTCTTCTCCTTTTCTTTTCACGAACAATGTACAATCAATTCTCCCTCTCTCGAACCCATTGTCCAAAAGATGAGTTGACAGTGTCTCATACCAAGCCCTTGGTGCCTGATGCAATCCATACAGACCCTTATCAAGTTGATATACTCTGTCGGGATACTTGGGATCAGTAAAACCAGGCGGCTGTTCGACGTACACCAATTCCTTCACCTTGCCGTATAGGAATGCACTCTTGACATCGAGTTGATATACCTTAAATACTTTGAAGGACGCGAAAGCCAGAAACAAACGAATTGCCTCAAGCCTTGCCACTGGTGCAAACACTTCGTTATAATCAATTCCCTCTTCCTGGTTGAATCCTTTTACCACAAGTCTTGCCTTGTTACGGGTAACTATACCCCGATCATCCCTTTGCACTGAAAGACCCATTAGGTCAGTATTGCAACTTCTCCTCGAGGTGACGACACTAACTCCCATACTTCAAGCTTTCTGAACTGTGACAGTTCCTCTCGCATGGCTTCAACCCAAGAATTGTCTTTCAGTGCCATTTGCACATTCTTCAGCTCTACTTGTGAGATAAAACACGAGTATAAACACGTGTGATACGCCTCGGAGTCGTTGATCATCGATAACAGCATCGTTTTATTATTCACACTACTCCTAGTTCTCACACCGGTATTCGGATTTCTTATGATGCTCTCAATTGGATGATCCTTGTTTATCCTCGATGTCTCAATCTCATCGATTCTAAGATTGTCTCCTAAGTTTGATCCTATTTCACCTAACAGGGGAACGACTTCAGACGTTACATTTTCTTCCTCATGATCACTGTCCTCAGAGTTAGAGGTAGTAGTCTGATTCTCGTTTGTAGGTAACTCAGGTTCATTCTCTGATGGAGCTCTATCTTCTGTTGTTGTAGGCTCAGAAGTTGATGGAATGCTCGTTTTTGGAAATCTTTGACCGTCGTCATTTAGATTTAATGACGATAAGTAGTTTTCAATTGTACCTGCATTTCCATCCAAAGGAATGTTAAATGATTCAAACAATAAGACGTAATCAAATATCCATTCCGGACCAGTTTGGGGTTCATGTGTATAACTTGTTACATCAATGTTATACAGAATTTCTACCGTACCGTTTGTTTTGTTAAAAACCCTTTTGTTTGGTGAGTTGGACACATAACCTAGGAAATATCCTTCGTCAGCCTTTTCACCAAACTTAGGTTGATGTTTTGTTTTCATTAATGTACACGGTACCCCAATCGGTTCGAAGCCAGTTAAATTTGGTGGTCTTTTATTCAAAACTTCATAACAGGTTTTGTTCAGTGATTTGACAGTAAGGACCCGATTTAAAACATGACAAGCGGTATTCACTGCCTCCCCCCAAAACATGGTAGGAACCTTTGAATCCGAGAGCATGGTCCTTGATGCCTCAATTAAAGTCCTGTTTTTCCGTTCTACCACCCCATTTTGTTGTGGCTGATAAGGTGCACTAAATTGATGCACTATGCCTTTGGATAGGCAATATACACCAATTACTGTGTTCTTAAACTCTGTTCCATTATCATTCCTGATACGTTTTACCCTCGTTCCATAGGAATTTTCGACTTGGTCTGAGAACCCAATCAACTTTCCAGCTGTTTCGTCCTTCGTACCTAAAAAGAAAACCCATGAAAAATTTTAGTAATCATCAGTGATAACTAAACAATACCAACTACCACCTATACTCCTTTTGTTGATAGGTCCGAATAGGTCCATATGTAACAAATCGAAAGTGGAAGCTATCGAGTTCTGAGTCTTTGACTTGTGTGTCACACCCTGCTACCTTGGTTGGCAGCGAGACGCGACGAGTGCGGAAGCGTAACCATAATTATAACGAACGACCACTATATGGACGTTTTCGAAATATTACATCATTATAATTTAAGAATGTAATAATGTTTTACAAAATGTAAGAAATGAAGTTCGCGTAATACAGAGATTCTGATACATAATTAATGCGTCCAAAAATAATGCAGTCAAATCTCCGTTAGTTTCGAAATATGCATGCGACTCCATGAAATGCGGAAGCTTGAAAGTTGGTGTATCCGAAGGCACACTTGCCTTAATTACCTGAAAATACATGCTAAAATACGTCAACAAAATTCGTTGGTGAGTTCATAGGTTTACACGAAAAGACCAGTTGTATGGACATTATCAGATGCGTTGAATTTATAAAATCATAAATTCCATGAGATGTATTACATAAACCATCATGTCACCGAAGCTTAATTAGAATGAGTTTGCCCCGAGCAGTATTCCCATACGTAATACCGTGAGTTGAATATATATGCACCCGTCGTTAGCTAAACCACTAACCCGAGTGGGGGACATGACTCCCAATAGATCTATCCACAATATATTCACGCTTGCAAACAAATGCAACTAACGATTTCATGATATAAGGGCGGAAATCACATATGTAATACATAATAGAATCGAGAAGTTTTTGTGTCCATATAAAAACGAAGCATGTATTTCATCCCAAAACATAATAATGGAAAAATGGGACTATGAAGACTCACCTTGTTGGTTTTTGATGATGTTTTTGGATCTGAGTTAAGCACTTGTTCGAATGGTTGAGACTCGTCCTAATATTTTTACGAGTTCGGGTCAATATCATCATAATACGTGTTTGAATTTTTTTTTTTATGTACTTGGGGGTGATGTATAAATATTTTCGTAGGATTTCATATGTTGATACTGATTTGTAGTTACGTTCAAGTAATTTATTTAAAAATATAATTTGTTGTATTAATTCCGATTTACAAAAATGACTTTAAGTAGTTTATTTCCAAGGATATTTTGATGCAGGCATGCATGCGTACGTACATATGTATTTATATATATATACAAAAGTGCATACATATATATACGAGCATGTGCATCATTACGAAAGGGTATTCATATATTTTGCATGGAAAATTTCACGAGTATTATGAAAACCGAGTTGTAAATGAAGAGTATTATATTTTAGTAAATATATTTAATTTTTCATGTTTTATAAATTTTTAAGGTGAAAATAAAGTAAATAAGAAAAACTTACAAAAGTTTGAAGAACACTTGAACTTCTTGACCGATTTTGGTTTGAGAGAGAATATGTGTGTTGGTGTGTTTTTGTGAAATGGGTTTGTCTTCTATTTATAGAAGAAAAGGGTTATTAAAAATAAAGATAAAGTAATTAAAATTTCAGTGAAATGATGAAAAGTAAAAAGGTGGATCGGTTGAGTGTTTGACAAAAAGGTGTGGCCGATTTCATAATCGTATGTTGCATGTTGTTTATTAATATAATAATACAAAAGTACATCTAGTTGTCCTTTAAAGGACAACTTACTTTTTAGGGTGATAAGTAGTATGAGTTTTCAATTTTTATATTAATAAAAGTACAAAAGCATGCACGAAAAAAAGGTGGTAGTAATAAATACTGATATATATATATATATATATATATATATATATATATATATATATATATATATATATATATAGATTCAGGTTCAAATAAGTACCTCTCGAAATCAAGTGCACCCGAAGGTACCGACCTTAAAAAACTTTTTTAAAATTTTTTTTCACATAACCATGTTTAATTTAATGTTATACACATGATATATAAATTTCACATACATTCACACTTTTGGTGTCCTTAAAAATTATGTGAATGCTCAATGCATATTTATGTGAATGGTCATCCATGTGAATGGTCATTTCACACTATGTGAATGGTGTGAATGACCATTCACATGATCTTTTTTTACCATTCACAAGATTTATGATGTTACTCCTTTTGAAAAAAAGTCTTATAATGTTGTGTTGTACATGTCTATTCAAAAAAAATATGTGTGAATGATCATTCACATTAGGGTACGCTCGGTACGCTGGAATCTCATAGGTACGCTGATGAACCTGATTCTATATATATATATATATATATATATATATATATATATATATATATATATATATATATATATATATATATATATATATATATATATATATATATATATATATATATACATACATACATACTTAGAAAATATTTCTGGAATGTTAAACTTGATTCAAGTGTGAATCGAGTTTTATGTAGTTTAGTTCGAGTTTGGTTCAGTTTTGATCGAGTTTTCAGGCTTCATCATTCGAGTTTTCTTGCTTCATCCTTCGAGTTTCCTTGCTTCATCAATCGAGATTTTTGCTTAACTATTCGAGTTTTGGGTAGTTTTATTCGAGTTTATTACATCAACATTCGAGTTTATCACTTACTTAATCGAGTTTCATACAACATTATTCGAGTTTACACTTACACGATTCGAGTTTCATGCAACATCCTTCGAGTTTATTGTTTCATCGTCCGAGGTTCATACTGTTCTATTCGAGTTTCATCCCTTAGAAATCGAGATTTGTATCTTCATCATTCGAGTTTTATACTGCATCATCCGAGAAAATTGTTTCTTTATTCGAGTTTCATCAAAGTGTTATTCGAGTTTAGATCTTTACTTAACCGAGTTTCATTATATCATTATTCGAGTTTATTACTTCTTTCATCGAGATTCATACAACACCATTCGAGTTTATTGATTTTATGATTCGAGATTCATATCACTTCATTCGAGTTTTATATTTAGTTTAATTTTGAGTTTCATACCTTATTTTTAGGCCAGTTGTTACAGTCTCCCCCTGTTGAAAGAATTTCGTCCCGAAATTAGCTCGTGTTCTCCTCGGCTTGGACTTTTGAGAACAGCTGGGGGTACTTCTCTCGGAATTGATCTTCGCGTTCCCAAGAAAACTCAGGACCTCGTTTAGAGTTCCATCGGACCTTTATTATTGGAATTCGACTGTGCTTGAGTTTCTTGACTTCTCGGTCCATTATTTCCACCGGTTGCTCAATGAAATTCAACTTATCGTCTATCTCCAGCTCGTCCATGGGTATCACGAGTGATTCATCCGCCAGACATTTCTTAAGATTGGATACGTGGAAGGTATTATGAATGCTACTAAGCTCTGGGGGTAGATCGAGTCGGTAAGCTACCGGGCCAATTCTTCTGGTGACTTTGAATGGTCCGATATAACGAGGATTGAGTTTTCCTCGTTTTCCAAAACGGATTACGCCTTTCCAAGGCGAGACTTTCAGCATCACTTGATCTCCCTCTTGGAATTCCAAATCCTTCCGTCGGATGTCTGCATAACTCTTCTGTCGATCCCGCGCAATCTTCAATCGGTTCCGAATCTGGGCTATCTTCTCTGTAGTTTCCTGGATGATCTCAGGTCCAGTAATCTGACTATCCCCTACTTCAGCCCAACAAAGAGGTGATCGACACTTTCATCCATAGAGTGCCTCGAATGGGGCGGTCTTAATGCTCGAGTGATAACTGTTGTTATAAGAAAACTCAACTAATGGCAGGTGTCTGTCCCAACTTTTTCCAAAATCGATGACACATGCCCTTAGCATATCTTCCAATGTTTGAATCGTTCTTTCACTCTGACCGTCCGTTTGCGGGTGATAGGCTGTACTCATGTCTAGACGCGTTCCTAGAGCTTCTTGCAATGATTGCCAGAACCTTGATGTAAATCGGCTGTCTCTGTCTGATATAATGGATACTGGCACCCCATGCCTCGAGATGACCTCCTTAAGATAGGTTCGTGTTAACTTATCCATCTTGTCAGTCTCCTTGATTGGCAGGAAGTGTGCGGTCTTGGTCAGCCGATCCACGATCACCCAGATGGTGTCATAACCTCCAGAAGTCTTTGGCAACTTGGTGATAAAATCCATGGTGATATTTTCCCACTTCCATTGGGGTATCTCTGGCTGGACTAGCAATCCTGACGGCCTTTGATGCTCAGCCTTAACTTTTAAACATGTTAAGCACTTGCTGACATAAGTAGCAATGTCAGCCTTCATGTTTGGCCACCAGTATGATCCCTTCAAATCGTGATACATCTTGTCCGACCCTGGATGAATAGCATATCTTGTTTTGTGCCCTTCATCCATGACCAATTTCCTTACGCCTCCAAACTTCGGTAACCAAATTCTGCCCATGAAGTATCGGCATCCATCTGACTTAATTTCAAACTGCTTATCCATGCCTCTCAATGCTTCATTCAGCAGATTATCCTCCTTGACTGCCTCTTCTTGTGCCTCTCGGACTTGAGAGTTTAGGTTTGACTGTATAGTCATTACCAAAGCTCGGACTCTCAATGGCTTAATCCGTTCCTTTCGGCTTAGGGCGTCAGCTACGACATTTGCTTTTCCTGGATGGTAGCGAATTTCGCAGTCATAGTCGCTAAGAAGTTCCACCCAGCGTCGTTGCCTCATATTTAACTCTTTCTGATTCAGAATATGCTGGAGGCTTTTATGGTCCGTGAACACCGTTCACTTGGTTCCATACAAATAGTGCCTCCATATTTTGAGAGCAAACACCACTGCTCCCAGTTCCAGGTCATGAGTCGTATAGTTTACCTCGTGAATCTTGAGCTGTCGCGATGCATAAGCGATGACAAGCTCGTGAGGAGCGTATTTTCTGAAATAAACAAATTCGAAATGCTGACAAGTTCGAAGTCTGACAAATTCGTGTGAAATTAAATTCGAAATTTTGTAAGTTTGAAATAAACAAATTCGAAATGCTGACAAGTTCGAAGTCTGACAAATTCGAATGCTAGCAAGTTCGAATCTCAGCCAAATTCGAATGAAACCCTAAATGAAGTTCGTGAGGAGCGTATTTTCTGACAAGTTCGAATTTTCTGACAAATTCCAATAAACCCTAATACCCCCTATGTTCGAGCGCCGCAAGTTCGAAAATCGGCCAAAAGTTTGAGTTTTTCAAGGTTTCAGTTTAAACCAAAGTTTTTAGGATTAAAAACTATGATTTCGACTGAAATAATGAACTAATGTGAACTTTTCTCCGTTATCTTGCTTGAATAACTCGAAAAACTAATAAAAGATGCGATTTTTCCGTCCAAAAACGTCAAGAAACCACGAAGAACACGCTTATGTCTCTGATACCACTTGTAAGGTTACCAACCTACGGATTCTATCTTGACGTGACGCCATCCAACGAGTGTGGAATCCTCGTTAGCGGTTTGACAGAATGATCACTCACATGAAACACGGAGACACACACGATGATAGACGCAAACCAGAACGTCCCGACACGTGATTCTCTTCTAGAACACTCCTAAAACCTTTGCAAGTTCGCAATCGCCTCTGGAGCCTTAATTCTTCAAAAGCTGTTAACCAAAACGGATTAACCCTTAATTGTAACCTTCATATTTGAACTTGTCCACCATAAGTTCGAATCAGGCCTTTGAACTTCTTCTTGAACTTGTCTTTGAACTTGTTTTAGAACTTATGGTTGAACTTATTGTAAAACATCAATTACAACCAAGTTCAAACATACATACAATCAATATGAAACAGATAACAAACATGTATTAATTTGCAATTACGAACAAATTGACTATTACAAAATATAATCTATACTTAGACTGCTATCGTCACACAGGATGCATTAACAACATTTATGGGTGCAGGAAATATGTATGTGGATATGCCAATATGTTTAGCTAATGAGATTGAGATGAATGAACAACATCAAACCATCACATCAATAGTCAACAAGGTTGTGTATCTTTTGCATGTTGAAAGCCTGGCTAGAGTCGTCTACAATTTTGTTAGAGTTAACTTCTTCATCCATTTCAACACTTTCCGTAACAATCTGGGATTCTCTAGAGGACTCAACAAACATATCTGACAAATCGTTACTTTGGGGTGGTGAACTCCCTAAACTTATTTCATCTGCGAGTTCCTCCTCCGGATCTTCCTTCAGGTCTTCCTCATTTAAGCCCCACTCATTCCACCATTCAGGATCCATCCGTAGTGCCTATATTAGAGTAGCAAAGAGTTAGGATCCATTCGAAGGACTTGTCAAATATGCAAACATATCTTGATGTATCAGCACTTTGTCGCACGTGTGACATTTTTGGATTCCATACAAATGCACCATACATATACCATAAGAAAGGATTATCGAACGCCAAATGGCATTGGTTCAGAATTTCAGAACAACACATCCGCCGGCCGACAAAACAATCATTTCAGATTCAATCAGTAGACATCCACTTTATACAAGGTGATTCCAAGAATATCAATGTGCCTTTCTTGCAATGTTACACAAAGCAATACCAATAGCACCACATGCAATGTTCGTGTAGCAACCCTATCAGTTTTTTTCTTCTGGGATAAGGATGTCTGAGGTTTAACAGTTCCCACAGGATTTTGCACTAAGGCGGTGCTTCCAGCAACACATTGATCTTGTTGGCAGCTGGGACAGAATCTTGATATGTGTCCTGGCATACCGCATTCGAAACAGGTAACCAACGGTTTGGATAGACTATTGGCACAAATGTGCCCAGGTTTCCCGCATTGAGTGTAGACAATAGTACTACCGCTACTCCTCAAATTACACTTCCTGACATGATTTTTTCCACATTTGGAACAATTCCTAACCATTTGGCCCATCAACTTAGATTGATGAGTTTTTCCATGTACTTGAGTATTTGAGTCTGAATTTGCTACACTATAAAATGACCGACTCGGTTGCTGTTGTTTTTGCTTGCGATCAGAATGACTAGAAACTTCAACTGCTCGGAAATTTGTTTGAAACTGACCCTCAGATCGGCCCTTCTTCGCAGGTGGTGGAGGCAGATCAGATGACGCTTTTAAGGACCATTCGCTTTTTCGAACGAATAGTGATTTTTACTCCAAGTTATCGTAGGTTTGTATCTCCATAAAACGTTTTAACTCTGGTTGTAATACATCAATGAAGTGATCAATCTTTTTCTCCACGGTCGTGAAGTAATCAGGAGCGAATTGAGATTTCTACCTAAAACTCTCTTCTTATTGCATCACCATTAGAGTCCATTGTTTGATGGACATAAACTCCCTGGCTTAAGCTTTCATAGCGTTTGCTAGACAGAATTGATCCTTGAATCTTTTTGTAAACATCTCCCAAGTCAAGACTTTCACTATATCTTTGCCCAGTTGGCTTGCACTATTCTTCCACCAGGTAGAAGCCGATCTAGTTAACATACCCGTGGCATATCCCGCTTTATCTGCATCTCAGGTGTGGCTTATATTAAACATCTTTTCTATGTGTTGTATCCAATCCATAGCTACATGTGGTTCGCAACTTCCAGCGAATTCATGGGTTCCATAGGATTTGAAGGATTTGAAAGATACCCTATCAGATTTCTTTATGGTTGGGATGGTTTCAGTCTTAGGTTCCTTATTTGCAGTCTTGTCCCTAGAAGGACCTTCTCCTGTTCTATCATTAATCAGATTAGATTGCAAGGCTGCAATCATATTCTTAACCTCTTGTCACCTATGCTGGATATCCATATAGTTATCGGTGATGGCATCTTTCAACATTTTCTCCTCAAGAGCTGCAAATTTCCAGGATTCAGTCTCTAAGCTAAAATCAGAGCCTTCTTCATATTCGTCCTCATCGTAAGTAGGGCCAAATTCTATGTTAACTTCATCATTCTGTTCTAGGTTATATTCTTGATAATCATTCTCAGGGGTGTCGTTATGCGGTCCTACACCTTCCAAGGTGTTTCCCTCACTTACATTAAGTATCGGGTTTTCTTCATTCCTACCCGCAAGCATCGTTCTCAGGGGTGTCG
This sequence comes from Centrapalus pauciflorus, assembly GCA_020465985.1. NCBI lineage: Eukaryota > Viridiplantae > Streptophyta > Magnoliopsida > Asterales > Asteraceae > Centrapalus > Centrapalus pauciflorus. The sequence continues at coordinate 160,182 of JAANYP010002753.1, forward strand.
TGATGCATGACAAGTATCATCAAGTTTAGCTACTTCATTCATATATCAAATTTGTATTGTGGTTACAAAAGTTTTCCAATAACTATCATTACAGCGATATGTAATATACCGGTCATGGCATCACTCAAAAGATTAGTTTCGGTTACATCAAAGTGCCTAATCAAAATAGTTGTTTAATCATCACGAGGCAGGTGCCTCTCATTTTCTGGCACACAATCATAGCGGCAGACGTGCAAACCTTTATTCAGGTAGGCAGTAATTATCTTTCTTTTTCATAGACTAGGTCAAGGTGTGATGATTCTGTACTTTATCTTAGCTTTCTTTAGATTCTTAATCTCCGTAGCTTATTTTTGAAGTCTATTTATCAGCTTTTTATTTTCATCAAACCATCACATCAATAGTCAACAAGGTTGTGTATCTTTTGCATGTTGAAAGCCTGGCTAGAGTCGTCTACAATTTTGTTAGATTTAATTTCTTCATCCATTTCAACACTTTCCGTAACAATCCGGGATTCTCCAGAGAACTCAACAAACATATCTGACAAATCGTTACTTTGGGGTGGTGAACTCCCTAAATTTATCTCATCAGCGAGTTCCTCCTCCGGATCTTCCTTCAGGTCTTCCTCATTTAAGCCCCACTCATTCCACCGTTCAGGATCCATCAGTAGTGCCTATATTAGAGTAGCAAAGAGTTAGGATCCATTCGAGGGACTTGTCAAATATGCAAACATATCTTGATGTATCATCACTTTGTCGCACGTGTGATATTTTTGGATTCCATACAAATGCACCATACATATACCATAAGAAAGGATTATCGAACGCCAAATGGCATTGGTTCAGAATTTCAGAACAACACATCCGCCGACCGACAAAACAATCATTTCGGATTCAATCAGTAGACATCCACTTTATAGAAGGTGATTCCAAGAATATCAATGTGCCTTTCTTGCAATGTTACACAAAGCAATACCAATAGCACCACATACATTTCGCCATGGGCCCAAGGAAAACAATCAATTTCTATGAAGGATAATTAAGGAAATATCAATCAAATTTAACAAAATTCTTGAAAGAATTATCATCTTGTATGGGCATAGCTTGGACATCTTTGTATCTCATTACTCATTTCGCTTGCAAGATTCCTCATCGGACATCTTTGCATCATATGCCTCCATATGAAGGCAAACTATAATCGTTTGACCTTTAGATAAATTTTTCTAGCCAATCATATCTCATTCTTTTCTAGGGATAGTCTCCTAACCCTAGCCATTAGTATGACTCAACGCTGTGTCATTTCATAGCATCAAATCTTTTCTTTACTGATCTTGTCATTATCAGAAGCTCTTAGTATAGGGTCTATAACTCCTATTTCAACATTGTGTCTTCTTTTAACATCATCTTCGTATCTTCTTTTAACACCAACTTGGTATCTTCTTTTATCATCAGCCCAGACTTATCTTAGTTGTTTAACTTGTCTAAGTGCTAGGTACCTAGAATTGAGTGGTTACATGCCCTTTATAGGTTGTTTTCCTAACCTACTTTCAAAGGCAATCCAACAACTAGGTTTAAGACTAAGTATCGGCTTGAACTTAATCACTTAAAACGGTGCTCTGATACCAACTGAAACATCCACAAATCAAATTTTCTAGTTCCATAATCATTATTAGAGTAATTCTCAGGATTAACACTGATGGCCTTAATGAAAATGCGGAATAATTAAAGCTTTCTTAACCTAAAACATCTCTTAGACATGACATCATAACTACTAAAACATATCTATCACATATTTAACATTCAAAATTTCCTTTAAGAGTTATACAAAGGCCAGTATACAGGTTAGATAACCTACCATTTAGGGTGTGAGTTTGAGGACCCTACATGCTAGACTATCTACAAAATAGTTAGAATTTGCATGTTATAACATTCACAATAGCAAATGGAAAGGAGTAGCCGGACAATTTCCTATCCTAGCATCGTTGATGATGATTTAAAATAAACTTCTCAAAAGCAAACCCCATAGCCATCACCATCCACGGTGACACGGGCGTCCTCCTTTGCAGACCGGTGGACGTGCGGGAACGTCCACCAAGACAATCTGCATACGGATCCGATCACCACGCTAAACCACCAAGGAATGCGACCTCGTTCATCGTAGAATGGTTTCGAGTGGCGCTGGATAATTACCACCAATATTTCCACAGCTATGAGTACCATCCTATCGTGTGTTGAAAACGTTTCCCCAAATTAAACGGGGTAAGCTAATAGCCTAGCGAGTACCGGTTACCATACAAAGTCATAATACCATGCAGTTAAATTATTAAATAGGATTATGTGACATGAATGTATGATGCATGCAGAATAGGATAATATATCATCAAGTGTATCCCAATTCTATTTGGTACGGATATAGGATCAGACCTTTTCATTTCCATGCAGGCATAATTTTTAACAATTAACATTTTCTATGGTTTTCCAGATAAAATCTTAGGCCGTGGTCTAGAATGTCACTTCGCAAACATCACGCCTCACAAAGAGGTGCTTCGTGGTAACGTCTATCAATGTTGTTGATTCTCAAACATCACGCCTCAAAAGAGGTGCTGGCTAGGCAATATCAGTTTGGGGTATTGCTTCACAAACATCATGCCCCACAAAGAGGCGCTTGCTAGGCAATCTTCTGCCCATCATAATTGTTTCCCCTAATCCTCTCTTGTCACCAATACACAGTATGCATACCATGAATGACCATCATTGACTCATAATGACAAATGAATTTGCTATGCAGCAAAATATGACATTTGAATTATGCAATGCAACTCTTGATGATTAAGCATAGTAAATAGCAATTCTTGCTGATCACCCGTGCACATATATAGATATCTCATGCAGATCATGTAGGAAAAACATGATATGTCAGTCATTTATCGCTGTTATTATATTCAATAATCAGAGCATAGATAATACGACAAGCAAAGCATAGGGTAACTCACAGAAGTCTAGCTATCAAAGTATGCATGTAAATGTAGTATCAATGACTGGATCGGATCTTGTTCGAAGTAAATTCCAAACATTTCCCATTTGGGTCCAAAATTTTATTAGAATATTGATTCCTCAATATCTTGTCCAATCTTCTCTTTTGTACTTCAATAAACCTTGTCATTTACATTAAATATATATAACTAAACTTTCAATTTGATCGAGATAACTTTATACGGCCTTATAACTCGATGGGTCAATAATTATAAAGTTTTGGAGATTTCCAAAATTTCTAACAATTTAGTTTCGTAAATCCGTATAACGTCGTAAACCGATCTATACCCACAATAATATTTGTTAACATATATATTCTGTTTGTATTATCACGTCCCTTTTAGAGGGGTATCCTATAATTACTTTATAAATAATTTTACAAATCGTCATTACGTTTCTAATTCTAGATTCCAAATAAGTGTACCCACAATAATATTTATTAATATATTAGTATATGGATATATCTACAACACACAGATGCACACGCACATTTCTCGTGCGCACACGCACACACACACGCACACACACACACACACACACATATATGTGTGTGTGTGTGTGTATAATCTATGTAGATTACAATGTAAGCTACGTAGAATATATGATATTTGACATTCTACACGACATTCTATGTTGATTATATGATAATCTACGTAGATTACATGATAATCTATGTAGATTACATGACAGTCTACGTAGATTAACATTATTATTCATAATCTATGTAGAATGTTACATAGAATGATATGTAAGAACACTGTAGATTATCATGTAACCTACGTATAATATATGATACTTGACATTCTACACGGCATTCTACGTAGATTAGATGATAATCTACGTAGATTACATAAAAATCTACGTATAGATTACATGATAATCTACATAAAATATGTTCGTCGATACGCTACATAGAATATGACATATTCATTTTCCAAGTTTTATAATGAATATTATTTGTAAGATATTAGATTTATAATGAAAGTAATAGTTATTAGATGTTTTTTGTTGAAGAAGTTTTTGTTTACGATTCACAAGATTAATGATTTTTTTGTTTAAAAATGTGTTTTTGGTATATTTTATATCAGTTGCATACCAAGTGTTTGATAAACTGTCTAAATGAAATCTTCCTTTTTGTTTCAGTTTGTCTACGACACTCTATGTAGATTATCATATAATCTATGTAGATTGTCAAATATCTACGTAGAATATATGATACACGACATTCTACTTAGATTACATGATAATCTACGTAGATTAACATTAATATTCATAGTCTATGTAAAATGTTAAATAGAATGATATGTAAGAACACAGTAGATTATCATGTAACCTACGCAGAATATAGATTACTTGACATTTTATACGACACTCTATGTATGTTACATGATAAACTACGTAGATTATGTTCGCCGATACTCTACATAGAATATGACAAATTCATTTTCCATGTTTTATAATGAAAATTATTTGTAAGATATTAGATTTATAAATAATATAATAGTTATTAGATGTTTTTGTTAAAAAGGTTTTTGTTCACGATTCACAAGATTAATGGTCTTTTTGGTTTAAAAATGTTTTTTTGATATATATTATATCAGTTGCATACCAAGTGTTTGTTAAAATGTCTAAATTAAATTCTTCCTTTTTTGTTTCAGTTCGTCTATGACACTCTATGTAGATTGTCATATAATCTATATAGATTATCATGCAATCTACGTAGAATATATGATATTTGACAATCTACACGACTAACTACGTAGATTATAGGATACTCTACGTAGATTACATGATAATCTACGTAGATTAACATTACTATTCATAATCTATGTAGAATGTTACATAGAATGATATGTAAGAACACAGTAGATTATCATGTAATCTACGTAGAATATAAGATACTTGTTAATCTACACGACATTCTATGTAGAATATTTGATACTTGATAATCTACACGACATTCTACGTAGATTACATAAAATTGTAATGTTAATCTACCTAAAAAGATATAGAATTATAAAACATTCTATATAGACACATAATATTTCTATATAGAATACATATTAATTAGCAATTAAATAATTTTCTATATTGAAATTTTTTTAAGAAAACGTTTTTTTACTATAAAAATCAATTCTAATGAAAGAAAGAGAAAATGGAATGAAAAAATGTAAGAGAGAGAAAGAGAAAAATCAGATTTTTTCAAGTGAGTACCGCCCATTATACAGCGCACCAGAAGGTACCACCCTTAAAAGTAATTTTTAAAAAAAAATTATGAACATGTTTTAATTAACATTACGAATATCATATGTGAATTTCACGCAAATTCGAACACTCTAAGTGCATGAAATCACGAATCACATAAATGCACGTTCACATATATTCAAAATTATGTAAGTGTGTGTTCACATCACTCTTTAGGAGCTAGAAGATGTGAATATATGTGAAATTTACATATGATCTTCATAATGTTAATTAAAACAGGTTTGTGAAAAAAAAATTTCAAAAAAAAATATATTTAAGCGTGGTACCTTCTGGTGCGCTGCGTAACAGGTGGTACTCTCTCGAACCATATTCTATATATATATATATATATAGGTTCAAGATCTATGGATAATCATCTTTGACTGGAGTACTGGAAAACCATATTAAATGTACATGTTCATTACGGTAAAATGTTAAAATTGATGCACAACTACAATATACATATGTTCAAATGTGCTTATTATTAACTAGTTCACATTGTTTACTTGTTCATTAAGATAAAATGTTCAATTTTATGCAAAATAACGATATGCACATGTTCAAATGTGCAATATGCATGAACATGTGTATATTACGCATTTTTGCTTGAAATTAAATATTTTGTCTTAGTAAACATGTAAATGATATGAATTAGTTAATCATATTCAATTGAACATATGTATATCATAATTTTACATGAAACTTAACATTTTATCATAATGAACATGTACATTTGATATGGTCTTCCAGTTTTCTAATCTAATATAGTTTTCCACGGATCTCGAGGTAGACTAGAGGTAGACTTCAATATTTTATTACAAATCTCATTTCAACTTTAAACATAATCATTTTGTTTAAAAGTGCACACAAGCTCCATCTCCCATGTCTTTCATAATTGCAAGAGCTCTCTTTTCTTCTATAAATAGGATACCACTTCATCTATCATTTCTACACATTGCAAACTAGCAAACGCCCTCTTTTCTCCTCTTAAAAATCCGGCCACCACCCTCATCCAAAGACAAAACCTTGCAAATTTTTGATCTTCAAGTTTTTCAAGAAAGTGTTTTGCAACAAAGTTCAAGATCAAGTATTCTACTCACTTGCATTCTTATACTTCATCAAGGTAAGTAACTACTAACTTATAATCTCTTATATTTATGTTTTTATAACTCTTGCATAATATATATAATCACCAACAACAACAAGTTTCATAAAAACTCAAGTTTATAAATCACCAGTTTTCTTTTTAAGTTTGTTTTCTTCAAATGTGTTTATAAATGTGTTTTATAACCTTTTATACAAGTGGTTTTTGAATAAACAACAAGAATCATAAGTTGTTTCAAATTTATGAAATCCGAATTTTCTGCAGAAATGTTACGTCGACTTTGAAAAATCATAACTTAACGAAATGAGTTGATTCTTGTCACCAAAGCTAGATCTATTTCTTAACTAAAAATTTGGAGGTTTTCATAATTTAATATGGAATTTAGAACCCCCAGATATTATTTGGGAACCCGAAAGTTTGACAGCTCAAAAATGCCCAACATAGGATTTTTAACGAGCTTTTTCTCCAACCTAAACATCTCGAAAAATGTCCGTTCTTGGCTTTAAAAATTCTTTGTATATAGTAGTTTTATGTCTAAGAAGACCAAAGCCTAAATTGTTTTGGAGCTTTGTCAAAAACAGCCTCAAAGTAGGCCGAAAAACCTTCAAAAAGCTGGAAAATTTTATATATATATATATATATATATATATATATATATATATATATATATATATATATATATATATATATATATATATATATATATATATATATATATATATATATATATATAAACTTGACGTTTTAAGTGGGTTTTATTTAGAAACTTGTAATGTTGGGTGATTTAAGACATAAAAACCTTTATACATACATATTATCATATATAGTAGTTATTAAGTCCCTATTATCAATTTGGACTCGAATAAACACATCCGGTTCATCACCTATCAAAGAACGCAAATTTGCATTTTACGCTCATATTTTGTCATCGCACTCTCGGTGAGACTTCATAGCCCCTATTTTCACACTGTTATGTTTTGGGGTAGAGATACATGCTACGTTTTCATATGGACACAGAAACTACTTCATTTCCATTATGTATTACACATGTGGTTCCATCAGCCCTCAAATCATGAACCATTAATTACATTTTATATAAGCGTGGATATATTATGGATAGATCTATCAGGATTAATGTCCCCCACCTAGGTTGGTCGCTCCAAATGCTAAGGGGTGCATATATATTTAACATTATGGTATTACTTATGGGAATACTGCAGATGGCAAACTCATAATTAAGTTTCGGTTGCATCATGATTTTATTTAATACATAACATGGAATATATGATTTTATAAATTCAAACTCAACTGTTGATGTCCATACAATTCATATTTACGTGTAAACCTATGAGCTCACCAACAATTTTGTTGACGTATTTTAGTGTGTATTTTCAGGAAATTAAGGCATGTGCACTTCATCGGAAGTATTTCAAGGCTTCCATACTTTTGGAGTCGCATAAATTTTCAAACCTTCGGAGATTTAATTGCTTTATTAATGTTATATGGTTATGTATTTGAATCTCTGTAATTTGCGAACTGATTACGCTTTACTTTGGTCATGTAAAACAATAATCGTATTTGAAGTTAAATCGATGTATTTTTGAAAACGTCCATGTGGTGGTCGTTCACTTGATTATGAGTATGCTTCCGTGATGTTATGCTTCGTTGCCAACCGGGGTAACGGGATGTGACAGATTGGTATCAAAGCCATAGCTATAGTGAACTAGGTTGCATTAGTACCCTAGACTATAACTGCACTTAAGGTTTACTGATTTTTGAAAATATTTTGTAACTAACTAAAAGACTATAAATGGACCTTGATAGCAGAAACATGTCAAACAACACCATCATCATCTTGTCCGATTCCGAAGATGAGTACACTCCCATGAGCCCTGAACTCACGAAGGTTTTCGTCGAAGAAGATCCATCCGAAGAAGAGGACCCCTCCGAAAAGTCAATGGAGGAATCAGAGGGAGAACCCACGGTGGAAGACAAATCCGGAGAGGATCCACCACCCCTAGTGATCCCCTCCTACACCCCATATCATCCCGAGGTTCCATCGTTCAAACCATACCGTTCCCACCCCAACGGTCCACGGATGTTATTTACACCCCGAAAGAGGGTGATTATACCGAAACGGGAGACTATTCCAATCACGGCACCACAACCAAGTTTACCACCGAGGCAACGGGCAAACGCCCGTAGATGGGGCTGGATGCCCGAGACCCTCCAAGAGTGGAGGCAGGAGGAGGGAATCCCCACCCAATTTGAGATCGGAGGACCATCCTCCGCACTGACCCCACCGCTCACTCAGGAGCCGGTCGACCAGACCGTACCTCTGTTGGTAGCAAGGTCTTCACGGCACGACCTCAAAATCCGGTTGCTTAACCAGGATATTGGAGAGATGACGACTCGTATAGAGCGGGAGGAGTTGCAAAACTCCAACCTATATTGGGCTAACCAGCACGCCCTCACTGTTCAACCAGACGGGCTGGTGGAGCTTCGGAAGCGACTAGCCGGTACGAGGCCCGTAATGAGGAGCTGACACATCGCCTCAATGCATTGGAGAAGGGAGAGACCCCCGATCACTCCCACACCTAGTACCCCCTATCTTTGTAATGTTAGGAAGTTATTATGTAATAGTATAGGACTTAAAGATTTTTGGGTGATAACCCGCCACGATGTAAGAAATTATGAATTATTAATGAAAAATTTCAGGTTTATTTATGAATCTGTGTTTGATGATTATAGAACTGTTCCTTAAGAAAAATTTAAATCTTTAAGACTCAACTTCTCACAATATGCTCTTTTCTTTAAACTTTAAGATAATGCCGCCAAAAAGAGCCATGAACACCGCCGAGATTGAGCAACTTGTCGCCCAACGAGTGGCCGCAGCTATAGCCACTTATGAAACCAACCGCATACCACCGCAAACGGCGATGGAGGAGCTAGCCGCACTACAGGAGGGTCTGCTTCAACCCAGAAAGGGTGTGAAATTAAAGGATTCTTAAGTTGTAAGCCACGATACTTCAATGGAACAAAAGGCGCTGTCGGACTGGTTCACTGGTTTGAGAAACTTGAGTCGGTGTTCCGCGTTAGTGGTTGTATCGAGGATGAGAAGGTCAAGTTCGCCACCCACACTCTTCAAGACGACGCTTTGACTTGGTGGAATTCATATGCTCAATCGGTGGGAATTGACACAGCTTACCAACTCGCTTGGACTGAGTTGAATCAAATGATGACAGATGAATATTGCCCTAGAAACGAACTGAAAAAGATGGAGTCTCAGTTCTAGAATCATACCATGTAGGGAACAGATTTCGCTGGGTACACCAGCCGTTTTCACGAGTTGAGTCTGTTATGCTCACAAATGGTCACTCCGGAGTACAAGCGTATTGAGCGCTACATTTGGGGACTCGCCCCTCAAATTCAAGGGAATGTCACCACATCCAACCCAACCACAATCTAGAGCGCCATCTGAATGGCGAATAACTTGATGGATCAAGTGGCCTGAAGAAATGAGGCCAAAGCAGGAGAAAATAAAAGGAAATGGGAGGAAAATTCAGGAAAAGGTTCGGGCTCACAACCCAAAAAGCCCGAGACCATTAAAGGTTTTGTAGCCGGAGCTGAGCCAAGGAAGGGCTATACCGGCAATAAACCATGGTGTAAACGATGCACCTACCATCACGTAGGTCCCTGTTCAACCCCTTTTGGGAAATGTAAGAAGCTCAGTCATCTGTCCCAAGATTGTAAGTATAACAACAACGGAAGCAACTTTGGTGTGCAAAGGAGCAGTTTTGAATGTGGAAACACTGGACATTTAAAGAAGAACTGCCCAAAGCTAAACAACAATGGTGGAGCTCAAGGGAGAGCCTTTGTGTTAGGAGCAGACGACGCTCGTCAAGATCCCAACATAGTAACGGGTACATTCCTTCTTAATGATATGTATGCTTATGTGCTGTTTGATACTGGTGCTGATAGGAGTTTTATATCTGCTAAGTTTAGTAAACAACTGAATGCCACTCATTCCCCATTAGAAAATGCTTATGTCGTAGAATTAGAAGACAGAAAGTTGATTGAAGCAAATAGTATAATTAAGGAGTGCACACTAAAATTGGTAGATCATCCTTTTAAGATAAACTTGATGCCTATTGAACTCGGAAGCTTCGACGTATTTATTGTATGGATTGGTTGTCAGACAACCATGCCGAAATCTTATGTGGTAAGAAGGTCGTAAGAATACCACTTAAGAACAAGAAAGTCCTTACAGTCCAAGGAGAAAGAAAGAATCGCCAGTTGAACATCATCTCTGGTTTGAGAACGCTGAAGTGCCTTCGAAGAGGTTGTCAAGCAGTGATAGTTCAACTAGTGGAAAAGGAGTCAAAGGAGAAGCGACTCGAAGAAATCCCGATAGTTCGTGACTACCCAAAAGTCTTTGCTGAAGACTTGCCTGGACTTCCACCAACTAGGCAAGTAGAATTTCAGATTGACTTGGTGCCTGGAGTTGCACCTGTCGCACAAGCACCCTACCGATTGGCACCATCAGAGATGCAAGAATTATCCAATCAGCTGCAAGAACTGTTGGATAAAGGATTCATCCGACCAAGTTCCTCGCCTTGGGGAGCTCCGGTCTTATTTGTCAAGAAGAAGGACGGATCCTTTAGTATGTTCATCGATTACCGAGAGCTGAACAAGTTAACGATCAAAAACCGATACCCTCTCCCCAGAATCGACGACCTGTTTGATCAGCTGCAAGGTTCCAGTTACTACTCTAAGATTGATCTGCGATCCGGGTATCACCAAGTTAAGGTTCGGGAATAAGATATACCCAAGACAGCATTCAGAACTCGTTATGGCCATTACGAATTTCAAGTGATGCCATTCAGTTTGACCAACGCACCTGCTGTATTCATGGACCTTATGAATCGGATGTGTAAACCGTATTTGGACAAATTTGTAATAGTGTTCACAGACGATATCCTTATCTATTCCAGAAGTAAGGAGGAGCATGAGCAGCATCTGAAGTTGATTTTGGAGCTTCTAGTGAAAGAATAGTTGTACGCTGAATTCTCTAAGTGTGAATTTTGGCTACGAGAAGTCAAATTCGTAGGGCATGTGATCAATAGCAAGGAATTCAAGTAGAACCATAAAAAATCGAGGTCATTAAGAACCATCAAATCCGTCAATTCTTATGTCTTGCAGGTTATTAATGGCGATTCATTGAAAACTTCTTGAAAACGGTTGGTTCCTTAAAGGAATTGACTCGAAAAGACATGAAGTACAACTGGGGTGAAGATCAGGAAACGGCATTCCGACTGTTAAAGCAAAGATTGTGTAGTGCACCTATTTGGTCCTTACCGGAAGGAACTAAAGATTTTGTTGTTTACTGCGATGCCTCAGACAATGGATAGGGTTGTGTGTTAATGCAAAGAGACAAGGTTATCGCTTATGCATCGCGGCTACTTAAAGTTCATGAGGTAAACTACAAGACTCACGACCTGGAGCTTGGAGCTGTGGTATTTGCTCTCAAGATATGGAGACACTACCTTTACGGTACTAAGTGCACTGTGTTACCAGACCACAAGAGCCTTCAGCATATTCTGAACCAGAAGGAGTTAAATATGAGGCAACGACGCTGGGTCGAGCTACTTAGCGATTACGACTGCGAGATCTGTTATCGTTCGGGCAAAGCAAACGTAGTAGCTGATGCTTTGAGCCGGAAGGAACGGGTTACACCCTTGAGAGTTCGAGCTTTGGTCATGACTATATAGTCAAACCTGAACTCTCAAATCCGTGAGGCACAAGAAGAAGCAGTCAAGGAGGGAAATCTGCTAGATGAAGCCTTGAAAGGAATGGATAAACAGTTTGAAATCAAGATCAATGGATGTCGGTACTTCATGAGCAGAATTTGGCTACCGAAATTCGAAGGGTTGAGGAAGCTGGTCATGGATGAAGGGCATAAAACAAGATATGCTATTCACCCAGGGTCAGATAAGATTTATCACGACCTGAAGGAAATGTACTGGTGGTCAAACATGAAGGCTGACATTGCTATGTATGTCAGCAAATGCTTAACGTGTTTGAAAGTTAAGGCTGAGCACTAGAAGCCATCAGGATTGTTGGTTCAACCGGAAATACCCCAGTGGAAGTGGGAGAGAATAACCATGGACTTCATCACAAAGTTGCCAAAGACTTCTGGTGGTTATGACACCATTTGGGTGATTGTGGACCGACTCACAAAGACTGCACATTTCTTGCCAATCAAGTAGACATATAAGATGGATAATTTAACACGAATCTATCTTAAAGAAGTCGTCTCAAGGCATGGAGTTCTTGTATCAATGGTATCAGATAAGGATAGCCGGTTCACATCAAGATTTTGGCAATCATTACAAGAGGCGTTGGGTACACGCCTGGACATGAGCACGGCCTATCACCTGCAGACGGATGGTCAGAGTGAAAGAACGATTCAAACAATGGAGGACATGCTAAGGGCATGTGTTATCGACTTTGGCAAAAGTTGGGACAGACATCTGCCATAAGTTTAGTTTTTCTATAACAACAGCTACCATTCGAGTATTAAGACTGCTCCATTCGAGGCACTTTATGGGCGAAAGTGTCGGTTACCACTTAGTTGGGCTGAGGTAGGAGATAGCCAGATCACTAGACCCGAGATCATCCAGGAGACTAGAGAAAAGATAGTCCAGATTCGGAACCGATTAAAGATCACACGGGATCGACAGAAAAGCTATACAGGTGTTAGACGGAAGGATTTGGAATTCCAGGAGGGAGATCAAGTAATGTTGAAAGTCTCGCCTTGGAAAGGTGTAATTCGTTCTAGGAAACGAGGAAAACACAATCCTCGTTATATCGGACCATTCAAGATTTCCAAAAGAATTAGCCCGATAGCTTACCGACTCGATCTGCCCCCAGAGCTATGTAATGTTCATAATACTTTCCATGTGTCCAACCTTAAGAAGTGCCTGGCTGATGAAACACTCGTCATACCCATGGACGAGCTGGAGATAGACGATAAGTTGAACTTCGTTGAAAACCACGTGGAAATAATGGACCGAGAAGTCAAGAAACTAAAGCACAGTCGGATCCCGATAATAAAAGTCAGATGGAACTCTAAGCGAGGTCCTGAATTTACATGGGAACGCGAAGATCAGTTCCGGGAAAAATACCCTCATCTGTTCTCGAATACTCAAGTAGTGGATAACACGAGCTAATTTCGGGATGAAATTCCCTTAACAAGGGAAGACTGTAACATCCGGCACTAATACAGGTTAGCAACTATGACTTAATCAGTTTTTACAAGCCAATTATAACCTAATCAGTGGTCATTAGAAATTAATCAAAGTGATTAACAATGTTGATAAAGAAATTCAATTCAATTAGAAACAATTTCATCGGTGCGATGAATCGGCAAATTAATTAATCCGATCGATTTGCGATATGATGGATTAATTCAACTGAGTACATAATTAAATTATGATTACTAACTATAATCATGCATTAATACACATACTTAACATTAATTATGCAAGACTAAATCAAGTCATTAAATAAATGCATACCAAAAGTATTTATGAATTTACAAAAAAAAAAAGGAAAATACAAGAATACATTATAAATACACTTATACAAAAAAAAAAAGTAAAATACATGGATATACCCCCTTAGGCCGGCCTCTAGTACATATAATAGAGGTTGACTTCAATATTTTATTACAATCTCATTTCAACTTTAAACATAATCATTTTGTTTAAAAGTGCACACAACCTCCATCTCCCATGTCTTTCATAATTGCAAGAGTTCTCTTATCTTCTATAAACAGGAGACCACTTCGTAAATCATTTCCACACATTGCAAACTAGCATACACCCTCTTTTCTCCTCTAAAAAATCCGGCCACCACCCTCATCCAAAGCAAAAGCTTTGCAAATTTTTAATCTTCAAGTTTTTCAAGAAAGTGTTGTGCAACAAAGTTCAAGATCAAGTATTCTACTAATTTGCATTCTTATACTTCATCAAGGTAAGTAACTACTAAATTATAATCTCTTATATTTATGTTTATATAAGTCTTGCATAATATATATAATCACCAACAACAACAAGTTTCATAAAAACTCAAGTTTATAAATCACTAGTTTTGTTTTTAAGTTTGTTTTCTTCAAATGTGTCTTTATATATATAAACACATTATATAAGTATAACTATTATGAAAACAAGTTATATAAATGTGTTTTATAACCTTTTATAAAGTTGGTTTTTGAATAAACAACAAGAATCACTAGTTGTTTGAAGTTTATGAAATCTGGATTTTTGGCAGAAATGTTACGTCGACTTTGAAAAATCATAACTAATTCATAACTTAACGAACTGAGTTGATTCTTGTCTCCTAAGTTAAATCTATTCTTAACTATATATATGGAGGTTTTCATAATTTAATATGGAGTTTAGAACCCCCAGATATTATTTGGGAACCCGAAATTTAGACAGCTCAAAAATGGCCAACATAGGGTTTTTAACGAGCTTTTTCCCCAACCTAAACACCTCAAAAAATGTTCGTTCTTGACTTTAAAAATTCTTTGTATATAGTAGTTTTATGTCTAAGAAGACCAATGCCTAAATCGTTTTGGAGCTTGGTCAAAAATAGCCTCAAAGTATGCCGAAAACAAAAACCTGGAAAATTATATATATATATATATATATATATATATATATATATATATATATATATATATATATATATATATATATATATATATATATATATATATATATATATATATATATATATATATAAACTAGACGTTTTAAGTGGGTTTAATTTATAAACTTGTAATGTTGGGTGATTTAAGACATAAAAACCTTTATACATACATATTATCATATATGTGAGTTATTAAGTCCCTATTATCATTTAGGACTCGATTAAACACATCTGGTTCATCACCCATCAAAGAACGCAAATTTGCATTTTACGCTCATATTTTGCCATCGCACTCTCGGTGAGTCTTCATAGCCCCTATTTTCACACTGTTATGTTTTGGGGTAGAGATACATGCTACGATTTCATATGGACACAGAATCTACTTCATTTCTATTATATATTACACATGTGGTTCCATCAGCCATCAGATCATGAACCGTTAATTACATTTTATGTAAGCGCGAATATATTATGGATAGATCCATCGGGATTAATATCCCCCACCTAGGTTGGTCGTGCCAACTGCTAACGTGTGCATATATATTTAACATTACGGTATTACTTATGGGAATACTGCACATGGCAAACTCATAATTAAGTTTCGGTTGCATGATGGTTTTATGTAATACATAACATATAATTTATGATTTTATAAATTCAAACTCAACTGTTGATGTCCATACAAGTCATATTGACGTGTAAACCTATGAACTCACCAACAATTTTGTTAACGTATTTTAGCGTGTATTTTCATTAAATTATGGCATGTGCACTACATCAGAAGTATTTCAAGGCTTCCGTACTTTTGGAGTCGCATAAATTTTCAAACCTTTAATTTGCGAACTGATTACGCTTTATTTTGATCATGTAAAACAATATTCGTATTTGAAGTTGAATCGATGTATTTTTGAAAACGTCCATATAGTGGTCGTTAACTTGATTATGACTATACTTCCACGATGTCACACTTCGTTGCCAACCAGGGTAACGGGGTGTGACATGAATTTCCTTCGTAAGATTTTAGATCTAAAATGAATGTCATTGTTAGATATATGTTTTTTGTTAAAAAGGTTATCGTATATGATCAACAAGATTTGAATGTTTTTTGTGTTTAAAACTGTATTTTTGTTGTATTTTGTATGAGTTGCATACGAAGTGTTTGATAAAATGTTTAAATTAAATATTCTTTTTTCAGTTTCAGTTCATCTGCGATATTCTATATAGATTACGTGACTTTCTACGTAGATTACACGATAATCTACATTGAATACATGATATTCTACATCGATTACTTTTATCCGCTAGAAAAAAAAAGAGGGGAAGTTATTGAAATATAATCAGAAAACTATAAAAAAAAGTAAATGTGTACAACAAGAATCACTTAATTTTAAATTAGAATCTATTTTGTTAAATTTGATGAAACCAAGGTTATAGGATAAACAACTTTATGTCAAGCTCCATTTTTAAATTTATTATTAATTTGTTAAATTAATAATGTCATGTTCTCCTTCTTTATTCAAGATCAAATCACCAGAAAATTTTGGGTTAACGGAGCTTTTGATGGCCGAAAGTTAAAGAAATTGATCAACATTATTCCTCATCTCATCTTCCTCATTTGATTCCTTCATCTTCCTAACTTTAAGCTTTCATTTATGTATTGATTTGTCGATGCAAATAGATTGTTTAGAAGTTTTAGAATTAGAAAATAAGTCTTAATCATCGAAATGTAATTCATCTTCTCTAAACCCATTCAAGAATTCCATTAATGGAGTTTTCTCCAATGTTTTTATATAAATCAATCAAATAAACCTTAAATCATCAAATTAAACATGAATTTAGTAATGGGAACAAGTTTCTAGTGTTCTCCAATAGTTTAATATAAGAATTTTGTAACTTCTGGTTTGTTCCAAACTTTTGGAGTTTGAAGTTTTGATTAAAAAAAGTGTTGGAAATCAATATTTTGAAAAAAGATTTGAGGGTGTAGTGGTGGCCGGAGGTCCGGCGTCGGCCGGCGGTTGGCCGGTCTCCTCTTCCCTTGGTCGGTGTGCTTTGTGTGCGTTTCCATCATTCTGTTTTCCTCCAACAGCAAGAGCACCAAAGGAAAAAAAATGTGGGAGTCGAGTTTTCTATTTTGGTCCTGGTGGGGAAGATGGCCCGGTGGAGTTACCAACCAACAAGGCTATTCTAAATTGTTTTTTTTTCTACCTTTTTTCTTATTTTTTTATTGTTGGAATTAATTGAATAATTAAATTTTTAGGCTATAGATTAAATTAGTGGGTTCCTTTTTAATTTTTTGGATTTGAGTTTTCTTTTAAATTATATCCATTTTTTTAATATCAAGATGAGTAAATTTAATTTTATGTAAAGTAAATAAGTGGGTATAAAATTATTCACACATCAAATATTTAGTCTATAAATTCCAAGATATTTTTTATAATTAATAACTATATTATTGGTTAAGAATTTAGAATGGTTTTGTGATAATTACTGAGTCAATATACTTTAAAAAAAGTTAATGAAAAATAATATATTCAAATTAGTCACTTTGGCCGCAATAGGTTCGAGAGCTATTATAGACTAAATAACCTAAAACTTTAAGTTTCACAGGTTCTATTGGTTTTATCACATGATTGAACAATTATCGATCTAGACCATGAATTTTGAAATATATTTGGCCATTCGAGAAGTTTAGTGTTAGATGAATTAAATAATGATAAGTAATGTACTTTTACTATCAGGTTGATAGTCGAGTTTGACGAATTCAAATATTTTGATTGGTCGTGACTTCATCAATAGTGCTTCGAAGGGATAATTTTGGTATCACTGTGAGTTACAGATATATCTGCATGAAAAATTATATGTGTTTATGCGTACTTGTTATATTCGATTCAATTGTATCAACCAATCATGTTATTATAATTTTCATGATTATGTTACACACATGATATATTTACCCTACCTTTCTGTTAGAAATCCATGTCTATGTGATATCGTAAGTTCCATGTATGCATACTTGTACTATGAGATTTTATTGGGAACCGAAGCTACTGTGTGTAGGCCGAGTTGATTAGCCCCCAAGGTATTCGGTTAAACCAGCACCAGGTCGGATGAGGGGAATGCACGGTTTAATCAGCACCAGCTCGGATGAGGGGTGCGGCGCCAGCACAGATGAGAGGCGCTTAGGAAATTATTGAACTTAATGTTTCATTTGTATTCATGCATATTTACATATGTACTTTTTATGCTTTTAAATTTTGCTACTCAAGGCAATAGCTTACCACGGTTGCGGAGACTTTATATTTCCAGACGGATACATAAGGGAAGGCTTCAGTATGAGATTATTGACTTTTGTTGACCGAAACATTATTATTTTTGTACTGACTTATGAGGGATGGGTAAAACCCTAGACGACTTGACATGTAAAGTTAAACTTATCTAGCGTACTATAGTTAATGTAATTTATTAGCATGCGTGGTTGATCTTATTTATCGATAAATGACTCTAAAAAATTTTAAATTATCCCATATGTTTAAGGTATATTGCATGTGATGGTGGAAATTTAGTTTTAAATATGGTACTTTCAGTATAATATATTAATTATAAGAAATAGAGTTTGTTTAATTTTAGTTAATTAGTTATTAATATAATGATATTAAAATTAGATTGATTTGATTTTATTTGAAATTTAAAGTAAATTTAATAAATAAAGTGACAAACGGATAGGGCGACATGTAGCAATGCAAAGGAAAACACGACA